>CM064525.1:6317045-6551206 GCA_032716605.1 Paralithodes platypus | reverse complement strand
CACACACTTACCTCCTCAGCTGTTGCGGGCAATAATTATCACTGAAATCGATCAATATGTTAAATGGACCTCTCTTGGATAAGCACTAACCCCTTATGTACCGGCGACGTCTTTTAAACTATATTCTGGCTCCTATTAGACGATTATGTTCTGCTTAAAAAGGCCCTCCAGCAATTAACAGGCTTCGAACTCTATCACTAAACCCCTTTTTAGTACCACAGATCCTTCTTAAACTGCACAAAATCGTCTAAATATATCTAAAATAAGATACAAAAGACGTCGCCGGTACAGAAGGCGTTATGGTCTCTCTCTCTCTCTCTCTCTGTTGTTGGATGGTAGTGTAGAGCTTCATATGTAGCATGTTTATAGGTTAATAGTTATACCTTGTTCCAAATCTATCTATCTATCTATTGCCGGACGCCTTACTCCCCTTACGAGGGTGGCCCTACACAGAATGCCCCCAAGCGGACCTATTCCCTGTGAGAGGGACAACCCGAGCCAGTTTAGTGAAGGACTTACAGGATTGACCACTCAATTTAGGATCGGTCCGACTCCGAGGTCCTCTGTGTATCTTGTTAGCACTATTTTTCTACAGTGGTGTTCAGCTAATCCATCCACTAACCTGCCTTACCCTTAGGTAAGCAGTACGGATTTGTATCAGGTTTACTCCCCTAGACAGGTTGCCAACCAAGGCTGACAAGTCCCATCCACCCGAATTTGTATAAGGTTGTCTCCCCTAGATGAGTTGCCGACCAAGGCTAACGAGTCCCACCCACCCTACCTAGGCCAAAACTCTTGAACATTAACCTCTATAACGCACAAGCGACTAGAATCATCGAGTTTATATTAACACCATTTGGGAAGGGTCAGCCAGGAAATTTAGAAACAGAAAATGTCCAGAATTTTTTTTTTTTTTTTTTTTTTTTTTTTTTTTAAAGATTGATGGAGGTCTATGGAGGAAAAAAAATCATTTTTGGGTAGAGAAAATCCCATTTTCTCTACCCATTTCTGAATTAGATTGGTTGGGGCTCACGATGACTGGCCTACCTATTTGAGACAGGGTATACTATAGTCAAGGTAATATTGCTTTGTTTGCTGGGAAGTGAAGGGCAGATTTCCACTTGGGAGATTATTTTCTGGGCCCCCTTTTCTCCCTCATGTTTAGCCCCATTTGAATTTGAGATTTTAAAACGTTCGTCCCATTAGTTTGGCGATTTTTAGAACTTTCTCCCCTAACTCTTTCTGGACAATTTAAAACATTTGTGCCATTTAGGTGTTGATTCTTTTCCTGGCGAGCAATACCGGCCTTCGGCCAGGACATTTTTCTACCTTACCTTTGGATACCTTTGGATGTGTTCGCCGCTCCTCTAGCGGCACCAAGGAGCGCGACGCCCCTCGTTATGGGTGGTGATTTGGTGCAGTAGACTGTTTGAAGCGACAGCTCGCTCCCTTGCGAGGATGGGCTCGTCTGGCACTTTTTGCAGTTCGACATCTAGGGCTCTCTTGAAGTTGTCTAACGAGATGTCCCTCATGTCTCTTACTCGCCGTGGGAGTTTGTTGAAGAGACGTGGGCCTCTGTGTGATAACCAGCCCTCTCGCAGAGAGCCCATAGCACCCCTGTTATTCATCCGGGGGATTTCGCATTCCCAGCCTCTCCTATCACTGAATTTCATGACTATCGGAGTATGTAGGTTTGGTACTAAACCCTCTGCGATTTTCCATGTGTATATTATTAGGTAACGTTCTCTTCTACGTTCCAGTGAGTACAGATTCAGTGCTCTTAAACGCTCCCAATAGTGTAGATGTTTTATCGAACTTATATGCGAAGTTAAATTTTTTGTACACTCTCTACATCATTTATTTCACCTGCTTTGTATGGGGATGTTAATACGCTACAGTATTCAAGCCGCGGTAGCACTAGAGATTTGAAGAGCATTATCATAGGCAATTCACCGCGTGTTTTAAAAGTACGCAGAATCCAACCCGTTAGACGTTTCGCAGCCGCCACTTTGATCTGGTTATGTACTTTGAAACCCATATTTTCAGACATTAATACCCCAAGGTCTTTCACACTGTCTTTCCGTTCTATTATGTGGTTAGATTCTGTTAAGTAATTTGTAATTTCTTTAACACCATTATTATCTCCGTACCGTATTAATTGGAATTTTTCCTCATTGAATTGTATGTTGTTTTCCCTGGTCCACTGGAACACTACATTCATGTCTTCCTGCAGTCGGCCCGTGTCCTCTTGTGTGTTTACTATCTTGCTTAATTTTGTGTCATCAGCAAAAGACAACACCGTACTGTGTCTGGTGTTGGTATCTATGTCGCAAATTAGTATGAGGAACAGAAGGGGCGCTAGCACTGTTCCTTGGGGCACTGAGCTTTTGACATCCGAAGGCTCAGAAGTGACTTGGTTTACTGCTACCGATTGTTTTCGGTTTACGAGGAAATTGTATATCCACCGTCCGATTTTCCCAGTTATACCTTTTGCTTTCAGTTTGTGGGCTATTATACCATGGTCACATTTATCAAATGCCTTAGCAAAATCGGTGTAAATGACATCCACGTTTTTCTTTTCTTCTAGCGCTTTAAGAATTTTGTCATAGTGTTCCAAAAGTTGTGAGAGACATGATCTTCCCGCTCTGAACCCATGTTGACCGGTGTTGTGTAGTTCATTTGTCTCCATGAATGTTGAAATTTTGCTTCGCAGGACTCGCTCGAAAACTTTAATGATGTGAGAGGTTAGAGCTACCGGGCGGTAGTTTTTTGGTAGTGCTTTACTCCCTCCTTTATGCAGTGGGGCAATTATTGCGTTTTTCAAGCTATCTGGTATGTCACCAGTGTCTAGACTCCTTCTCCACATTATAGCCAGGGGTTTTGAGAGGTTTTCCTTACATTTTTTCATTAGGATCGAATTCCATGAGTCCGGGGCCTGGTGCCGAGTGGGATGGCATGTTGGAAATGGCCTCTTCTATGTCTTTTGGACCGAAATCAATATCCAGCATCTGAGGGGTTTCCGTTGGGGAGGTTTCCATGAAAAATATATTTTGGTCTCTGATGACTTTTGTTTCATCAGGCTCACTGAATGCCATTTCATACTGCCTGCTTAAGAGTTCGCTCATTTCCTTTTTGTCCCCTGTGAAAGAGCCGTCCCCTTTGCTCAGTGGGCCGATGTTTGATGTTGTTTTAGCCTTTTGTTTGGCGTATGAAAAGAAGTATTTGGAATTTTCCTTTATACCTGCAATAGCTTTCCTCTCCTCTTCCATATGTTGTAGTTCATATGATATTCTTAGCCTTTGTTCAATTTCCACAATTTCTCTATCTATTTCGACCTTTTGCCTATCCTGTAGATTTTGATGTGTGCGTCTTTGTGTGAGTAATTTTCTTCTTCTGTACAGCCTCCTCCTTTCCCGATCTTGTTTGCTTCTTCGTTTTGTTTGTCTTGCAGGTATATGGTGGCTACAGATTTGGGTCATGGTTTCTGTTATTAAGACTAGACATTCTGCTGGTGTCAGGTTATCCATTAAATCTTCCCAGTCTATTTCCTCAATTTCTTGATTTACCTCACCCACCTAATGTTTTTGTTATTGAAGTTAAATTTACTGAAGGGGCCGGTTTTTGTTCTCGATTCTGAGGTTGTCTGTACACTTTCTAAGGTTGTTTTGATCTCAATTAATTTATGATCTGAGTATGTTGTGTCCGATATGTTAATGCTGTGTACTAGAGAGTCGTTGTTAGTGAAGACCAGGTCTAAGATATTGTTTTCCCGTGTTGGTTCAGCAATATGTTGGGTAAGACTAAAAAAATCACAAAGTTCAAAAAGCTCTCTCGTATTAGTATTTGCTTCTCCGGTGTTATTTGCCACTAGCTGGTTTTCTAGTTGTCTCCATTTAATGTTTGGTAGGTTAAAGTCTCCTAGCCATATAATATTTGGTGTTGGGTTCCCCAGGGTTTCCACTTCTGATTTTATTTTGTTGAGCTGGGTTTTGAATTCTTCTCGGGATGAGTCTGGAGGCCTGTATGTAACAATAACTGCTAAATTTAGGGATTCTATTTTAACTCCAAGTATTTCCACCACTTCATTACTGTTATTTAGGAATTCAGTACATATCAGTGAGTCATGTATGTACAAGGCTACACCTCCATGTGATCTATGCGTTCTGTCCGCCCTATGTAGGTTGTAACCAGGAATCCATACCTCACTATCTTCCTGATCTTTAATGTGAGTTTCTGTGAGAGCCGCAAATATAGCGTTTCCTTCTTCTAGCAGGCCCCTAATAAATGGTACTTTGTTCGTGGTTCTATTTTTTAGGCCTTGGATATTTGCAAACAAGATTGGGGAGGGATTGTTTGGAGTACTATGTGTACCTAATAGTCTTCGGGATGTATTGGCCACTCTTGGGAGGCCAGGAGGTGCTCGAGGTGTTCTATGTGCTCTTCCATCTCCCTCAGTCTCTTCATCTTCATCTGCCCTTTCCCTCCTTGCCTTTTTCCTCTGTCTCGTCCTCGCATAGCTAGAGAGTTTTTTGGGCTACCATTCGTGTTAGGTCTAGCATATCTCCAAGTCCCTTTAATATGAAAAGCTGGGCATTTCATATTGTAGCAGGTCTTGTTCTCAAGTGATGTCTTGCAAAGGGATGGGTGGTGGTATTTGCAGGTTTTACCAAATCTACATTTTCCATGACTGGTTATGTTGTTGCAAATTTTGGGATGAGCAAATCTACATGAATTCCCATTATATTCGCCCTTTTGACCAAAGTAGCACCTTCTTTCCAGATAATATCTGCACACTGGTGTAGACAACCCCAGTAGGTGTGGCTGGGGCTGCAAGGGGTTATGTGGTGAGCTAAGTGTGGTTGTGGGTGATAGTGGGCTTGGTGTATGGGTGGGTGAGGCCTGCAGGGGGGTGGAGTTACGGGGTCGGTTGTAGGTGGGCAGGTGGCAGTGGTGAGGGGGGAGACGATGTGGAAGGGGAGCCTGATATGGGGGCTTGTTGCATCCTACGTTCATCCTGCAATTTTATTTGATCAACAGCAGTAGGGTGGTCAATGGCCATAGATGGCATTAATGTGGGTGTTTTCTGGGTCTGGGGAGGTGTGGGGAGATGTGCGACAGGGTTTGTGTATATGTAGGGTGCGAAAGGTTGTTGTTCGGCAGGCGATGTGTGTTGATGTGCAGGAGGCAATGTGGGCATTATCATGGGAAAGTGTGTGTGTGGGTTGTGATATTTGTATGGGCCCTGAGGCCCCAATAGTTCCCCATTTTCTGTGAAAGGTAGCTATGTCTTGGCTATATTTCCATCTATCTTGTACTTCTGTATTTTCTACAGTCTGTATGACTTGCCATGTGATATCGAAACAACTATCGCAGAAATGGAGGTTCTTCCTCTTGTATTGTACGCCTCATTTATTGGTGTCAATCCTATGCAAATCCAGTGATATGGTTGCTTGCATATCCGACATGCGGTGCCTTCATGGATGTGTATATTCATCTTACAACTCGTACAGTTGTCTCTGGTATACATTTGTTTGTTTTTTTGTTTTTTGTTTTACCACCGCCCTTACATGGGGGAGAGAGAGAGAGAGAGAGGGGGGGGGGGGGGAGCTTGGAGGACAAGGAGGTGTTTGTTACGCGGTTTGTGGGAGTGTGTGTGTGTGTGTGTGTGTGGGGGGGGAGGGGGGGGGGGGGGGGGGGGAGTGCCACTCGTTTACCCTCGTTATGTTTGAACTTTAAGTAACTTTAAGTAACACTTTCAATAATTATCTTATGAAACAGAATTCTCACTGCCCTAACCACTTTTCCCGTTTTTGGTCGACTGTTTAGCGGAAAATACGGCACTCTAGGAAAATAACGAACTTTCCAGGCTACCTACAGTATATATAGTATCTACCGAAACATGTACAAATGTATCTTGAAAGGGGGCCTAGGGGGTGTAATTTTAAGCTTGATGGAGGTCTAAGGAACACACTAATAACCTCCCCTTAAGGTACGGTACAGTGTATTTGTTAAGGGGAGGTATTTAGTTTATTCCCTAGACCTCCATCAAGCTTAAAATTAAACCCCCTTGACCCCCTTTCAAGATAAATGTGTACATTTTTCGGTAGAAAAATGTCCCGGCCGAAGGCCGGTTCCTCTTAAATTACAGGCTCGCTATCGCTCGCCAGGACAAATTTGACACCTAAATGGTACGAAAGGTCTTAAAATTGACAGAAATCGGGCGAACGTTCCTTGTGAGGACTGCCTCTTCATGCATGCACTGCGTGCAAACTACCAGGCTGCGATCTGGAGGAGAAGTCTTCAGAGCCAGCCATTTGTTGCGAACCCAACAGACTGCGGTTGGATGACAGATGAGGACGGTAAGCTTGCCGTCAACTGGATGCGAGGCTCACCAGCACCAGATGCTGTTATGCAGCTACTGTCTTGCAAGTGTGTGCGGTCATGCGAACTCCCTAAGTGTACTTGCCTCAGCAATGGTCTAAAATGCACGGACATGTGCAGGTTACAGACATGTCAGAACAAGGCTATTGAAGAAGAGCCGGTGGCACAACAGTCAGATTCCGAGTCTGACGTAGATGATATTTAGGAGTAGTAATTTGCCATAATAGTATGTACAAGCCCATGGCATGCTTAGTGTGTATTTACAGGACTTGTATTAAATGTGACAAATGCATTTTGTTGACATTTAGGCATTCCTGTCCCCAAATTTGACATTTTAAAAAATTTCGGAATTTTCGGTAGGGTATGTCTATTCAAGAAGTGATAACGACCATTAAGCTACCAATGTGCAAGGGCTATCATATCAAAACATAAACTAGAGACATGTAGCAAGCTAAAAACACCTAAGAGAATTAGTCACCCCGGGTGGTACCGATATCCCAAAATTCGGGTCTTGGCTCATGGACTATAAAATCGCCAAACTAATGTGGCAAACGTCTTAAAAGCTCAAAAGCAATGGGGCTAAACATGAGGGAGAAAGAGGTAAAGAAAGAAATCCTAGAGTGGAGACCTCCCCTTAATAGTAGCCTATACTTTATCATCAAGCAAATGTTAGGTACTTGGTAGGTGTTTGTTGGTGTGTTTGAGTATATTAGTAGGTAGATTGGTCCTTTGGTGTACTAGTTGGTGTTGTTATGATGGAAGATTGGTTCATAGGTAGGTAGTTAGGTAGGTTTGTTGGTATATTAGTAGGTAGATTGGTCCTTTGGTGTACTAGTTGGTGTTGTTATGATGGAAGATTGGTTCATAGGTAGGTAGTTAGGTAGGTGTGTTTTGGTATATTAGTAGGTAGATTGGTCGTTTGGTGTACTAGTTGGTGTTGTTATGATGGTAGATTGGTTCATAGGTAGGTAAGTAGGTAGGTGTGTTTTGGTATATTAGTAGGTAGATTGGTCCTTTGGTGTACTAGTTGGTGTTGTTATGATGGAAGATTGGTTCATAGGTAGGTAGTTAGGTAGGTGTGTTTTGGTATTAGTAGGTAGATTGGTCGTTTGGTGTACTAGTTGGTGTTGTTTGATGGTAGATTGGTTCATAGGTGTGTTTTGGTATATTAGTAGGTAGATTGGTCGTTTGGTGTACTAGTTGGTGTTGTTATGATGGAAGATTGGTTCATAGGTAGGTAGTTAGGTAGGTGTGTTTTGGTATATTAGTAGGTAGATTGGTCCTTTGGTGTACTAGTTGGTGTTGTTATGATGGAAGATTGGTTCATAGGTAGGTAAGTAGGTAGGTGTGTTTTGGTATATTAGTAGGTAGATTGGTCGTTTGGTGTACTAGTTGGTGTTGTTATGATGGTAGATTGGTTCATAGGTAGGTAAGTAGGTAGGTGTGTTTTGGTATATTAGTAGGTAGATTGGTCGTTTGGTGTACTAGTTGGTGTTGTTATGATGATAGATTGGTTCATAGGTAGGTAGTTAGGTAGGTGTGTTTTGGTATATTAGTAGGTAGATTGGTCGTTTGGTGTACTAGTTGGTGTTGTTATGATGGAAGATTGGTTCGTAGGTAGGTAAGTAGGTAGGTAGTTAGGTAGGTGTGTTTTGGTATATTAGTAGGTAGATTGGTCGTTTGGTGTACTAGTTGGTGTTGTTATGATGGAAGATTGGTTCGTAGGTAGGTAAGTAGTAAGTATGTATGTTTTAGTATACTGGTTAGTAGGTAGTTAGGTAGGCATGTATGTTTTAGTATACTGGTTAGTAGGTAGTTAGGTAGGTATGTATGTGTTAGTATACTGGTTAGTAGGTAGTTAGGTAGGTATGTATGTGTTAGTATACTGGTTAGTAGGTAGTTAGGTAGGTATGTATGTTTTAGTATACTGGTTAGTAGGTAGTTAGGTAGGTATGTATGTTTTAGTATACTGGTTAGTAGGTAGTTAGGTAGGTATGTATGTGTTAGTATACTGGTTAGTAGGTAGTTAGGTAGTTATGTATGTTTTAGTATACTGGTTAGTAGGTAGTTAGGTAGGTATGTTTTAGTATACTGGTTAGTAGGTAGTTAGGTAGGTATGTATGTTTTAGTATACTGGTTAGTAGGTAGTTAGGTAGGTATGTATGTTTTAGTATACTGGTTAGTAGATAGTTAGGTAGGTATGTATGTTTTAGTATACTGGTTAGTAGGTAGTTAGGTAGGTATGTATGTTTTAGTATACTGGTTAGTAGATAGTTAGGTAGATATGTATGTTTTAGTATACTGGTTAGTAGGTAGTTAGGTAGGTATGTATGTTTATACTGGTTAGTAGGTAGTTAGGTAGGTATGTATGTTTTAGTATACTGGTTAGTAGGTAGTTAGGTAGGTATGTATGTTTTAGTATACTGGTTAGTAGGTAGTTAGGTAGGTATGTATGTTTTAGTATACTGGTTAGTAGGTAGTTAGGTAGGTATGTATGTGTTAGTATACTGGTTAGTAGGTAGTTAGGTAGGTATGTATGTTTTAGTATACTGGTTAGTAGGTAGTTAGGTAGGTATGTATGTTTTAGTATACTGGTTAGTAGGTAGTTAGGTAGGTATGTATGTTTTAGTATACTGGTTAGTAGGTAGTTAGGTAGGTATGTATGTTTTAGTATACTGGTTAGTAGGTAGTTAGGTAGGTATGTTTTAGTATACTGGTTAGTAGGTAGTTAGGTAGGTATGTATTTAGTATACTGGTTAGTAGGTAGTTAGGTAGGTATGTATGTTAGTATACTGGTTAGTAGGTAGTTAGGTAGGTATGTATGTTTTAGTATACTGGTTAGTAGGTAGTTAGGTAGGTATGTATGTTTGAGTATACTGGTTAGTAGGTAGGTATGTATGTGTTAGTATACTGGTTAGTAGGTAGTTAGGTAGGTATGTATGTTTTAGTATACTGGTTAGTAGGTAGTTAGGTAGGTATGTATGTTTTAGTATACTGGTTAGAAGGTAGTTAGGTAGGTATGTATGTTTTAGTATACTGGTTAGTAGGTAGTTAGGTAGGTATGTATGTTTTAGTATACTGGTTAGTAGGTAGTTAGGTAGGTATGTATGTTTTAGTATACTGGTTAGTAGGTAGTTAGGTAGGTATGTATGTGTTAGTATACTGGTTAGTAGGTAGTTAGGTAGGTATGTATGTTTTAGTATACTGGTTAGTAGGTAGTTAGGTAGGTATGTATGTGTTAGTATACTGGTTAGTAGGTAGTTAGGTAGGTATGTATGTGTTAGTATACTGGTTAGTAGGTAGTTAGGTAGGTATGTATGTTTTAGTATACTGGTTAGTAGGTAGTTAGGTAGGTATGTATGTGTTAGTATATTAGTAGGTAGATTGGTCAATTGGCGTACTGGTGTTGTGATGGAAGATTAGTTCGTAGGTAGGTAAGTAAGTATGTGTTTGTATATTAGTAGGTAATTTGATCATTTCTGTACTAGTATTGTTGAAATGGAAGTTTTGGCATGTTTGTATGTTGGTAGGTAGGTAGATAGAAGGTAGGTAAATACTAGATACACTATGTATGTTGGTAGGTAGGTATGTAGGTATAAGGTAGCTAGGAAGGTAGGTTTTGCAGATAGGTAGGTAGATAGAAGGTAGGTAGGTACGTAGGCAGGTAGGTAGAAGGTATGTAGGTAGGTAGAAGGTAGGTGATATCAATTAAATAGTACAGTTACTAATGATTGAGATGGAGAGACTGTGTAAGACAAGCTTTGGATGATAAGACTATAATTATAGATCAGGCAAGGGAAGTGGTAATAAACAGGAATGAATGGAGAATGCTTGTGAACACGTGGTTATTTGGGGGAAGGGGTCAGGCGCAAGTTGGACTAGATAATAGTCCATCAGGCACCTGGCCCGGGGAGACGGTTTATATGAAGGGTGCACCTGGAAGTGTGGTGGGCGGGCTTGTGGTTTTGCTCTGCTGCATGTCTGCCTGCCGAGATCGGAACCTCTCTGGGTGGTCGGGGTCCGGGGAAGTGCTGGAGGGACCTTGGTGACCCTGGTCTTCTCCTGGATGACCTAGATGTGTGTGAATTTTTATTTTGTTTTTGTGTGTTCATTGTTTTCTGTTGTGTTATCCCTATTCTGGCTCTGTCTTGAGTCAGCCACCCCCACAAAAAAAAAAAAAAAAAAAATGGAAACGAGGGGAAAAAAAAAGAAGAAACAAAAATAGGAAAAGTGGGGATTGGGCCTGTGTATAGATTAGAATAGATGGAACTAATTAACTAACAAGGGTGTGTGATGTCCCCGTGGTTGTTTACTGTATATATGGATGGAGTCATGAAAGAAATACTATCAAGAGCAGTGGATGTTGGTGTATCGCTGAAAAGGGAGGGAATTGAGTGGAAGCTACCTATACTGCTGTTTGCGGATGATACAGTTCTGATGAGTGATAATGAATGGGAGTTGCAGGGTCTGGTAAATGAGTTTGGAACAGTGTGCGAAAAACGGAATTTGAAGGTAAATGCGGGGAAGAGCAAGGTTATGGTCTTCGAAAGGGGTGAAGTCACAGAGTGTGAGGTGAAGCTGAACAGTCAGGCTATGGAGATCGTCAACTCTTTTAAGTATCTGGGCAGTGTGTTGAGTAAAGATGGGACTATGGATGAAGAAGTGCGGGAGAAGGTACAACAGGGGAAGAGGGTTGTAGGAACGCTAAAAGCAGTAACAAAAAATAGGGTGGTCAGTATGGAAGAAGTCCTTGCATGACAGTGGTAATCCCGACACTGACTTAGTGAAGCGAAGCATGGACGTTGGTTGAGAGACTCAGATCAAGAGTGAGAGCAGTGGAAATGAATTACTTAACCCTTTCGCTGCGGGTGACGTTCCGGAACGTCCTGGCAAGTTACAGCAATTTCCAGGCTTTAAAAGCCTGTAAAAAACTTAAAAATCGAGTGTCAGTGGGCGGGAGCGTGAGGGGCCCACCTCCGACCCTCGGAGCACCGAGCGGCTCACTGAGCTAGGCTGTGTCTCACGCGGGTCTCTCTCTGTCTCTCTCACCAGTGTAGCCAAGCGAGCGAGTGTTCCATAATAGCGGGATTCCCGCGTTTCACTGACACCACTGCGGGTGAACCAGACCACATACGGGGCCCGTTCTGGTGTAATTTTGAAGCTATTTTCGTCTAGTTTTCGGCAGAATACACTTCATTTAATGCAGATGCTTGATTTATCATTCAGGAGTGCCTGAATATGCCCTAAATAGCCCAAACATAGCCGTAGCCAATGGGTTAAGGAGTGCGTGCGGAGTTACATGGAGGGATAGACAGACTAATAAGGAAGTAAGAAGGAGGTGTGGTGTGGAGGTAGATGTGCTGGAAAGTGTGAAAAGGAACAACTTGAGATGGTTCGGCCATATGGAACGTATGGAAAGCGAGAGAATGACTAAGAGGGTGTACGAGAGGTGAGGTGGAGGGACAGAGAGGGAGAGGTAGACCGAATGAGAGGTGGAAGGATGGAGTGAGGAAGTACATGAACGAAGGCGGTGCTGGTTGGGGGGAGGGGCGTCGACTGACTGGGGACAGAGGCGCATGGGGGCGGTTCGTTCGTGGCCACCCCTTCGGGGATCGCGGCGTCAGGCAATAGATAGATAGATAGAACTATCAAATGGCTAGTCGGTTGCTATGGGACTCTCTTAAAAGGTGGGGTATAGATATTCTGACATACGGAGCCCTGTATGTTAATTTAAGTTAGAATTAGAGTTGAAGGAGCCAAACTACCCAAACGGTGAAGCAGACTAGCGAGCGAACGAGCGAGTGGGTAAACCAGCTCGCCCGCATACCTGCAAACTAGCCTTCACACCTGCGTGCGTCATAGGGGACCCTGCAAACTACCTCGATGACCGATGCTATGACGTATGATCGACGCCAGGAGCTGTGAGTGGACCAGGCACCTGTTATGCGACTCGAGGAGCTATGATTGGAGCAGGCACCAACCCCCGCCTCCTGATTCGTTCCTACACCATCATTGTTTGGTATATAAGACCCGAGTTGTGGGCATTCAAATCAGTCTCATTTGGAGTTGGGGAAGGTGAACTTGCAGCTGGAGGAAGACGGGGTGAAGTATTATAATGGGATTGTGACTGTCAGTCAGATTATATAAGTGTGTGTTAAGTGTGTTCGGTGTAAACACTTACGTTATGTTGGTTAGTGAGATTTGATTGGGAATTAACGTGAACGTACTATTTATGTGTTTAACTATTTGATTGCGAATTAACGTGAACGCTACTATTATGTGCTTAACTATTTTAGTTGACTAACTTGTGGACTAAAGCAACTCTTTAAGTAATTGGGTTATGATGAAAGTAATACTATTGTTTTATATTAATACTTAAGAGTTCTTTCATTTTCTTTTAATTAAGCTTACATTGCTTAACGGTGCGTAGTACGGTGATGCTATTGTCTCATATTAGTAATATCGCCTTAGACTAACATGGCTCTGTTAATATTACTTCTAGTGATTTCCTAAGCTGAAGAAAATTCTTTTGCTTCAAAATATTATATTTTGCTTTTCATATTATTTGAGTGAGACCTGAATCGAATCTATGAAGCGATCCTGTAACTTTATTTACTCATAATCATACCTCAATGTTACGTGGTTAAGAAATACATTTAACTAATTATTAAATATATATCTAACTTTTTATGTGACTTTGATATTACTCCTGATGATAATAATAATATAATCCTATTAACGTAAGACAAGAACCAAGAATAATTACATTAAATATAAATAAAAGGACATAGAAGAAAACTATCTATTCATTTCACAAGGGTAAGAGACAGAAATATTCTTACTTTAATATATATCTTTCAAGACTTTTTATAAAATTAATAGTCCTTCTTTAGCTATAACTTATTCGGTTCATAACCATAGCCTACTAAGCTTCGGTTAAATAATAATTCTTTATAAATACTACATGACTTTAATTAGTTTCAGTATTTTTCATAATTAAAGAGTATCAGTCAATAAAGGATACTAAGTCCTAAGATCCAAAAGGAAAGGAAGCAACAACAGGAAATAATTTTATTAGTTTTACTTTTGTTTTGCCTTCAGCTGACTGATACCTTAATATATATCTCTGTGCTATCTAGATTCATCAAGTTAACCACTTGAGGATCAAGATACGTAACAATATATACAGTAGATAGATAGATAAATAAATAAAGTTAGATATATAGATAAATAGATATAGATAGATAGATAGATAGATAGATAAATATATATATTATACTTACTTTCATTAGCTTGTTATTTCTTAAATGTAGGATAATCATATGTATACAAATGATAACATTATTTCACATCCTTGCACCACAATAATCAAATTCAAGGTTGCAGGCATTACGAGCTGTATTGTACATTTAATTTCTTATTTATGACACCATTTGTATATGTTTTTACGTAATTTGGGGAATAAGTTTGTAAGCATATTATTATTAATTAACCTAACCCTTTGTGGATTATGCCGCATATTGTCAGTGTATTCTGGTTATCATTAGACGATTATATACAGCTTGGGAAGGATCTGTGGGAATGATAAGGATAAAGACTATATCAATTAACCCTCTGACTTCCATACACACTGCCTAATCTAAACACAATCGTCTACTGATAGCCAGAAAACAGAAGAGCAATGCAGCATCGTATCTTCTAAGGAGAAATAGTTTAAGGGGACATGGGTCGTTTTTCTGGACCCCCTTTCTCCCTCATGATTAGCCCCATTAGTTTTCAGATTTTAGGACGTACAGCCCATTAGTTTTTTGGCGGTTTTAAGATCTGTCGTCCCATTTCTTCATCAATTGCTAAACCTTTGGTGCCATTTAGGTGTCGATATTTTCCTGTCGAGCGATAGCGAGCCTGTAATTTATGAGGAACCGGCCTTCGGCCTGAAAAATGTTCTATCGAAAAATGTACAAATTAATCTTGAAGGTCGAAGGAGTGTTATTTAAACTTGATGAAGGTCTAGCGAGGAAACTAACAAAAGACAAAGAAAAAAGATGAATATATATATATATATATATATATATATATATAAATAGAGCCCAATATAACCATTGTCCCCATATATAGTGCTACTGCAGCCATCAGTACATGTGAGCTTGATAGAAGGGGGTTAAATCCAGTTATCTGTACCGGAGGGGGGGGGGGGGGGGGGGTGAGTCATGTACTGTACTATGGGTCATGTTGGATTACCTCGTACACACATATATATATATACCTACATGAACAATCACAAACATAATATTATACACATGCATTCGTACACACATCACACACACACACGCACACACATACATAAACACACACGTATACTCGTACATAATTATGCATTCACAAACACACACACACACTCATGTTATTGTCCGTAACAGCCAATATTATAATAGTGCAATTTTGATGTGAGATTTAACTGTAGGCAGAATATGTACTGTACGTGCCTGTTTAAGAGAGTTCAGTATCATAAGGCTCATCCTTTAAGGGGACATGGGCCGCTTTTCTGGACCACTGTCTCCCTCATGTTTAGCCCCATTAGTTTTCAGATTTGTAGATGTTTGCCCCGTTAGTTAGTCGATTTTAAGACCTTTCGCACCATTTCTACGTCAATATTTAGACCTTTCGTGCTATTTAGGTGTCGATTTTGTCCCTGGCGAACGATAGTGAGTCTGTAATGTTGGAAGAATCGGCCTTCGGCCGGGACATTTTTCTACCGAAAAATTTACAAATTAATCTAGAAGGGGGATCTAATAGATGCTTTTTTTAATTTGATAGAGGTCTAGGGAGGAAACTAGAAGAATAATGCATACATGCAAAAATCGCCCAAAAAGTGAACAATAGGGTAATATGTATTTGTTTACAATATTATATACTATTATTTGGTTAAATAAACATATTTCAATTACAATTACTCACTTGTTCACTCACTCTCACAGTTATTCTCTCACTCACTCTCTCTCTCTCTCTGTCTGTCTGTCTGTATCTCTCTCTCTCTCTCTCACACACACACACACTCTCTCTCTCTCTCACATACACAAACACACTCACTCTCTCTCTCTACCAACGCACACCACACGCCACACTATTGCCTCAGCCCTCTTAGCCTCTTACACTAATACAGACACACACACTCTCTCTCTACCAATGCACACCACACGCCACACTATTGCCTCAGCCCTCTTAGCCTCTTACACTAATACAGACACACACTCACTCACTCTCTCTCTCTCTACCTTCGCCGATTCAGATTGATAATTCAGATGTTCTAAGCAATATCACCGTTACAGAGAGAGAAGTATTGAATTGTTTAGATAAACTCAAGGTAAATAAAACGCCAGGACCTGATACAATCTCGCCTAGAGTTCTAAAGGAAGCTAAGAATGAGCTCTCCAAACCACTGACATTACTATTCAATAAATCCTTGCAGTCTGGAACTATGCCTGATCAGTGGAAGCTAGCCAACGTAACACCGATATTCAAAAAAGGCAGCAAATCCCTACCCAGTAACTATCGTCCAATTAGCTTAACCTCAGTTGTATGTAAAATGCTAGAAACGGTCATACGAGACAGACTCGTAAATCACTTAGAGGAAAATAACATACTTAAAGATACTCAACACGGCTTTCGTAAAAAACGTTCCTGTTTAACAAACCTCTTAGACTTCTTCCACGATATCCTCAACCTCTACGATGAGAGTAAAGCTGTAGATATTATATACCTTGATTTTCAAAAGGCCTTTGACAAAGTTCCCCACAAACGTTTACTGCTAAAACTAAAAGCGCATGGAATACAAGACGGTGTGTTGAAATGGATAGAAAATTGGCTCAGCAACAGAAAGCAAAGGGTAGTCATAAACGGTAAGGCATCTAAATGGACCAATGTAAGTAGCGGGGTACCCCAGGGATCGGTACTAGGACCAATTCTCTTTCTAATTTACATCAACGACATAGATGAGGGTCTCACCTGCACATCCTCAAAATTTGCTGACGATACAAAAATTGCAAATAGCGTACTCTCAAAAGAACAAGTTGACGATATGCAACACAATCTAGATAAATTGTCATGTTGGGCCCAAATTTGGCAAATGAGTTTCAATGCGGATAAATGTAAAGTACTACATGTCGGATACCTAAATGAGAAAGCAAACTATTCGATGAATGGCACTCAGCTTAAGAATGTAAACAGAGAAACTGATCTGGGAGTAACAATATCGAGTAACCTAAAACCGAGTCAACAATGTTCAGAAGTTGTTAAGAAGGCAAACAAAATAATTGGCTTTATAGGCAGGTCATTTGAGCATAAATCCAAAGAAGTTATCCTAACCCTTTACAATTCCTTAGTCCGCCCTCTTCTGGAATACTGCGTTCAATCCTGGTGCCCTTATTACCAAAAAGATATAAACAAGCTAGAAAGAGTTCAACGTAGAGTTACCAAAATGATACCTAGCCTAAAGAACAAACCATACGAAGAGCGTCTTAGAGAATTAAATCTATTTCCTTTAACCCAGCGCAGATTAAGAGGCGACTTAATTCAAGTGTTCAAATCATCAAAGGCATCGACAATATGAACTGTAGTAAGTACTTCACTATCGACCAATCTAATTTACACGCGGGAAACGGTTGCAAAATTATTGGTAAATCTTTTAACTCGCACGAATCTAAGAATTTCTTCTTCAATCGAGTTGTCAACTTGTGGAATGGGCTTCCCCGAGACGTTATAGACTGCAGCACCGTTGATTCATTTAAATTCCGCCTAGACAAATATCTCGCATCAAACCCGCGACTGACTGCGTTTGTAAATGAATAACTTTATCCTCCCCTCAGTTACTAACCCATATGTCCCCTACTAACTTCCTAGTCCTGCCACGTTAGTGGCAGGGCAGTAGTTCCCTTTCCAATGTTCCCTTACCCACTCTAAACCACTGTTTGGACACTTGATCCTCAGTGTTTTGGAGGACAAGCAACCTAGAAGGGTCACTAGACCTGTTGTTGCTTGATTTCCTTTGTACTCCTTTGTACCAATGCACACCACACGCCACACTATTGCCTCAGCCCTCTTAGCCTCTTACACTAATACAGACACACACTCACTCACTCTCTCTCTCTCTCTCTCTACCAATGCACACCACACGCCACACTATTGCCTCAGCCCTCTTAGCCTCTTACACTAATACAGACACACACTCACTCACTCTCTCTCTCTCTCTACCAATGCACACCACACGCCACAGTATTGCCTCAGCCCTCTTAGCCTCTTACACTAATACAGACACACACTCACTCACTCTCTCTCTCTCTCTACCAATGCACACCACACGCCACAGTATTGCCTCAGCCCTCTTAGCCTCTTACACTAATACAGACACACACTCACTCACTCTCTCTCTCTCTCTACCAATGCACACCACACGCCACAGTATTGCCTCAGCCCTCTTAGCCTCTTACACTAATACAGACACACACACTTACTCACTCTCTCTCTCTCTACCAATGCACACCACACGCCACACTATTGCCTCAGCCCTCTTAGCCTCTTACACTAATACAGACACACACTCACTCACTCTCTCTCTCTCTCTACCAATGCACACCACACGCCACACTATTGCCTCAGCCCTCTTAGCCTCTTACACTAATACAGACACACACACACACTCACTCTCTCTCTCTCTACCAACGCACACCACACGCCACACTATTGCCTCAGCCCTCTTAGCCTCTTACACTAATACAGACACACACACACACACTCTCTCTCTACCAATGCACACCACACGCCACACTATTGCCTCAGCCCTCTTAGCCTCTTACACTAATACAGACACACACTTACTCACTCTCTCTCTCTACCAATGCACACCACACGCCACACTATTGCCTCAGCCCTCTTAGCCTCTTACACTAATACAGACACACACTCACTCACTCTCTCTCTCTCTCTACCAATGCACACCACACGCCACACTATTGCCTCAGCCCTCTTAGCCTCTTACACTAATACAGACACACACACTCTCTCTCTCTCTCTCTCTACCTACCAATGCACACCACACGCCACACTATTGCCTCAGCCCTCTTAGCCTCTTACACTAATACAGACACACACACTTACTCACTCTCTCTCTCTCTACCAATGCACACCATACGCCACACTATTGCCTCAGCCCTCTTAGCCTCTTACACTAATACAGACACACACACTCTCTCTCTCTACCTACCAATGCACACCACACGCCACACTATTGCCTCAGCCCTCTTAGCCTCTTACACTAATACAGACACACACTTACTCACTCTCTCTCTCTACCAATGCACACCACACGCCACACTATTGCCTCAGCCCTCTTAGCCTCTTACACTAATACAGACACACGCACTCTCTCTCTACCAATAACCACACGCCACACTATTGCCTCACCCTCTTAGCCTTACACTACAGACACGACTGGCACACCGTTTTCTGTCACACGTACCTCTGTCAGCCATTGTATATATTATTAGGTCCAGTTTAGACCACTTCTCTAAGGGGAGATGGGTCGTTTGGATTTGTTCGTTTATGTAACTTTATATTATTTTATTAGCTTCCTCCCTAGACCTCCATCAAGCTTAAAAAACACCTGCCCAAGACCCTCCTTCAAGATATATTTGTAAATTTTTCGATAGAAAAATGTGCCGGCCGAAGGCCGGCTTCTCTTATATTACAGGCTCGCTTTCGCTCGCCAGGAAAAAATCGACTCCTAAATGACACGAAAAGTCTTAATACGGACAAAGAAATGCGGCGAAAGGTCACAAAATCGCCAAACTAATGGGCCGAACGTCATATAATCTGAAAACTAATGGGGCTAAACATGAGGAAGAAGGAGGACAAGCAAAACGGCCCCTCTCCCCTTAAAGTATGTCCAATTCAGACCACTTCGCTAACCTCAATGTCACCCTTTGAGGATCATGATGCGTTGTGGCAGTTATGTCTGGCTATTGTTAGACAATTGTATTCACATTGGGAAGGGTTTGTAGAAGTCAGAGGGATAATTGAGATAGTCTTTGCCCTTGTAATTCCCTCAAATCCTTCCTAAGCTGAATATAATCGTCGATCCAGATGCATCGGGATATTTTGCTACCGAAAAATGTACAAATTTATCTCGAAGGGGGGTCTAGGGGATGGTTTTTAAGCTTGATGGGGAGGAAACTAAAAAAATAATAAAAATAAAAATATATTTGCAAATGCCCATCCCACCTTAACCCACAATACGTCGGGTCAGATAGTATTAAGCTGTAAATGTGTCTTACCAATGAACCGCAACACAAAATAATATATGGGTAATTCCGTGAGGCTATTTGTTCGTCCACACATCATTGGGGAGGGGGGGCGGGTTGCGAGTTTATGTGGGTTACTGTACTGGAAATTATCGTTTATATTGTCTTGGGAAATGGTAAGTCTGTTGTATTGAATCTAATGTGTGTGTGTGTGAGAGAAAATGTGAGGGGGGGAGTGTATGTGTGTGAGAGAGAGAGAGAGAGAGGATGTCGCAGTAAGTAAAATCTAGTACGGAGTGAGAGCGAGAGCGAGTGAGAAAGAGAGAGAGGAGAAAGAGGGAAAGGGGTGAGCTAAGATGGTGATAGTGATAGGAAGTGGGTTTCATCTTGAGAGAGATAAAGAGATATATATCTATATAGAGTGCATGACAGATGCATAGTAAGCTGCACATATGTGGTTGGTCCTCTATATATATATATAGATATATATATATATATAAAGTATATATATATATATTATATTTCTATATAATATAGTATATATATATATATATATATATATATATATATATATATATATATATATATATATATACTGTATACTGTATAAATGTACTGTATATATGTATGTATAGATAGAGAGATAGATTGTTCCCTCTTAGATTTAACTTATAGTTCTTTGTCCATTATCTTCATATTTTTTATTTTCAATCCACCTTGCTTACTCGTCACATAACGTGTTATCGGCGCTCTCTCTCTCTCTCTCTAAAAAAAAAAAAAAAAAAAGAAACCTGACCCCTCTTCGAGATAAATTTTTAATTGTTTTCGGTTCCTCTTGAATTACAGGCTCGCTAGCGCTCGCCAGGTAAAACAAATCGACACCTAAATGGCATGCAAGGTCTTAAAATTGACAAATAAATGGGGTGAAAAATCTTGAAAACATCAAACTAATGCGGCGAACGCCATATAATCTCTAAGCTAATGAGACAACGTGAGAGAGAAGGGGGTCCAGAAACCCACCACCCCCCCTCCTCACTTAATCAATGTCTAAGAGTAATAAACATCGCTTTGTGGTTACTTGGGAAAAATACTACTAATTATAGTTGTCTATGATGATGAATACAATCGTCTAATGTTTGCCAGAATGCATAATGGAAGAGACCCTTATAATCGTCTAATGTTTGCCAGAATGCATAATGGAAGAGACCCTTATAATCGTCTAATGTTTGCCAGAATGCATAATGGAAGAGACCCTTATAATCGTCTAATGTTTGCCAGAATGCATAATGGAAGAGACCCTTATAAGATAGGATGACACATTTGTTTTCTGTTTTCTGGCTATTATTATTGACGATTATATTCAGATTAGGAAGGGTATGTGGAAGTCAGAGGGTTAGTTGGAACAGTGTTTACCCTTATAGTCCCACAGATCCTTCCTATACTGTATATAATCGTCTAATGATAGCCAGAAGAAACTGTCAAAATGCGTCATAATCTTCAAATGGTTAACCCGATTTTTTTCTTGACCATATAATATTTCCCCTCCTTAAACCCCCCCCCCCCTCCTGTCTGTGTCCACATTCCTTTACTTGTGGTATTCGTGTTATGCCATCGTTTTAATTAACACATGCATCTCTGCCAACTAGCTATCTATCCTACTTTCACCCTCTTCCTCACACACACACACACACATACCCTCTCTTTCTCTCTCTCTCAAACACACTCTCTCTTACACACACACTCACTCACACATACACTCTATCTCCCTCTCTCTCATACACATACACTTACTTTCTTACACACATACCCACTCTCATCTCTCTCTTACACACACACACACACACACACTTCATTCTGCACTAGACATGCCATCCACTTTCCCACCCTGCCCCTTGCTCTCTTCTCTCTCTCTCTCACTCTCTCTCCCCTCCCCCCTCACCTCCTATTTCATATCTCCTCCCTGCTCCACCACCCCCTTTCTCCCTCCCCCCCCCCCCTCTCTTCCATCACCAACCCTTCCTCCTCCCTCCACCACTCCCTTTTTCTCCCCCCCCCCCTCCCATTTCATATCTCCTCCCCGCTCCACCACCCCCGTTTTCTCCTCCCTCCCACCTCCCCTTCCTCCCCCCTCCACACCCCACCACTGAGCATCGGCAGCAACGGCAGGGAAGCCATTCGCTTGTGTGCCGGTGGAGGGAGTGGGTGTGTTGCGAGTGGTGGTGTCAGTGTGGGAAGGAAGAGAGGTTCGGGTTGTTTAAGTCTTACATTCCGGATACACCATTTCAGCATTACCAGAAAACAACACAGGTAGGCCCAACTGAAACACCCTTTCTTGATCCGTTTATTCTGGCTATTATTAGACGATTTTATACAATTTAGGAAGGATGTGTGGGAGTTCTAAGGGTAAAGACTATATTACGTAACCCTCCGACTTCCATGTACCCTCCAAATATGAATGCAATCGTCTAACATACCGGTAGCCAAAAAAAAAAAAAAAAAACGTCATCGAATCTTCTAGGTTAAAAACTCCCACCTCTTGCACGAAGGATGTCGTATACTAAAGTGATCTGGAGGGTTCGATATTTGATTGCAACTTATGTGGCGTAAACACTCTTAGCTTGTGGGTGGTTTAAGGGGGGTACCGGCTTTTGTTTATATTTTTCTCCTTTTCTCTCTTTCCCTGTCTTGTATCTATTCAGCCAATTGTTTTAAGACATTTATCCCCATCCAGGTGTCGATTTCTTCCTGGCGAGCGATGGCGAGC
The DNA here is from genome assembly GCA_032716605.1 of Paralithodes platypus. NCBI lineage: Eukaryota > Metazoa > Arthropoda > Malacostraca > Decapoda > Lithodidae > Paralithodes > Paralithodes platypus. The sequence continues at coordinate 6,528,766 of CM064525.1, read as the reverse complement.
CAGCATTGTATGGAGAAATCGGGTTTCTCCGGAGACATTTTTCTATCTAAAAATGTACAAATTTAGCTTGCTGTAAACAAATATAGGTCAATATTTACGAGTCCCACCACAGCTGGAATCTCATTTCTAAGGGTAGTTTTGGGTTCCTATCATTCTGTTTCATTGCTATATACTTTTTAACCACTGGATTTTTTTTTTTTGTTTTTTTTTTTTTTTTTTTCTTTTTTAGGCCTAACCTAACCTAAATGTATTTGGGGGCTATTAGGTTAGGTTAGGTTAGGTTTTTTGGTTAGGTTAATGCTAAAAAAAAAAAAAGCCAAGAAAAAAAAAATCCGGTGGATAAAAAGTATATAGCAATGAAGCATAGAATGATAGGAACCCAAAACTACCGTTAAAAATGAGATCTCAGCTGTGGTGTGACTCGTAAATATTGACCCAAATATATATATATATTCTGGCTCGCTACCGCTCGCCAAGAAAATATTGACACTTGGATGGGGATAAACGTCTTAAAACAGTAGGCTGAATGGGATCGAATGGATACAAGCCAAAGAGAGAGGGAGAGCAAGAGTAAACAAACCGAGGTGGGCTCCCTTAACTCCTTAAGGCCGTTGCCGCCATGTTTCTTTATGCTTCGACCAGTATAATGAAGCCCCGAAGCATTGATATCCATTACCAAACACGACTTTCTCAGACTCGATACAGTTTTATTATATCGCGAGTTTAAATAGTCGCACCGCAAGGGGCTGGAGTTCTCGAAAAGGGTCTCCAGTCTTGACGATATTCAGGACTTTAAGTGTGCTGGCTTATTAATCCAATATGGTTGATAGCTTCTGAAGTCCTATTTTCTAAAACAAAAAGAAAAAAAGTTGCACCGTTCACTGTGCTTACCTTAGTAATGCTTACCTTAGTGATAGTTTAAGAGGCAGAGGAGTCAATGCTCATAAAGGTTGCCTCTTCTCAATCTTTCAGTCTCACACCGGAAATAATTATTTTTTAAAACATTTACACTGACTCGTAACTACTTCCTCTGGGAGACTATTCCAGTTGTTTACAATCCTAGCACTAAAAAAGTTGTTCCTCTTCGTGGTTCTGTGCCTGACCTTGGCCAGCTTCAGTCTGTGTCCTCGGGTGTTTGGTTGGTTTTCTCTTGATGCAATTGTTAAAAAGTGCCCGTCCTTGACCGCATCTATGCCATGAATTATCTTGTAGGTCTGGATCATGTCTCCTCGTTTCCTTCTCTGCTCCAGTGTCGTTAGTCCAAGACGCTCCAGTCGCAACTCATATGGCATTTCGGACAACTCAGGAACCACTTTAGTGGCTCTCCGCTGTACTTGTTCCAACTTGTTGATGTCTCGACGGGTATATGGAGACCATGCCTGGATACTGTATTCCAGTCGAGGTCTGATTAGGGATTTGAACAAAGGGAGAAAAATCTCTGAATCCATGTATGTATATGTTTTCCTTAAAGTCCTACCAACGAGTTGGCACTGGCTGCTGCCTTGGCCACTTGTACTGTACTGTACTTGTACTGTGCTATCCATGCTTTTCTTAGAACATAAGAACATAAGAACATAAGAAAATGGGAGTCTGCAGAAAGCCGATTGGCCTAAGCAAGGCAGATCCCTGTCCCACACAACCCCAATTACAAAGCCCAATTATAGGCTCAACACTCTAATACCCTGAGGATCATCTTACCAAACCGGTTAGAGATTAACGCAGGATTACGGGGGTCTGCAGAGCGCTGATTGGCCCAACCCGGCTGATCCCCCTTCACACCCAACCCTTCTCGTCCATATGCTTATCCAATTTTTTCTTAAAGCTCCCTATCGTTCTTGATCCCACTATATCACTTGGTAGCCTATTCCACCCATCTACAACTCTGTTACCAAACCAATATTTGCCTATATCTTTTCTGAAACGAAATTTATCTAATTTGAAACCATTGGTACGAGTTCTTTCGCTATCACTGAGCTTTAGTACATTTGTCATGTCCCCTTTGTTAATCCCACTAACCCACTTGAACACCTCTATCATATCCCCTCTAACTCTGCGTCTCTCTAACGAATGTAAACCTAATTTCTTCAACCTTTCTTCATACGGAAAATTTCTAATATTATGGATCATTTTTGTCATTCTACGCTGAATTCTCTCCAATGAATCTATGTCCATTCTGTAATAAGGACACCAAAATTGGACAGCATAATCCATATGGGGTCTCACTAATGACAAGTAAAGTTTTAAGATAACATCAGCAGTTCTGTTACTCACACTCCTAGAGATGAACCCGAGAATCCTGTTTGCCTTATTACGAACGCTTATACACTGTTTTCTAGGCTTCAAATCATTGCTAACAAACACACCTAGATCTTTCTCGCAGTCTGAATTTTCTAATTCTAAATTAGCTAGTTTATATTTAACATTTGTTTGCATCTTCCCTATCTTTAATACCTTGCATTTGTCAATGTTAAACTTCATCTGCCAATTTACTGACCATTCATGTAAGGTATCTAGATCCCTTTGGAGGCACTCTATATCGCTATCTGAATCAATTGATCTCCCCATTTTAGTATCGTCTGCGAATTTACTTATCCTACTAGTTATACCTAAATCTAGGTCATTTATGTATATAAGAAACAACAGGGGACCTAATACCGATCCCTGGGGGACACCACTTTTGACTGCTCCCCACTCTGACTTGGTACCATTTATGCTGACTCTCTGTTTCCTACCAATTAGCCATGACCTAATCCATCCCAACAACGACCCTCCTATTCCATGTGCCTCAACCTTTCTCATCAATCTCTCATGAGGGACTCTGTCGAAAGCTTTACTGAAATCTAAATATATAATATCATATGACTTGTCACTATCTACTGCTTCATATACCTCTGAGAAAAAGCTAAGCAAATTAGTAAGGCACGAACGTCCCCTGAGTGAATCCATGCTGAGAAGAATTTATTAAGTTAAATTTTACTAAGTGGCTTCTAATTTTCCTAGCAATAATAGACTCTAGCAACTTTCCTATGATTGATGTGAGACTAATGTCCGGGACGGTAATTGGATGCTATCGATTTATCACCTTTTTTGAAGATCGGAACTACATTTGCAAGCTTCCAAGCTTCTGGAACTAAACCTGTTTCTAATGACTTGTTAAATATAAATGCTAATGGACTACTTAACTCATCTCTGCATTCTTTTAATACTCTAGCATATACCTCGTCAGGACCAGGCGATTTTTGAGGTTTCAGTCTGTCAATTTCCTTAAGCACATCATTTCTACTTATACTAACTGTACTTAACATATTTTCTATACTATCACTATATACATATTGACTTCTGGAATCTGTGCCAAATTTTCATTAGTGAAAACGGAAAGAAACTGACTATTTAATGTACTGCACATTTCCTAAATTTTCTGTTATTTCTCCTATTGAAGTTTTTAGGGGGCCTATTACATCTCTAACTTTAGATTTATATAGTTGGTAAAAAGCTTTAGGGTTATTTTTTGAGTCGCTGGCTATCCTTATTTCATAATTTCTTTTTGCTTTCCTGATTTCCTTTTTGACCTGTCTTGATAGAGTCTGATAGTATATACGTAAATGATTGTCACCTTTCTTTATTTTTCGATATATTCCTTTCTTTTTTCCTATAAGATCTATTAGCTTATTAGTCATCCATTTTGGTTGGTTCTGCGTCGATCTAAATCTTCTTTTAGGGATATATTTATTTTGAGCATTGTGGAGTGAAGCAATAAACTGGTTATATGTAGGTGGCAAGTTTAACTCTGGCATATCCTGACTTAATCGCTTAACAATAGGGTCCACCCTTAAGTCTCTTCTTAGCCCACCATAATCGGCTTTTCTGAAATCTGGGATAAGTGTCGTATTCTCTTTAGCATTCCCTGTCCATTGTATATTAAAATAAATAGATTTATGATCGCTATTTCCTAGGTGGTCACCAATCTCTACATTATTTATCATATGTTCATTGTTACTGAAAACTAAATCAAGAATATTAATACCTCTAGTCGGCGTATCTATGAATTGAAATAAAAAACTATCTTGTACTACCTCTATAAACTCTACTGAATCGGAGTCGCCTATTTGGTGCTGCCAATCAATGTTCGGAAAATTAAAATCCCCCATAATGCACACATTGCTAAACCTTGATGCTATTTTAATTTCCTCCCATAACGATTTTCCGCCATTTCTACTCATATTAGGCGGTCTATATATAACTCCAATAACTATGGTCTCACTACCTTCGTTAACCTCTACCCAAACACTTCATTATCATTATTTAGTCTAATACCTGATTTAATACAGCTTTTTAATGTACTCCTGACAAACACTGCTATAACCCCCGCCCCTCCTACTTGTTCGGTCATATTTAAACAAACTATATCCTGGAATATCAAATTCTGCTAAAAAATGCCTAGATTCTGTATTAATCCACGTTTCAGTTAGCGCTATTATGTCTATATTTTCTGTGCTAACGAGTGCTCTAAGTTCGTTCATTTTGTTACATAAACTCCTACAATTTGTATAATATACCCTCAACCTATTACTTTTATTTGCAACTAATTTTCTATTGTGTTTAGCTAACTTATTATTTCCTGTTGAACTACTAGCTCTAGACGGAAATTCTACTCTATCAGTATTCTCATCTTTACTATCAGTTACATGTGTAGTGTTATCGATACTACTATTACACATCACTATATCCGCACTATCTTGACTGAAAGATAGTTTCTCCCTTAGAGTTAGTGTAGGATGGATTTCCCCCAAAAGATTGCTGATATGGATATATATTCCGTTTGGTCCTATTACTCCTATAGGCCTACTTAATGAGACGGATGGATGGATGGAGTTGCGAAAGACTGAGGTAAATTATTAAATCAATGCCCGGAAACTGATTCAAAGGTTTGAAAATATAATGTGTTAACCCCTTCGGCTTCGGAATTTTTTAATTTTAATACCACGAATTTTCAGTGTTTTTTATATAAACAAATGTTCATTTGCATCAATATATTGTGTTTGTAATTAATTAGAAATCTCGAGAAAACCTATTTTCCCCATTAGGCCTATCGATCGATGTCGAGACAACCCCCGATAGTGATTTGAAAAGACATTAGCCTAACCTAACAACCTTACCTAACCTAACCTAGTATTATGGGTGGGGGCTGCCGCCCCCACACCCCCGCTAGTTGAGTACTAAGCTCTTAGTAAATAAAAAAAAAAAAAAAAATGGCTGTATTATACGAAGGTGAAAGAAAGTCGATGAAGTCTACGGTATTTACTCTACAATCTTCAGCTTTCATTGTACAGTACATTGATAACGGGAAAGTACCGTATTGACTACCTTGTTACGAAAATTAAAATCGGTTCAATGTTATTTTAATACCACGAATTTTTGTGATATATTTGAATATAAATATTGAATCTATATGCTCTAAAGATCATAAGAAAATTTGTTTTAACCCTCGGCAAAACCTAATAAAAAAGTATGGTACTAAACAAAAAAATCGGTAAACCTGACTTTTTGGACCACAGCGATTTCAGTAAGTTTTATTTTGTTTTTTGTATTTTTTCCTTTAGATATAGTGTTGTTTTATACTGAAGAGGAGCGGAAATGAGTATTTACCCATTATCCAACAATCTAAAAACACACCCCTATTAGACTATATATATTTTTTTCTAGGCTATTAGCCTAACCTAACAACCTTACCTAACCTAACCTAGTATATGGGTGGGGGCTGCCACCCCCGCTGGTTAGGTTACTTTTTTTTTTTTTTTTTTTTTTTTTTTTTTTTTGTGCCATTAGCCTAACTTAACAACCTAACCTAACCTAACCTAACCTAGTATATGGGTGGGGGCTGCCGCCCCCACACCCCCGCTGGTTGAGTACTGGCTGAAAAACTTATTGTTTTACAGTAGCCTAGGCCTATACATGTATTTTAGCGTTTTTGTTTTCTTCTCCCTTGTAATACATTTCCGCTCTTAATGCCATATATAGCAATGATGTATATGCTCTACCGGACCTATTAGGCCTAAACAGATCGATGGGCTAACTGTCGGTCCAAAACATCAGTATAACCAAAAAATCGTAACAAGGTTGTCAATACGGTACTTCCAGTTATCGATAGCTCTAAAGATCATATGAAAATGTGTTAAACCCTCGGAAAAACCTAATATAAAAGTATGGTACTAAAATTTAATTTTCGTAACAAGGTTGTCAATCGGTACTTTCCCGTTATCAATGTACAATCAAAGCTGAAGATTGCACAGTAAACACCGTAGACTTCATCTACTTTACCTTCGTATAATAGACATCCAATTTTTGTTTTTATTAACCAGCGGGGGTGTGGGGGCGGCAGCCCCCACCCATAATACTAGGTTAGGTTAGGTAAGGTTGTTAGGTTAGGCTAATGTCTTTTCAAATCACTATCGGGGAGAGGGACGTGTCTCAACATCGATCGATAGGCCTAATGGGGAAAATAGGTTTTCCCGAGATTTCTAATTAATTACAAACACTATAATATTGATGCAAATGAACAATTTTGTTTATAAAAAACATTCGGAAAATTCGTGGTATTAAAATAACATTGAACCGATTTTGTTTCCCCGGGATAAAAAGTATATAGAAATGAAGCATATGTCGATAGGAACCCAAAACTACCATTAGAAATTTTCCTACCTTTATTGTTGCGTCTGCTGTATAATGACCATTTTCTTTGATGAACGAATATATAAGATAATAGTTATTTTTTGTTTTATAAAATGCACAGATGCGGCCATTAATGCTGACACTAACATATTCGAAGCTGTCGGCGTGGGCTGAATCGAATAGGTGTACTAATTCGTTACCTGATATTCGTATTTCGGGGGTTCGTTGTCCTCAGTTCGAGGCTTCAGAATGATGTATCGAAATTTATAACCGCGGTTATAAGTTACATCTAAACTCTCCGTTTGTTAGTGTTCGTTCGGTGTAAGGTGGAGTAGACCCCCCCCCCCCTCTCCCCGTATGTTTAACCCTTTTCATCACATCACTCTTCTTTGACTAAATTTGGTTAAGTGACCGTTTCTCTCTCTCTCCTATGACTTAATATAAAGGGGTTAACGTCCAAGAGAAGTGTGCCTGACTATGTGACTTAAGGGAGCCCACCTCGCTTTTTTTCTCTTTCTCTCCCTCTCTTTGACTTGTATCCATTCGGCCCCATTCAGCCTACTGTTTTAAGACGTTTACCCCCATCCAGGTGTCAATATTTTCCTGGCGAGCGGTAGCGAGCCAGCATCTATGTATTTTTATTTTGACAGCAAGCTAAATTTGTACATTTTCCGATAGAAAAATTTCTCCAAGCCGGATTTCTCCATACAAGGCAGGCTCGCTATCGCTTGCCAGGAAGAAATCTACACCTGGATGGGGATAAACGTCTTAAAACAGTTGGCTGAATGGGGCCGAATGGATACAAGCCAGGGAAAGAGAGAAAAGGAGAGAAAGATATAAAGAGCTGGTGACCCCCCCCCCCTTAATACCCTCCTAGTCAGCATGAAAGTATCTGGTGATAGCTGACGTCAACCAAACCAGTCACAACTCTACTCCATTATGCTGACCTGGCGACAAGTGGACTCCCTTAGCAGCTCATTTCTCGATAACTAATAGAACAATAAAAAACTGCTATGTCTCAGTACTATGTTAATGTTCAGTTTCACAATTAATAACATGTTTGGCTATAATAATAATAATAATAATAATAATAATAATAGTAATTATAATGTTGTAATAGCCGAGTAATTAATATGAGAACAAGTCTACTCCATTCCTCACTGGCTTAAGTTATTATACTATAATATATATATATATATATATATATATATATATATATATATATATATATATATACACACACACACACACACACACAAGTTTACCCTTATTAGTTTTGATATTTTAAGACGTTCATATCATTAGTTTGGCGATGTTTTAAGACATTTCCACAAAAAAGAAATAAGCAATTAAAATACAAATAATAAAATAAAGACTACATACAATAATTGGGTCACCTAGAGCCCTAAACATGGCAATAACGACCATAACAAGTCTATCATTGCCATATCAGTAGAACCAGGTTTATCCCAAGCTATTAAAATGAACTTAATGTGTGTGCTGGCCAAGATACAGGTGTGATAACAATAGGTAGTCGTAGTTCATAACCTAATTACCGACATTACCTCAAACTATAAAACATTCATATTATCATACAAAAAGGGTTAAGGGGAGATGGGTCGTTTTTATGGTCCCCCTTCTCCCTCATGTTTAGCCCCATTATTTTGTATTTTCCTCGCTAGACCTCCATCAAGCTTCGGTAGAAAAAAAATCCGGTCAAAGGCCGGTTCCTCTTAAAATTTCAGATTCGCTATCGCTCGCCAGGAAAATATCGACACCTGAAAGACGAAAGGTCTTAAAATTTATAACGAAATGGGGCATAAGGTGATAAAATCGCCAAACTACTGGGCCGAACGTCTTATAATCTCGAAACAAATGGGGCTAAACACGAGGGAGAAAGTGGTCCAGAACACTGGCCCATCTCCCTTTAAGAGTTTCTGAAAAAAGTGTGACTTTGTATCATTCCTGCCACTCCAAAAATTGTCCGAATATTTGTGTCCGCAACTGTACAGCTACTGACACATGTTCGTGAGTTCTGGGCATTTGCTTACGTAAATATATCCATTTAGATTGATGTGAAGATCAAATCATTCTCTCTCTCTCTCTCTCTCTCTCTCTCTCTCTCTATATATATATATATATATATATATATATATATATATATATATATATATATATATATATATATATATATATAGAGAGAGAGAGAGAGAGAGTGAATGATTTGATTTGATCTGATCTGATCTTAACATCAATCTAAATAGATATATTTGCATACAGAAATTTACAAGAGCTCACGAACATTTGTCAGCAGCTGTACAGTAGCTCTGAGTGATTATAAAGTAGTATGCATTATATTGAAGGTATATACTATATTTTATTAATTTCGCTTCCAATACCAAACACCTCCCAATGAAATAATTAAAGCACGTGATCCTACCGGGATTCGAACCTGGGTTACAACATACAGATCTTAAATACTAACCATTACACCATCAAGACAGTTAAAGGTTAAGTACATGACTATGATTGTACATCCATTTATCGAATACTGGATATCAATCTAATATTGTACTCAAACCCAACTGCAGACTGAATAGCCTAATGTTTAAGTGAAAGGAAAGAACATTTTATGGGGCACAGATCTCTAAGGACTGACCTCGCTATGAAATGTTCCTGAACCTTTTGGAATAATATAATGTATTTATTTCACTCCCTACGCCAAACACCTTCCAATTAAATTAATGAAAGCATGACATGATATGGCATGCTGACGTCATAATTCAAACCCCTTCCCTTGATATGGCATGCTGACGTCATAATTCAAACCCCTTCCCTTGATATGGCATGCTGACGTCATAATTCAAACCCCTTCCCTTGATATGGCATGCTGACGTCATAATTCAAACCCCTTCCCTTGATATGGCATGCTGACGTCATAATTCAAACCCCTTCCCTTGATATGGCATGCTGACGTCATAATTCAAACCCCTTCCCTTGATATGGCATGCTGACGTCATAATTCAAACCCCTTCCCTTGATATGGCATGCTGACGTCATAATTCAAACCCCTTCCCTTGATATGGCATGCTGACGTCATAATTCAAACCCCTTCCCTTGATATGGCATGCTGACGTCATAATTCAAACCCCTTCCCTTGATATGGCATGCTGACGTCATAATTCAAACCCCTTCCCTTGATATGGCATGCTGACGTCATAATTCAAACCCCTTCCCTTGATATGGCATGCTGACGTCATAATTCAAACCCCTTCCCTTGATATGGCATGCTGACGTCATAATTCAAACCCCTTCCCTTGATATGGCATGCTGACGTCATAATTCAAACCCCTTCCCTTGATATGGCATGCTGACGTCATAATTCAAACCCCTTCCCTTGATATGGCATGCTGACGTCATAATTCAACCCCTTCCCTTGATATGGCATGCTGACGTCATAATTCAAACCCCTTCCCTTGATATGGCATGCTGACGTCATAATTCAAACCCCTTCCCTTGATATGGCATGCTGACGTCATAATTCAAACCCCTTCCCTTGATATGGCATGCTGACGTCATAATTCAAACCCCTTCCCTTGATATGGCATGCTGACGTCATAATTCAAACCCCTTCCCTTGATATGGCATGCTGACGTCATAATTCAAACCCCTTCCCTTGATATGGCATGCTGACGTCATAATTCAAACCCCTTCCCTTGATATGGCATGCTGACGTCATAATTCAAACCCCTTCCCTTGATATGGCATGCTGACGTCATAATTCAAACCCCTTCCCTTGATATGGCATGCTGACGTCATAATTCAAACCCCTTCCCTTGATATGGCATGCTGACGTCATAATTCAAATCCCCTTCCCTTGATATGGCATGCTGACGTCATAATTCAAACCCCTTCCCTTGATATGGCATGCTGACGTCATAATTCAAATCCCCTTCCCTTGAGATATACAGAGCCACGTATTCTAAATCCGTGCTCTCTCTCTCTCTCTCTCTCTCTCTCTCTCTCTCTCTCTCTCTCTCTCTCTCTCTCTCTCTCTCTCTCATATCTAATCTAGTCTGGAGTTTATCATGCAGGACAGTGACTCACATAAGCTCGGTTCTTCGTTGTGATCTTATGCATGCGAGTCATATTGGTATGAATGAATTGCTCGTGTGGTGTCTTTTAATTATTAGTTGACTAGTCAGATGAGTTAAGGGGAGGTTTTTAGTTTGGTCTCTAGATATCCATCAAGCTTAAGATTACACCACCTTGAGCCCCTTTCAAGATAAATTTGTACATTTTTCGGTAGAAAAATGTCCCGGCTGAAAGCCGGTTCCTCTTAAATTACAGGCTCGCTATCGCTCCCCAGGATAAAATCGACACCTAAATGGCACGACAGGTTTTAAAATTGACAGAAATGGGTCGAAAGTTCTTAAAATCGTCAAAATAATGGGGCAAAAGTCTTAAAATTAGATAACCAATGGGGCTAAACATTTGGGAGAAAGGAGTCCAGGAAAAAATCCCTCAAGTGGAAATCTCCCCTTAACCCTTTGAGTACCAGCGACGTTTTATATTTTATTCTGGCTATATATAGACGCTAGTATTACAGCTCAGGAAGGATCTGTGGTAGCTAAAAGGGTTGCTGGAGATAGTTTAAAGACCTTATTATTGCTAGAGGTCTTTCCTAAGCTCAATAAAATCGTCTAATTGTTGCCAGAATATGATGAAAAGGACGTCCCTGGTACCAAATGGGTTAACCACTGCATAATACACTACACTCGTAATTCAAACATTCACATTACATTTCCATGGATAAGATAACGGAAAAGAACAGAACTTATGTGGGCAACTGTACAATCAAGAGCATAAATGGCGACGCACACGTTTAAATCCGTATCGAAACCAAACGAGACCATACAATACATTATTGTAGCCCAGAGGCTGCAACACATGGCTTTAAGGGGGGAGGGGCCTATTTATTTTCTCATTTATTTTCTCATTTATTTATCTTTTATATATTTGTCTTACCTTCCTCCCTAGACCTCCATCAAGCTTAAAAAATAACACCTGTCCAAGACCCTCCTTCAAGATGAATTTGTACATTTTTCGATAGAAAAAATTTCAGGCCAAAGACCGGTTCCTCTTAAATTACACGAAAAGTCTTAATATTGACAAAGAAATGGGGCGAAAGTTCTTAACATCGCCAAACTAATGGGCCGAACGTCATCAAATCTAAAAACTAATGGGGATAAACATGAGGAAGAAGGTGGACCAGAAAATAGACCCGTCTCCCCTTAATTCTGTCCTTATAATTATATTCAAAGGTAGCTCAGACTGAATTGAATCTCATCAATTCTGTACAAGGTTTTATGATAATGTCAGTCAGGCTGGGTTCGAATCCTGGTCAGTATACCTCTCTCCCAACCTGTACATGTGATTTGAATTTCAGAGGTGACCGCAATTGTACGACATATTGTTATATAAGGATAATGTCGGACAGGTTGGGAGAGGTATGCTGACCAGGATAACCCGTTCAGTAGCCTACCAGTTCCGTCCGTTTAACTTTCTTCTGGCTACTATTAGACGGTTCTATTCAGTTTAAAAGGGGCCGCCAGCAATCAACAGGCTTCCAACTATCTTAATTAACCCTTTTTACTACCACATATTTTTTAAGCTGCACAAAATCGTCTAAATCTAGCTATAATGGAATATAACACACGTCGCTGGTACTCAGAGGGTTAACCCTTTCTGTACCGGAGATGTCTTTCGGATGTAACTCTACCTATATCTAGAGGATTTTGTGTGATACAGGAACAAGTTATATCCACGTGGGGTGCTCACTGGCAGGATGTACTGGGACGGAAGTTATATCTACGTGGGGTGCTCACTGGCAGGATGTACTGGGACGGAAGTTATATCCACGTGGGGTGCTCACTGGCAGGATGTACTGGGACGGAAGTTATATCCACGTGGGGTGCTCACTGGCAGGATGTACTGGGACGGAAGTTATATCCACGTGGGGTGCTCACTGGCAGGATGTACTGGGACGGAAGTTATATCCACGTGGGGTGCTCACTGGCAGGATGTACTGGGACGGAAGTTATATCCACGTGGGGTGCTCACTGGCAGGATGTACTGGGACGGAAGGGACTGATTATATTTACAATTTGTCGATATTATAGATGGCTGCTTTGAGAGAGAGAGAGCGAGTTTATGATTACGTAATTATTATAAATAGCGTTACGATATTATAAATGGGTACTTTGAGAGAGAGCGAGAGAGAGAGTAGAAAGTGAGTGATAGAAAGTTAGTATGTGATTGCGTAATAATTAGCTTTACGATATTATAAATGTGTGTGTGTGTGTGAGAGAGATTGATTGAAAGCTGATATGGGATTGTGTAATATTAAAAATAGGTTATGTTGCAGTTGTACCTGTCAACACATTTTATCAGACCAGCTGGACGGATCCGGTACAATGAGGTTATCTACATTCCACTTTAAAGTGGTGTCACATGAGCGCTTTTCCCGTCAAATTTTACGAGCAATTGTAGTCTTTAATATTTCAATTGGATGAGAATTCAGCCACCTTACATAAACTACCTTCAGTCTAGTTTCCGATGCCAATGTGAAAAGAGCCTCAAAATATTTCGAAAAGAAACTTGCTCATTAAAAATTGGTTGAGTAAGCGCTCGTGGGACACCACCTGGGAGATTTTCACTTATGGAGGTGTATTTTTTCCTGGCGAGCGATAGCGAGCCTGTAATTTAGGAGAGCCGGCCTTCGGCCGGAACATGTTGCTACCGAAAATGTACACATTAATCTCTATGGGGGGGGGGGGGGGGGGTGTCTTCGGGACATTTTTAAACGATTGATGGAGGTCTAGAGAGCAAACTAAAAACTTGACCTTAACATACAATACTGTATAGCCCACCTTGATTATCACCTATCTTATCAGTACTTTGGTTATTATAGCTGTGACATTGGACGCATTCTTTTTGTCTTCTGGGTTACCATGTCAGTGCAAGGGCTGGGGGGGGGGGGGTCAATTATTCAAACCAACACATTTCGTGAAAATCTGCGGATGGCTTCCTAAGTTGAATCACGTCTTCCTTTGCTCATACCCTACCTGCACACCAAATGTTGTGTAAATCGGTTCAAAACTTTGTGAGATATCTCGTTTACAGACAGACAGACAAACAAACGTAGGCGACAACCTAACCTCTGTCTAACTTGTTGGTGGAGGTAATAATCGATTTATTATAATATATGTATATATATAAGCTATATACTGTACAGTCTATTTACTGTACTGCTGAGGTTAATATATATATATATATAAGCTATATACAGTCTATTTACTGTACTGCCGAGGTTAATATATATATAAGCTATATACAGTCTATTTACTGTACTGCTGAGGTTAATATATTTATATATATAAGCTATATACAGTCTATTTACTGTACTGCTGAGGTTAATATATATATAAGCTATATACAGTCTATTTACTGTACTGCTGAGGTTAATATATATATATATAAGCTATATACAGTCTATTTACTGTACTGCTGAAGTTAATATATATATATAAGCTATATACAGTATTTACTGTACTGCTGAGGTTAATATATATATATAAGCTATATACAGTATTTACTGTACTGCTGAGGTTAATATATTTATATAAGCTATATACAGTCTATTTACTGTACTGCTGAGGTTAATATATTTATATAAGCTATATACAGTCTATTTACTGTACTGCTGAGGTTAATATATTTATATAAGCTATATACAGTCTATTTACTGTACTGCTGAGGTTAATATATTTATATAAGCTATATACAGTCTATTTACTGTACTGCTGAGGTTAATATATTTATATAAGCTATATACAGTCTATTTACTGTACTGCTGAGGTTAATATTTATAACACGTGTAACTTAAGGGGAAGTATTTGTATATTCCTGAACCCCCTTTCTCCTTCATTTTTAGCCCCATTAGTTTTCAAAGTTTACGACTTTCGCCCATATCTGTCCATATCAAGACCTTTCGTGCCATTTAGGTGTCGATTTGTTTTTGCTGGCGAGCGATAGCGAGCCTGTACTAGAGAAGCAACAGGCCTTCGGCTGGGACATTTTTCTACCGAAAAATTTACAAATCTAACTCGAAAAATAACCTCCCACTGCCACATGTGTTTGTAAATTTCATTAATCGATTTTAGGAGTATAGTTGGTTGTTGGAAGGAACATAATAATTGATATTGGTTCAGGAGTAATTTATCGAGAGGACTTCCCTAAGTGGTTAAGGCCCCATTAATTGCTCTTTCCATTCACATATGCATAGCCTACGTGAGTTGCAGTTGGGATGTGTGTACATGCTTAGATTGATATGCAGGATTCGAAGTTGCATAATAAATCGTAGGCAGTGTCCACCATTCTTTAACTGTCTTCGTGGTGCGATGCATAAGGTGTTGATTTTCGGTGTGAGCATCCTGGATTCGAATCCACGGACTGCCACATGTGTTTGTAAATTTCATTAATCGATTTTAGGAGTATAGTTGGTTGTTGGAAGGAACATAATAATTAATTATCTATCTTATCAATGTTCTCGTATATCTACCACATAGCGATTTTAGAGCAGAAAGTAAAACCAATATATCCATGGACAGAGTCAAGAGCCACTCTTTATATTATATTTACCCCTTCTGTACCGGCAACGTATTTTGTATTTGATTTCAGCTACAATTAGACGATTTTTGAAGCTTAGGAAGGATATATGGTAGCTAGAAGGACTAATTGAGATAGTCTGTAGCCTTTTAATGGGTAGACGTGATTCCTAAGCTTCATAAGTTCTTCTAAATGTAGCTAAGATTAAATAATAAAGACGGTACCGGTACAGAAGGGGTTAAGGGGAGATGGGCGTATCTATTAAATAATAAAGACGGTACCGGTACAGAAGGGGTTAAGGGGAGATGGGCGTATCTATTAAATAATAAAGACGGTACCGGTACAGAAGGGGTTAAGGGGAGATGGGCGTATCTATTAAATAATAAAGACGATACCGGTACAGAAGGGGAGATGGGCGTATCTATTAAATAATAAAGACGGTACCGGTACAGAAGGGGTTAAGGGGAGATGGGCGTATCTATTTCATCATTTATGTATCTTTTTATTATTTTATTAGTTTTCTTCCTAGACCTCCATCAAGCTTAAAACAAACATCCATTAGATCCCACTTCTAGATTAATTTGTACATTTTTCGGTATAAAAATATCCCGGCCAAAGGCCGGTTCTTCCAAAATTACAGGCTCACTTTCGTTCGCCAGGAAAAAACATAGACACCTAAATAGCACGAAAGGTCTAAATATTGACAAAGAAATGGGGCGTAAGGTCTTAAAATCGACAAACTAATGAGCCGAACTTCATAAAATCTGAAAACTA
Source organism: Paralithodes platypus (assembly GCA_032716605.1). Lineage (NCBI taxonomy): Eukaryota > Metazoa > Arthropoda > Malacostraca > Decapoda > Lithodidae > Paralithodes > Paralithodes platypus. The sequence goes on along the minus strand of CM064525.1, from coordinate 6,512,653 downwards.
ATGGGGCTAAACACGAGAAAGAAGGTTGACTAGAAAAACGGCCCATCTCTTAACTCACGTGATTTTCTGATTGGTGTTTTGAATTTACGAACATTTTGATAGCAGTATTTGATTTGTAACATTGCCTTGTTATCCTGAATATGACTGCAGAGTATTTGTAACATTGCCTTGTTATCCTGAATATGACTGTAGTATTTGTAACATTGCCTTGTTATCCTGAATATGACTGTAGTATTTGTAACATTGCCTTGTTATCCTGAATATGACTGTAGTATTTGTAACATTGCCTTGTTATCCTGAATATGACTAGTATTTGTAACATTGCCTTGTTATCCTGAATATGACTGTAGTATTTGTAACATTGCCTTGTTATCCTGAATATGACTGTAGTATTTGTAACATTGCCTTGTTATCCTGAATATGACTGTAGTATTTGTAACATTGCCTTGTTATCCTGAATATGACTGTAGTATTTGTAACATTGCCTTGTTATCCTGAATATGACTGTAGTATTGTAACATTGCCTTGTTATCCTGAATATGACTGTAGTATTTGTAACATTGCCTTGTTATCCTGAATATGACTGTAGTATTTGTAACATTGCCTTGTTATCCTGAATATGACTGTAGTATTTGTAACATTGCCTTGTTATCCTGAATATGACTGTAGTATTTGTAACATTGCCTTGTTATCCTGAATATGACTGTAGTATTCGTATTTTCCTGAACCCCCTTCTCCTTCATGTTTAGCCCTATTAGTTTTGACATTTTATGATTTTCGCCCATTTCTTTGTCAATACTAAGACCTTTCGTGCCATTTAGGTGTCGAGCCTGTACTTTAGACTTATTGTATTGCCTAATGACATTGTTGTTTTGATTGTGTTTTTTATAATATAGTCTATTATTGTTAAGTTTACGAGAAATTCAATTATCCTCCTAATTTATCAGATATCCCAACGTTTCTATAGCCAAATATGTTATTACAAAAGGAAACTTGACTATCATATGATAAAGAGATAAAGCAGCAGCTTCATATTTGTCCATGAAGTATTGAAAAATCAACAGCGAAGGGATTTAACTCCGCCTGGTAAAAAAAAAAAAAAAAAAAAAAATCTAGTTATCAGTTGTGGCAAAGCGTGATCGTAGAGTTTAGTAAAGGGGAGAGGGTTCGTTTTTCTAGGCCCCTCTCTCCCTCGTGTTTAGCACCATTAGTTTTCAGATTTTAAGAAGTTAGGCCCATTAGTTTGGCGATTTTAACCCCTTTCGAGCCATTTTGTTGTCAATTTTAAGACATTTTGTGCCATTTAGGTGTCGATTTTTTCCTGGCGAGCGATAGCGAGTCTGCAATTTTAAGAGAAATCGGCCTTTGGCCGGGACATTTTTCTACCGAAAAAATGTACACATTTATCTTGAAGGGGGGGTCTAGGGGGTGTTTTCTAAGCATGATGGAGGTTGAGCGAGGAAACTAAACAAATAAATAATGAATAGAAAAAAAAATAAAAAAATAAAAAACAGCCACTGTCCCCTTAATGTGATCTGGTGGTGGTGGTGGTACTCAAGGCTGGGCAGCGGACAAGATCACAGTAACGGGTGTCCTTTGTTTAACACACCACCTATACCCTCTTCAAAGTAAGTGTGCCAATACTCTTCAACATTAACCTCTTTAGCTCACAAACGACGAGAGTAATCCAGCTAATACTTCTACTATTTGGGAAGGGTCAACCAAGGAATAGGTGTGGACATTTATAGCTCATTTGCTATGGCCCTATTTGAGTTACAGAGATTAGAGTTCACTATTTCTGGACTACTTACTTGGAACCGGGTATAGTACTTCGTTCTACTGTCACTGTATCTTATCCTATAGGGGTCTGTTTGGATTACCCTCTTTCACCCCATTTGTTTGGCGATTTGTAGACGTTCTACCCCATTAGTTTTGTGATTTATTAGAAGTTTAGATTTATTCATGTATCTATTTTTCTTGGCAAGGAATAGCCAGCCTACAATTTGTGCGAAATCGGCCTCTAACCGTGACAGTTGTCTACAGTTAAAATAATATATAAAACAATAATATTACTACTAATAATAATAATAATAATAATACTATAATTATCTTGAAGGAGGGGTCGGGGGCCGTGTTTCTAGCTTGAAGGTGGGGGTCTGGGGAAGTTGTTGCTTATAGCTTGAAGGGGGTGAGGTGTTGTTGTTTTGAATGTTATGATGTGTGGCATAGTATGACCTTAGACTTTATCATTGCTCAAGGCTGGAGTGGGGGGGTTAGCGGCGGGCAACACCACCACCACCACTCAGTTAACGGTGCCCATTCAGTCAACTGTTTTAAGACTTTTATCCCCATCGAGGTGTCGGTTTCTTCCTGGCGAGCGATAGCGAGCCAGCATTGTATGGAGAAATCCGGCTTCGCCGGAGACATTTTTCTATCGAAAAATTTATAAATTTAGCTTGCTGTCAAAACAAAAATATAAATATGCTGGCTCGCTACCGCTCGCCAGGAAAATATTGACACCTGATAGGGTAAACGTCTTAAAATAGTAGGCTGAATGGGGCCGAATGGATACAAGCCAAAGAGAGTGGGAGAGTAAGAGAAAATAAGCGAGGTGGGCTCCCTTAAGTGTTATGATGTGTGGCATAGTGTGACCTTAGACTTTATCATTGTTCAAGGCTGGGGTGGGGGGCAACAAGACTACCACCACACAGTTAACAGTGCCCTTTGTTCCTTACACATGCTATTGCGTTCTAACACTTTCACTTGGCTATTTCCCGGCTATCATTAGACTATTTCCCGGCTATCATTAGACTATTTTCTGCAGTTTACGAAGGATCTGAGGTAGTTTGAGCTCCTATTCCCAGAGGTCCTTCATAAGCTGAATATAATCGATTAATGTTAGCCGGAATACACTGCAAATGTCGGTATCGTATTGAATGGTTTGTGGTTGTAATACAGTGACGGCGGATGATTCCATGTGGACTTCATAGATCACCCCATAGCTGAGTGTTATCGTGTATGTATAACTAGAACAAAGAAACTTTTACGTTCAACGATTAATTGCTGGTGTTTTGACAAATTTATGCATACACATATTACATAATCATCATTAAATCATGGATAATAGTAAAACAAAAAAACAATTACACACACACACACCTATACCTGTATATATATATATATATATATATATATATATATATATATATATATATACTGTATATAATTGACAAGCCACTCTGAGATTGGTTGCATCAAAAGGGAATGGGGTAATTGGTAGCATTAATAAAACAATCTTAAGATATCTGTTGTTTAGTACCAGACAATCAGCTTTTGTCTTCAATCAAAACGGGAGTGTTGTTTTTATGGACTTGGGCATTGTCCCTTCTGCCTTGTTACCCTTTCTTTGTTGGGGAATAATGAGTGTGTGTGTGTGTGTGTGTGTGTGTGAAAGCTGACGGGTTTATCACCAGCTATGTGTGTGTTCGTGCGTGTGTGTATGTGTGAAGACAGGTTTAACACTTGCTATACTTGTGTGTGAGTGCGTTTTCTTTTTTCTCCCGGAGCTAACCTAGACTCCGGAACTAACCTAGATAAAGGACCACTGTATTATTATAACCGTATTGTTATTTCCTCCTACTAATAATACAAACACGTACTAGATGTCTTCCCTAGCACCGTCTTCGTTTGGGTATCTTATATATAGACGGTTAGGATTATTCTGATAAGATCTAATTACGCAACTATTTGATGTTTTCTGCCTATTATGCACACATACTGTGCATACAAAAAGCACGGTAAATATATTTATATCAATTAAGCCTAGATTTATGTAGTGTAATATATATATATATATACTGTATATATATATAATATATATATATATGTGTATATATATATATATATATATATATATATGTGTATATATGAAAGAGAGAGAGAGCGAGAGAGATGCTGCTGCTAATGATTAAGCAAGTGAGTCTGGCTTGGCACCACATACAGTATGTTCAATGGTGACCGGTAATTGCTGCACATGATCTCCTTAAGGGTTATAATGTACACGATCTACCATAGTTTGGGGTTTATAGTAAGTTGATTATATATAGTTTTCTTTTTATTTGTCATTTAGTGTTTGCTTAGAGTTTGAATTTAAGTAACTTTAATCAATCAGAGAGAGAGAGAGAGCGCGTTAGTTAGAATGTAATTATAACGATTATTTCTCTGAGTGAGTGTGTGTGTGTGTGCGTGCGAGAGTGTGTTTGTGTGTGTGAGAGAGATGTACAGTTGCTCACATAAGTTCTGTTCCTCTCTGCGACCTTATACATAGAAATATAATACTTTCACACATAAAATCATGACGAGAACCAGAACTTATGTGGGCAACTGTACGGTGGCGTTAATAAATCATGTCTCAGCCGTCATTACGTTTGTGTAGCTCTGTGCTGTATTAATGTATGTCAGATGGTGAATAGGGTGGATAAGTGTAGGAACATGTTTGTCTATTTCACTCGATATGAAGAAATGAAGTTTCGATATTGCTGATACCAATTGTTGATCAAAACATACTTGCTGCCGGAACATCACTTATTAGCGCGACTGTACATGAGAACATCAGGCATTGGTTTGGTGTGTTGAAGCCTGAAGTTATCAATTCCTTCCTGTCTAACTCCCGGTGTATAATGTGATAACAATAACCTCTATTATCTATTATGTTATTAATTTCACCACAACACCAAACACCTCCAATGAAATTAATGAAGGCATATACATTATGTGATCCACCGGGATTCGAACCGGGGTTATCACACACAGATTTGTAGACACCTTAACCATTACACCACCAAGTCGGTTAAAGGTTTATGCACACGCCTACGACTTATTATCCATTCTCGAATACTGGATATTAATCTAATCATGTTCATATTCCCAACCGCACTATGGTAGCCTACTGTTTAAGTGAGAGGAAAGAATATTCATGGGGCACAGATCATATAGAACGGCCTCGCTACGAAATATCCCTGAACCTACTGATAATCTATCATTTTATTAATTTCACCACAACACCACTCATAAAAGGACCTGAGCAAATGGGCTATAAATGTCCACACCTATTTCCTAGCGAGAGATATGTGATAACTCCGTCTGTATAATGTGATAAAAATAACCTCTATAACTCATAAAGGGACCTGAACAAATTGGGCTGTAAATGTCCACATATTCCCTGGCTGACCCTTCCCTAATGGTAGAAATATTAGCTCGATTAGACTCCCATCATTTATATTATCACTCACACTTTAGAGTGAGAGGATTTAGTGCCTATAGTCTATTTTTGTCCAGCTGGTGATAAACTGAATCTCTTGGCAGTGAAGTTCCCAACACTTAATTGAAATATATGAAACTAATAATATATATCCAAGTCATATTAATGCCAAGTTTTCACAATAAAAACCAAAGTTCGCTACAAAATCTTCGTAATAACTGGGTAATGAAGATGGAGACATGGCAATTTACCCTCAGCTGAAAATAAACAGACTATAGTTAATTTGCATCAATTATCAGTGTGACTGAGCTCATACTGAAGGTCATCTGATTTGATTTAGTTGGCTCTGCAATTTGTATATTTGTTGAAATTGATCTTGGAGCTTTTCAATATTGCAAGTAAACGTGTATACAAGGAAACTATAAGATCAAGTTATGGGGCAGACTGTTTATATGATACCAATGGCCAGAGGACGTTAAGGGGGTAGGGGGGATTAGGAGTCCATTTATTGATATATTTATCTATTTTCTAGTTTCCTCGCTAGACCTCCATCACGCTTAAAAAACACCTAAGACTCCCCTTCGAGATAAATTTGTACATTTTTCGGTATAAAAATGTCCCGGCCGAAGGCCGATTCCTCCTAAAATGACAGGCTCGCTTTCGCTCGCCAGGAAAAAATCGCCACCTAAATGACACGAAATGTCTTAATATTGAATAAATGGGGTGAAAGGTCTTGTAATCGCCAAACTAATGGAACGAACGTCTTCAAATCTCAAAACTAATGGGGCTAAACATGAGGGAGAAAGGAGAGCCTAAAAACCAACCATCCATTGGTTTTTCGTTAATACAATCCGAGCCTTTAACACTATCTGGTCTGACGTCTTGGGGGTTATTATTATTATTGGTTTATTATTGAGAATTTTCCTTGCTGCCGCCATTTTCGAGCATGCATTTTAGTTTGTCCCCAAGGCTAACATAAACGCCTTCCCAGACTTCCTTCAAACTTAAAAATGCCCTTCTAGACCCCTTCAAGTTAAATTTGTAAATTTTTCGATAGAAAAATTTACAAATTTAGCTTGCTGTAAAACAATATATATATATATATATGCTGGCTCGCTACCGCTCGCCAGGAAAATATTGACACCTGGATGGGGGTAAACGTCTTAAAACAGTAGGCTGAATGGGGCCGAATGGATACAAACCAAAGAGAGAGGGAGAGAAAGAGAAACAAGCGAGGTGGGCTCCCTTAAAGAAGAACACACCACCTGAGACCTACTGTAGACCAGCCCCTTTAACTCCGGGGCAGGCCAACAGTCCAGCACACTTGGTCATGAGAGATAGAGAGAGAGATAGATAGGTAGGTAGGTAGGTAGGTATGAAGATGGATAGATAGGAAAATAGATATAGATAGATAGATAGATAGATAGATTGATAAGTAGATAGGAAGATAGATAGATAAATAAATAGGAAGGTAGAGAGATAGATAAACAGATAGATGGATAGATAAACAGACACAGATAGATAGGAAGATATATAAATAGATAGATACTTCACACGCGTTCTAATTTCCGATATAATTTTATAGGTGATCAAATATTGTGTTATATCATCACTACCCACGACACCCACCTTTTTCCTTTGTTTACCCGTTCAGTACCGGTGATATCATTTATTGACCCGTTCAGTACCGGTGATATCATTTATTGACCCGTTCAGTACCGGTGATATCATTTATTGACCCGTTCAGTACCGGTGATATCATTTATTGACCCGTTCAGTACCGGTGATATCATTTATTGACCCGTTCAGTACCGGTGATATCATTTATTGACCCGTTCAGTACCGGTGATATCATTTATTGACCCGTTCAGTACCGGTGATATCATTTATTGACCCGTTCAGTACCGATGATATCATTTCCATTATACTCTGGCAACTATTAAACGATTTTATTCAGCTTGGGAAGGACGTCTAACAATTAATAGGCTCCAGACTATCTCAATGCATCCCCTCAGCTACCATATATTATTATTCCTGAGCTTCATAACATCGTCTAATAGTTGCCAGAGTATTCCTAAATTGAAGGCTCGCTATCGCTACCCGGAAAATAATGGTGCGAAAGGTCTTAAAATCACCAAACTAGTTAATGGGGCGAACGAATTTTCAAATCTCAAAACTAATGGAGCTAAGCACGAGGGACAAGGGGTGCCCAGTCTACAGCCCAGAAACGCCCCAGAGCTCCCCTTAACCCCTTCTGTGCTGGAGACTCCTTTTTAACTTTATTTTGGCTACTATTGGATGATTTTATTCGGTTTAAAAAAGTCCTTCAGCAATTAACAGGCTTCGAATGATCTCATTTAACCCTCTTCACTACCCCAGATCCTTCTTAAACTGCACAAAATCGTCTAAATATAGCTAGCATTAACTTTAAAAACTCGCCGGTAGAGAAGGGGTTAATATGTAATATAACGGCTCGTGGGCTACTGTAAAAATGTGTGGTGTACTTATAGATGTGTGTGTTGTGTCATGCATGCGGCTGATGATGGTAGGCCTCGGTCATGCAAGGCGTTATGGGTCAGGCATTGTGTGGGGCACCTGTACAGGACACGGACAGATTTTTTTGTTATGCAATTTAACCCTTTGAGGATCATGACGCGTTTTGACAGTTTATTCTGGCTATCATTAGACGATTTTATGCGGAGTAGGAAGGGTATATGGAAGTCAGGGTTGATTGGGCCAGTCTTTACCCTTTCACTCCCATATGTATTTCCTAAGCTGTATATAATCGTCCAATGTTAGCCACAATTAGTACGGTTGTAGTATATAATATCGAGCCATCTCCCCATAACTGGCCCAATACATTGTATGGAGATACTGTAAGTCCGAGGTTACCTCCATGTCCTAAAGTTAGCCCATTGTACCGGTATGTCCCTGTAAACACAATCCTACATCCCTCGTGACCCACTTCCTTTACCCCTCCCCCTCTCTGTGTGTTTCTGGGGTACTGGACACAGCTGCAGGTGTGGGGGGGGGGGGGGCGGGTGTAGCTGCGTCTGTCGTATTTCTAATAGTAATTGAGTTTGGCCCATGCGGAAAGAAGCAAGGAGGACGGGAAGGAAGGAAGGAAGGGAGGAAGGAATGAAGGAACGAAGGAAGGAAGGAAGGAAGGAAGACAGAGAAAAAAAGAGGCAGGAAGGAAGGCAGGCAGGAAGGAAAAAGAGAGAAAAGGGGAGACAAGAAGGAAGGAAAGACTGAAGGAAGCAAGGAAGCAAAGAAGGCAGGCAGGCAGGTAGGGTGCAGAGGCGTTTGTTACACTAGAATCAGGTTAAAGGTCCTACAAGTTAATTATCTCTCAGGGTTCATGGCTTTACTTCCTCTGGCAATGAGAAATACACCATTTCCAACCACTTGGCAAAAGCGGGAGTCAGCACACACACACACACACACACACACACACACATACATATCATATAGCTTATAGTATATAATATTGAGCATGTTGACTTACAATCATCTTACCCTTTGATGGCGAAGAGATAGGTCACTGGAAAAAAGCAGAAATATGTACAGTATTATAATTATACAGTATAATTATATATATATATATATATATATATATATATATATATATATATATATATATATATATATAGTAGATGTTGAGCGATTCTCCATCCAGGGTACACAATGGTGTCAGTCAGTATACTCTATTTTTTTCCAGCTGATCATAAATTGAATCTCTTATTAGCTGATTTCTCGATACTTAATGGAAATATATGAAACTACTATGGCTGTGTTTCGTATTAATGCCAAGATTTCAGAATAACCATCTTTCGCCACAAAATCTACCTTATAGCCGAGTAACAAAGATAGAAACATGACAATTTACCCTCAGCTGGAAACAAATAGAGTATAAAAATAGAGTATAGTGCGGCCATACAATGCCCCAGGGGCGGCTTACCATAATTTTATACACTTACAGTATACCGTACCCAACCACTTACAGTATACCATACCCAACCACTTACAGTATACCTTACCCAACCACTTACAGTATACCTTACCCAACCACTTACAGTATACCATACCCAACCACTTACAGTATACCGTACCCAACCACTTACAGTATACCGTACCCAACCACTTACAGTATACCTTACCCAACCACTTACAGTATACCATACCCAACCACTTACAGTATACCGTACCCAACCACTTACAATATACCGTACCCAACCACTTACAGTATACCGTACCCAACCACTTACAATATACCGTACCCAACCACTTACAGTATACCGTACCCAACCACTTACAATATACCGTACCCAACCACTTACAGTATACCGTACCCAACCACTTACAATATACCGTACCCAACCACTTACAGTATACCGTACCCAACCACTTACAGTATACCTTACCCAACCACTTACAATATACCGTACCCAACCACTTACAGTATACCGTACCCAACCACTTACAATATACCGTACCCAACCACTTACAATATACCGTACCCAACCACTTACAGTATACCGTACCCAACCACTTACAGTATACCTTACCCAACCACTTACAATATACCGTACCCAACCACTTACAGTATACCGTACCCAACCACTTACAGTATACCGTACCCAACCACTTACAATATACCGTACCCAACCACTTACAGTATACCGTACCCAACCACTTACAATATACCGTACCCAACCACTTACAATATACCGTACCCAACCACTTACAGTATACCGTACCCAACCACTTACAATATACCGTACCCAACCACTTACAATATACCGTACCCAACCACTTACAGTATACCGTACCCAACCACTTACAATATACCGTACCCAACCACTTACAGTATACCTTACCCAACCACTTACAATATACCGTACCCAACCACTTACAGTATACCGTACCCAACCACTTACAGTATACCATACCCAACCACTTACAATATACCGTACCCAACCACTTACAGTATACCGTACCCAACCACTTACAGTATACCGTACCCAACCACTTACAGTATACCATACCCAACCACTTACAATATACCGTACCCAACCACTTACAGTATACCATACCCAACCACTTACAGTATACCATACCCAACCACTTACAATATACCGTACCCAACCACTTACAGTATACCATACCCAACCACTTACAGTGTACCGTACCCAACCACTTACAATATACCGTACCCAACCACTTACAGTATACCGTACCCAACCACTTACAGTATACCTTACCCAACCACTTACAGTATACCATACCCAACCACTTACAGTATACCGTACCCAACCACTTACAATATACCGTACCCAACCACTTACAGTATACCGTACCCAACCACTTACAATATACCGTACCCAACCACTTACAGTATACCGTACCCAACCACTTACAATATACCGTACCCAACCACTTACAGTATACCGTACCCAACCACTTACAATATACCGTACCCAACCACTTACAGTATACCGTACCCAACCACTTACAGTATACCTTACCCAACCACTTACAATATACCGTACCCAACCACTTACAGTATACCGTACCCAACCACTTACAATATACCGTACCCAACCACTTACAGTATACCGTACCCAACCACTTACAGTATACCTTACCCAACCACTTACAATATACCGTACCCAACCACTTACAGTATACCGTACCCAACCACTTACAGTATACCGTACCCAACCACTTACAATATACCGTACCCAACCACTTACAGTATACCGTACCCAACCACTTACAGTATACCTTACCCAACCACTTACAATATACCGTACCCAACCACTTACAGTATACCGTACCCAACCACTTACAATATACCGTACCCAACCACTTACAGTATACCGTACCCAACCACTTACAATATACCGTACCCAACCACTTACAGTATACCGTACCCAACCACTTACAGTATACCTTACCCAACCACTTACAATATACCGTACCCAACCACTTACAGTATACCGTACCCAACCACTTACAGTATACCGTACCCAACCACTTACAATATACCGTACCCAACCACTTACAGTATACCGTACCCAACCACTTACAATATACCGTACCCAACCACTTACAATATACCGTACCCAACCACTTACAGTATACCGTACCCAACCACTTACAATATACCGTACCCAACCACTTACAATATACCGTACCCAACCACTTACAGTATACCGTACCCAACCACTTACAATATACCGTACCCAACCACTTACAGTATACCTTACCCAACCACTTACAATATACCGTACCCAACCACTTACAGTATACCGTACCCAACCACTTACAGTATACCGTACCCAACCACTTACAATATACCGTACCCAACCACTTACAATATACCGTACCCAACCACTTACAGTATACCGTACCCAACCACTTACAATATACCGTACCCAACCACTTACAATATACCGTACCCAACCACTTACAGTATACCGTACCCAACCACTTACAATATACCGTACCCAACCACTTACAGTATACCTTACCCAACCACTTACAATATACCGTACCCAACCACTTACAGTATACCGTACCCAACCACTTACAGTATACCATACCCAACCACTTACAATATACCGTACCCAACCACTTACAGTATACCATACCCAACCACTTACAGTATACCATACCCAACCACTTACAATATACCGTACCCAACCACTTACAGTATACCATACCCAACCACTTACAGTGTACCGTACCCAACCACTTACAATATACCGTACCCAACCACTTACAGTATACCATACCCAACCACTTACAGTATACCTTACCCAACCACTTACAATATACCGTACCCAACCACTTACAGTATACCGTACCCAACCACTTACAGTATACCGTACCCAACCACTTACAATATACCGTACCCAACCACTTACAGTATACCGTACCCAACCACTTACAGTATACCTTACCCAACCACTTACAATATACCGTACCCAACCACTTACAGTATACCGTACCCAACCACTTACAATATACCGTACCCAACCACTTACAGTATACCGTACCCAACCACTTACAATATACCGTACCCAACCACTTACAGTATACCGTACCCAACCACTTACAGTATACCTTACCCAACCACTTACAGTATACCGTACCCAACCACTTACAGTATACCGTACCCAACCACTTACAATATACCGTACCCAACCACTTACAGTATACCGTACCCAACCACTTACAATATACCGTACCCAACCACTTACAATATACCGTACCCAACCACTTACAGTATACCATACCCAACCACTTACAGTATACCATACCCAACCACTTACAATATACCGTACCCAACCACTTACAGTATACCATACCCAACCACTTACAGTGTACCGTACCCAACCACTTACAATATACCGTACCCAACCACTTACAGTATACCGTACCCAACCACTTACAGTATACCTTACCCAACCACTTACAGTATACCGTACCCAACCACTTACAGTATACCGTACCCAACCACTTACAATATACCGTACCCAACCACTTACAGTATACCGTACCCAACCACTTACAATATACCGTACCCAACCACTTACAGTATACCGTACCCAACCACTTACAATATACCGTACCCAACCACTTACAATATACCGTACCCAACCACTTACAATATACCGTACCCAACCACTTACAGTATACCGTACCCAACCACTTACAATATACCGTACCCAACCACTTACAGTATACCGTACCCAACCACTTACAATATACCGTACCCAACCACTTACAATATACCGTACCCAACCACTTACAGTATACCGTACCCAACCACTTACAATATACCGTACCCAACCACTTACAGTATACCGTACCCAACCACTTACAATATACCGTACCCAACCACTTACAGTATACCGTACCCAACCACTTACAGTATACCGTACCCAACCACTTACAATATACCGTACCCAACCACTTACAGTATACCGTACCCAACCACTTACAATATACCGTACCCAACCACTTACAATATACCGTACCCAACCACTTACAGTATACCGTACCCAACCACTTACAGTATACCATACCCAACCACTTACAGTGTACCGTACCCAACCACTTACAATATACCGTACCCAACCACTTACAGTATACCATACCCAACCACTTACAGTGTACCGTACCCAACCACTTACAGTATACCGTACCCAACCACTTACAGTATACCGTACCCAACCACTTACAGTATACCTTACCCAACCACTTACAGTATACCGTACCCAACCACTTACAGTATACCGTACCCAACCACTTACAGTATACCTTACCCAACCACTTACAGTATACCGTACCCAACCACTTACAGTATACCTTACCCAACCACTTACAGTATACCGTACCCAACCACTTACAATAACCGTACCCAACCACTTACAGTATACCTTACCCAACCACTTACAGTATACCGTACCCAACCACTTACAGTATACCGTACCCAACCACTTACAATATACCGTACCCAACCACTTACAGTATACCTTACCCAACCACTTACAGTATACCGTACCCAACCACTTACAGTATACCGTACCCAACCACTTACAGTATACCTTACCCAACCACTTACAATATACCGTACCCAACCACTTACAGTATACCTTACCCAACCACTTACAGTATACCGTACCCAACCACTTACAGTATACCTTACCCAACCACTTACAGTATACCGTACCCAACCACTTACAATATACCGTACCCAACCACTTACAGTATACCTTACCCAACCACTTACAGTATACCGTACCCAACCACTTACAGTATACCGTACCCAACCACTTACAGTATACCTTACCCAACCACTTACAATATACCGTACCCAACCACGCAACCTCTTTACCTGTACCTCTTATTATGTCACTAGGATGTACAGTAACCCACATAAGTTTGGTTCCTCTCCGTGATCTTATACATGGAAATATATTGCGCATGATTGCATTACGAGTGTTCTTCCTTATGCAGTGGTTAAGGGGAGATATCGACTTGAGGGATTTTTTTCTGGACCCCTTTCTCCCTCATGTTTAGCCCCATTGCTTTTGAGATTTTAAGACAGTCGCCCCATTAGTTTGGCGATTTTAAGAACTTTCGCCCCATTTCCGTCAATTTTAAGACCTTTCGTGCAATTTAGGTGTCGATTTTATCCTGGCGAGCGATAGCGAGCCTGTAATTTAAGAGGAACCGGCTTTCAGCCGGGACATTTTTCTACCGAAAAATTTACAAATTTATCTTGAAAGGGGCTCAAGGGGGTGTAATCTTAAGCTTGATGGATATCTAGGGACCAAACTAAAAACCTCCCCTTAACTCATCTGGTTAAAAGGATAATTATAAGAAACCACCCGTGCAATTCATGCATACTATTATATTTTCATACTTAAGGGGAGGCAGACCGTTTTTCTGGACCCCCTTCTCCCTAATGTTTAGCCCCACTAGTTTTCAGATTATAAGACGTTCGGCTCATTAGTTTGGCGATTTTAACACCTTTCGCCCCATTTCGTTGTCAATTTTAAGACCTTTCATGCAATTTAGGGGTCGATTATTTCCTGGCGAGCGATAGCGAGCCTGCCATTTTAAGAGGAACCAGCCTTCGGCCGGGACATTTTTCTACCGAAAAATGTACACATTTATCTTGAAGGGGGGTCTAGGGGGTGTTTTTCTAAGCTTGATGGAGGTCTCGGGAGGAAACTAAAACAAATTATATGAATAAATGAATTAATAGACCAAACAAACGGCCAGTCTCCCCTTAAGATCACGACGAGGAACAGAACTGATTTAGGCAACTGTACATAGCCTACCTTTTACTATGTCACTATCTATACCCTGTTCCAAATAGCTAGGCCACAAATCATCAACCCTAACCTCGGTAACTCAAAAGGGGCTAGAGCAAATGGGCTATGAATGTCCACACCTATTCCGCCACTGACCCTGCCCGAATGGTATAAATGTTAGCTCACTGACTCTATAGTGGTTTGGGAGTTATAGAGGTTAAGGGGAGGTGGGCTGGTTTGGGAGTTATAGAGGTTAAGGGGAGGTGGGCTGGTTTGGGAGTTATAGAGGTTAAGGGGAGGTGGGCTGTTTTGGGAGTTATAGAGGTTAAGGGGAGGTGGGCTGTTTTGGGAGTTATAGAGGTTAAGGGGAGGTGGGCTGGTTTGGGAGTTATAGAGGTTAAGGGGAGGTGGGCTGTTTTGGGAGTTATAGAGGTTAAGGGGAGGTGGGCTGGTTTGGGAGTTATAGAGGTTAAGGGGAGGTGGGCTGTTTTGGGAGTTATAGAGGTTAAGGGGAGGGGGGCTGGTTTGGGAGTTATAGAGGTTAAGGGGAGGTGGGCTGGTTTGGGAGTTATAGAGGTTAAGGGGAGGTGGGCTGGTTTGGGAGTTATAGAGGTTAAGGGGAGGTGGGCTGGTTTGGGAGTTATAGAGGTTAAGGGGAGGTGGGCTGGTTTGGGAGTTATAGAGGTTAAGGGGAGGTGGGCTGGTTTGGGAGTTATAGAGGTTAAGGGGAGGTGGGCTGGTTTGGGAGTTATAGAGGTTAAGGGGAGGTGGGCTGTTTTTCTGGTCCCCTTTCATCCTCATGCTTAGCCCCATTAGTTTTGAGATTTTAAGAAGTTTGTCCCATTAGTTTGGCGATTTTAAGTCCTTTCGCCCAATTTCTTTGTCAATATTAGGGTGTTGATTTTGATCCTGGCGAGCGATAGCGAGCCTGTAATTGTGGAAGAACCGGCCTTCGGCCGTGACATTTTTCTGCCGAAAAATGTACAAATTTATCTCGAAAGGGAATCCAATGGATTCTTTTTAAGTTTGATGGAGGTCTAGGGAGGAAACTAAAAGATAAATGAATATATAATTAAATAGACCCCAAAAATATCCACTGATCCCTTAATGGCCTACATATTTTGAACAGGATATAGTATGAACAGTCTTCAGCGTCAATAAGGCTACACCTGTCTGAACTCTTGAAAGGTTATATCCAAGTTCTGGTGTGGGTGTGGGTGTGGGGGGGGGGGGGGGGGCGTCGTGTCCCCCCTTTCTCCATGTTTTTAAATCTGCATGGTCAAATAGATTGAGAAATAAAAAGACTGGGCATAGCCAAGTTCCCAAAGTTGGCCTATTTGTTCTACAACCTCTATTAAGGGGGGATGGGCCGTTTTCTGGACCACTTTCTCGCTCATGTTTAGCCCCATTATTTTTCAGATGTGAAGATGTTTGCCCCATTAGTTAGTCAATTTTAAGACATTTCGCCCCATTTCTTCGTCAATATTTAGACCTTTCGTGCTATTTAGGTGTAAATAAAATCCCTGGCGAACGATAGTGAGCCTGTAATGTTGGAAGAATCGGCCTTCGGCCGGGAAATTGTTCTACCGAAAGATGTACAAATTAATATAGAAGAGGGATCTAATGGATATTTTTTTAAATTTGATGGAAGTCTAGGGAGGAAACCAGAAAAATAATGATTACATGCAAAAATTGTCCAAAAAGTGCACCATCCCCCCTTAAACAGTTACACAGTGGGCATACAAACACCATATTCATTAATCAGAACTTTAGGGTGGACACTTGTTACAGGCAGCTTCGCCTTTTGTCTCCTGCAGGCACATAGACGGAGACAATATTTAATACACATTGTTAAGGGGGGTCACCTGCTTTTTTTTCTCTTACTCTCCCTTTCTCTGGCTTGTATACATTCGGCCCCATTCAGCCAACTGTTGTAAGACGTTTATCCCCATCCAGGTGTCGATGTCTTCCTGGCGAACGATAGCGAGCCAGCATTGTATGGAGAAATCCGGCTTCGCCGGAGACACTTTTCTATCGAAAAATGTACAAATTTAGCTTGCTGTAAAAAAATATATACTGTATATATGCTGGCTCGCTACCGCTCGCCAGGAAAATATTGACACCTGGATGGGGGTAAACGTCTTAAAAACAGTAGGCTGAATGGGGCCGAATCGATACAAGCCAAAGAAAGAGGGAGAGAAAGAGAAAAAAAGCGAGGTGGGCTCCCTTAATGACGTTTGGTGCAGATGTCCGTAGACTGGTGAAGTTCTATTGCTACTTTCAAATGTCACTGGTTAGGTTGACGTCCAAACACTTTTTCTGAGCTTAAAAAAAATCGTCGAATTGTTATGTTTTTTTCCCACCAACCAACTTCACCTCTAAACTCAATTAATGAAATCAACACATACATGTGGTACTCCAAGGACTCGAACCTAGGATACTCGCATCGAAAATCCGCTCACTTATGCATTACGCTATCAAGACCGCATTAATTAAGGGGAGATCTCCACTTGAGGGATTTTTTCTTGACCCCTTTCTCCCTCATGTTTAGCCCCATTGCTTTTGATATTATTAAACATTTGTCCCATTAGTTTAGCGATTTTAAGAACTTTCACCCCATATTAAGACCTTTCGTGCAATTCAGGCGTCGATGTTATCCTGGCGAGCGATAGCGAGCCTGTAATTTAAGAGGAACCGGCTTTCAGCCGGGACATTTTTCTACCGAAAAATGTACAAATTTATCTTGAAAGGGGCTCAAGGGGGTGTAATCTTAAGCTTGATGGATATCTAGAGACCAAACTAAAAACCTCTCCTAATAAAGAACGACTAGGGTAGACCCAAATATTAACCCCTTCCGTACCGGCAACGGCATTTTAACGTTATTTTGGCTACTATTAGTTTAGTGTACGGTTTTAACGTTATTTTGGCTACTATTAGTTTAGTGTACGGTTTTAACGTTATTTTGGCTACTATTAGTTTAGTGTACGGTTTTAACGTTATTTTGGCTACTATTAGTTAAGTGTACGGGTTTAACGTTATTTTGGCTACTATTAGTTTAGTGTACGGTTTTAACGTTATTTTGGCTACTATTAGTTTAGTGTACGGTTTTAACGTTATTTTGGCTACTATTAGTTTAGTGTACGGTTTTAACGTTATTTTGGCTACTATTAGTTGAGTGTACGGTTTTAACGTTATTTTGGCTACTATTAGTTGAGTGTACGGTTTTAACGTTATTTTGGCTACTATTAGTTAAGTGTACGGTTTTAACGTTATTTTGGCTACTATTAGTTTAGTGTACGGTTTTAACGTTATTTTGGCTACTATTAGTTTAGTGTACGGTTTTAACGTTATTTTGGCTACTATTAATTTAGTGTACGGTTTTAACGTTATTTTGGCTACTATTAGTTTAGTGTACGGTTTTAACGTTTTAACGTTATTTTGGCTACTATTAGTTTAGTGTACGGTTTTAACGTTATTTTGGCTACTATTAGTTTAGTGTACGGTTTTAACGTTATTTTGGCTACTATTAGTTTAGTGTACGGTTTCAAAAGGGCCTCCATGAATTAACAGGCTTCAAACTATCTCGCTCTACCCTTTTTACTACCACAGATCCTTCTTAAACTGCACAAAATCCTCCAAATATAGCTATAATTCAAAGATAAGACGTCACCGGTACATAAGGGGTTACTATAGTCTATTCGCTGTAAGTAGGCGAGAAATCACGACCTCTATCCTCTGTAACTCAAAAAGGGCTAGAGCAAATTGGCTGTAAATGTCCACATCTATTCCTTGACTGACTCTTCCCAAATGGTGGACATATTAGCTCGATTACTCTTGTAGGTTTTGAGTTACAGAGGTTAGAGGTCATGATTTTTCGCCTACTTACAGCGAATAGACTATAGCGCGTGGGACATCTTTTACGTGTGTATAAATAAAGCTAGGGATGTCCGTGCTTGCGTAATACATGCCTATCGTATAAATAAAGCTAGGGATGTCCGTGCTTGCGTAATACATGCCTATCGTATAAATAAAGCTAGGGATGTCCGTGCTTGCGTAATACATGCCTATCGTATAAATAAAGCTAGGGATGTCCGTGCTTGCGTAATACATGCCTATCGTATAAATAAAGCTAGGGATGTCCGTGCTTGCGTAATACATGCCTATCGTATAAATAAAGCTAGGGATGTCCGTGCTTGCGTAATACATGCCTATCGTATAAATACAGCTAGGGATGTCCGTGCTTGCGTAATACATGCCTCTCGTATAAATAAAGCTAGGGATGTCCGTGCTTGCGTAATACATGCCTATCGTATAAATAAAGCTAGGGATGTCCGTGCATGCGTAATACATGCCTATCGTATAAATAAATCCGCGGCCACAACCTAAATAGCCGCTACTTTATTATGGTTGTGATGCGACAGATAATATTATACCCTGCACGCTAATACGCCATAACCATGTCTTCGGGTGTGACGCAGTAGTAGAAATATATATGTGTGTGTGTGTGTGTTACTCAGTTACTTGTTCGTCAAGGGGAATCCACGCAATGCGAGCTAAGCTCATTATTATCGCGCCTCCTTAACTGGGAATGTATTGCGTGAAATGCATGTTAAGTGTTTTATGTACTGTTGGAATGGCTGTGGATGTGTGTGTAGTCTGTATTTAGCCAATTGGCGACATCGGAAACGAAGGCTTAGGGTGGATCTGTATGGTACCATTCTCACTATAGACGGTACCGTCTCGCCCGAAGGCTTAGGTAGCCATCAGCTTAGGTGAACCATATGATACCCATCTCGCCTTGTACCATTTTTGCCATTTTTGCCGACGTCACAACGTCGTCCACTTATTCCAGGTACCTATTTACAGCTAGGTGAACTGAGGCTAACACATGAAAGGAGACAAGCCCAATTTGTCTCCGCCCGGCCGGGGGATTGAACCCCCGACCCCTCGTGTGTGAGACGAGAGCGCTACCTACTAGGCTACGGGCTGTGTGTGTGTGTATCTGTGTCTGTATGTCTGTGTGTCTGTCTGAGTGTCTATCTATCTTTCTATCTATCTATCTATCTCTCTCTCTCTCTCTCTCTCTCTCTCTCTCTCTCTCTCTCTCTCTCTCTCTCTCTCTCTCTCTCTCTCAATTGTCTTTCCTATATTCAGGTCATGTTATTTAGAGGTGCGTGGTCAGTCCAGGTATAGTAACAATCTCTCTCTCTCTCTCTCTCTCTCTCTCTCTCTCTCTCTCTCTCTCTCTCTCTCTCTCTCTCTCTCAATTGTCTTTCCTATATTCAGGTCATGTTATTTAGAGGTGCGTGGTCAGTCCAGGTATAGTAACAATCTCTCCTCTCTCTCTCTCTCTCTCATATCAGTTTTACTCTGTCGGCTTCTTCGTTTCTCCTTTTTTGTGTGCGTTATATATTTTTATTTGACGTTTTCCCACGTTAATTTTTTGTTTCTCTCACTGCATTACCATATTCTTGAAGGCATATATATTTATTTTATTTAGTATTCCCCCCCACACCTGTATTGATTTAGTATTCCCCCCCCCCCCCCTCCCCACACCTGTATTGATTTCCTTTATAATTACTTTTGTATTTTACTTGAGTCTCCACACCTTTAGCTTGTAGTTTTCCATTGTCTTTTGCCCATTGCGTTTTCTGTTGACACCCCTTCCTCTACTCTCCACTATATATATATATATATATATGCAGTATATATATATATATATATAGAGAGAGAGAGAGACAGGTTGGGGGTGAGGGATCAGGTAGCCATGTGACGTAAAGCCGCAATGCAGGTATCTTTAAAGGGACCAGTCGCTTGTCTTAAGGGGGAATGGGCTTTTTTCTGGCCACCTTCTCCCTCGTGTTTAGCCCCATTGGTTTTTAGATTTTAAGACGTTCTCCCCATTAGCTTGTCGATTTAAAAATCTTTCGTCCCATTTCTATATAAATATCTTTCGTGCCATTTAGGTATCGATTTTTTCCTGGTGAGCGATAGCGAGCCTGTAATTTTAAGAGAAATCGGCCTTCGGCCGGGACATTTTTCTATCGAAAAATGTACAAATGTATCTTGAAGGGGGGTTTAGGGAGTGCTTTTAAACTTGATGAAGGTCTAGCGAGGAAACTAAAAAATAATGAATAGATAAATATATAGACTCCAAAAAATAACCACTGTCCCCCTAACCCTTTCTAGATACCAGGACGCATTTATTGTCTGTTCTCCGGTTGATATTAGACTATTTTATTTAGATTAGGAAGGGTATGTGGAAGTGAGAGGGTTAAGTACGATAGTCTTAACCCTTATCATCCCCACAGATCCTTCCTAAGTTGCCTAAAAGTGTGTAGTGATAGCCAAAATATACTGTCTTAATGCGTGTTATTCTTCAAAGGGTTAAGGGGAGATGGGCGTATTTATTGGTTTATTGTTTTATCTTTTTATTATTATTTAGTTTCCTCCCTAGACCTCCATCACTCTGTAAATATCACCTCCTAGACACCCCTTCAAGATAAATTTGTACATTTGTCGGTAGAAAAATTTCCCGGCCAAATTCCTCTTAAAATTAAAGGCTCGATCCCGCTCGCCAGGAAAAAATCGACTCCTAAATGGCACGGAAAGTCTTAATATTGACAAAGAAATGGGGCGTAAAGTCTAAAACTCGCCAAACAAATGGGCCGAACGTCTTAAAATCTGAAAACGAATACGGCTAAACACTAGGGAGAAGGGGGCCAGAAGAAGCAGCCCATCCGGTCTTGTAGTGTGGGGGTCAGTCTGGATTATGAAGGGTTTACTAGTTTGACACTCATAAAGCTTGTTTGTTAATGGGGTAGTGCTGATTCTTTAGGTGTATGTATTCATTAATTTATATATTTTTTAGTTTCCTCGCTAGACCTCCATCAAGCTTAAAACAAAAAAAAATATATATATATATATATCCCCTGTCAAGATAAATTTGTAAATTTTTCGGTAAATTACAGACTCGCTGTCGCTCATCAGGAAAAAATCGACATCTAAATGGCACGATAGGTCTTAATATTGACAAAGAAATGAGGCGAAAGGTATCAAAATCACCAAACTAAGGAACAAACTTCATATCTCAAAACTAATATGCTAAACATGAGGGAGAAAGGGGTCTAGAAAAAGCGACTACCTCCCCCCTTAAAGTAGTAGCCATTTGCCTGGTAACTTAATTTAACTCATTGGATAATCGAGAATGGGTTTTGTATTTTAATTATAATATTAGACAAACATTCAGTTTTGGAAGGCCACCCATTAGTTTTGATGGTTTATGTTCGCCCAATTAGTTTGGCGATTTTAAGACCCTTTCGCCTCATTTCTTGTCAATCTTAAGACTATTTGTGTCATTAAGGTGTCGGATTTTTTCCTGGCGAGCGTTAGCAAGCCTGTAATTTACGATGAAAGGTCAGGATATTTTTTTCTTTTTTTTTATTAAATATTGATGGATGTCTAGGTAGGATGCTTAAATATATATATATATATATATATATATATATATATATATATATATATATATATATATATATATAAATATAAACAAAATAATAAGCTATATAAATGAATAAGTTAATAATTCTCCCTTTAAGTCATGTTTACCCCATTTATTGTAAGTGTGTTGGCTTAGTTTGTATGGGTGGGGGTATGGGTTGGGGCGGGGCGGGGGTTCACTATACACTTTCAGTAGACCATGAAAAGTTTTGTTATTATTTTGGATATCTTCGGATTTTTGTATTGAGTTTTGGAACGACCTATGTGAGTGGAAGGGTATAGATCAATTTACAATTTTGATTCCCAGATATCCTTTCAAAACTGAATACAATCGTGTAATGTATACATATATACAGTATGTATAAGTATGTAAATTATCCTGTAATGCAGTCCCTAGGCCTCACATCTCATCCAATAATTTTTTGTCCACAGGTACCACAACTACCATAACTGCCTGAGATACCACAACTACCTGAGGTACCACAACTGTCTGAGGTACCACAACTACCATCCACAACACAGCCATGGTTGTGTTAACTTACGAGGACGGTCCAGAGACGTCACCCTTGTGTGGAGAGCCGAGCCTGCCCCTGGGGACTATTGTGGAGGCCCGGGAAGGCTCTACAGGGGATGAGAGCGAGACAGAGACCTTACCAGATCCCTCTATTCCTCTACCGCCCTTACCTACCTCATACTCGCTACTCAAGAGGGTGAGTAACTGTCTATTTTAACATACAATTACATTAAACCTTTCAGTACCTTCGACATCTACATACACCATTCATACTGTGACGCCTGCAGCTCAGCAGAATGCCACGTGGGCTCAGCCGCTCGCTAGCACTCGCCAGGGCTAGGTATTTGGCTACAGTCTATCTACAATGTTGTTCTTTCTTTCATAGTGTTCATGTTGTTGCAGACAGTCCCGTGGTGGTCTTTATTTTCGTCTGTGACAAGGGGAAGCATTTTATATCATGAGTAGAACATAAGATGCATTGTATATAGTTAAGGAGAGAGAATAATATAGGCAGTGGGGTGGTAGTGTGTGCGTGCGTATATATGTGCTGCCTCCCCCTCGCTTGTGGGCTCGTGCGCGTGCCTTCCCACGCCTCTTGATTGGCTGGTGGTTCCTGGCGCCTTCTGCAGCCCTGCTGCCTGGTGACGTAGCGGCCTGTGATTGGCTGACCACCATGCCTTTGTGTGTGATCCTAGGGGTCCCAAGGAGCTACTCTCTTCAGAGCTTGTTTGACCAGCATACCCTTCACATGGCCCCTTGCTACCTGTCTCCCAACTTCTACCTATAGAACACTTTATCTCTCAACTTCTTACCTCTCATTCTTTCAATCTATTTAATATCATAACTCCCCTTTGGTTCTCCACGATTTCATACATCGGCCATCGTATTATATGCTGAAGCTCTCGGATATTATATGTTTAGTTAGGCATTTTGGAGGGGTTACCATTTTGTCTGTAGAGGTTCGACACACTCACGGTGTCTCCCTGCCTATTCCTTGGCTGTCTGCTGGGATATTTAATGCTAGACTGGGGTGAGGCCATTGTTGTTGTGATTTCCAATGTGTACTAGGTTTTGTTGAACCTGTACAATCGCAATGGAGACATGGGAAGCCTAGGTGGTCTTTCTGACTGTGTACCTTGTGAGTTTAGCACTGTGTTGTGAGTGAGGGCTTTTGCCTCTGCCACCCAACACTGTGCTAACTCGTTTGCTTTGACATTGAGAGGGTCGCCAGGAGAGAACCAGATACTAGCGATCTGGATCTCTCAAGAGAGCACCCCGTCAATTAACGTAATTTGGCCGCACAGTCTTAACCCGTACAGCCCCAGCGACGCGCCTGGCGCGTCACCCTAATTGCGCCGACCGTAACCTCAGGTGTAGCCACTCAAGAGGGCTCAGATTTCTATGGGAACTGTGTACGTATCCCACGCAACCGTGCCGATGGTTGAAAACTCAAAGTCCACGTGCGTGCACGTGAGCGCGCAATAACCTGTTTTTTTGGGGTAATTGCCTTCAATTTTTTACTCTTGTAAAATACGTTTTCGGGGGCTCTGTAGGACCATTCTTTAAGCTTTTTGAGTGGTTTTTCATGGTTTTTCCTTCATTCCTAACCCATTCGCTATTGTTTCTGGAATAAAACCATATTTTGAAAACCGGCCGGGTTCTGGTGATCAAACATTACAAAACTAGCCGGGGCTGGACGGGTTAAGGACCTCGCTAGGCTACGAGCCGCTTGCTCAGCCATTGTTTCCTAGCCTACGATATCCCAGCTAGACTTTATTAGCGTAGCAGACACCCGTTTAGAATTATAAACTCTTATGTTATGTATGCAGCATTCTTATTCACGTTGACTGTAAGCCTTGGTTGTTGTTGAGTTGCACAACCTGAGCAGGGTTTTTGAGTTGCCTGACGAAGGATTTCTTTTGTTGTTGGAGATAATACTAGTGTGCATTTATCGTTATTCCCGTGTCAGTTGACACTGTCTGTCTCTACACTTGTCCTATATTGACCCTGCTTTATATAACAGTTCAAAGTCCGATACGATCATCTTACCCCAGCATCAGACTTTTTTCAGAAGATTCCTGTTCGATGCTTTGGGACTTTCGTTCACTTTCTTTAGTATAGGAGTGACCGTTCATTATTGTTTAGAGTAACTTTAAATATACCTTCTTCTAGTTTGCATTAAATCATTGCAGTGATTTAATTAAGATCTCTATCTTTTCCTAGTATACCTTATTAACGTAATTGTATGTTGTTGTGATCAGGCTGTATCAGAGATCATCAGCCTGTAGTAGTAGTGCACTTATACTGAGTTATAGGATACCCCGTTATCGCAGATTTAACTCTGGAGGGTATAGGTGTTTTTTGTGCGCCGGCATTATAAGTTCGAGGGTTGGATCTAGTGTTACCGTTGTGGCTGTGTGCTTTCCTAGTCCAATGATTAAGAGCCCTTGTTTTATACGAGCCCCGGTCGTAACAATACAAGTTTAAAGACCGTTTTGTCGACAGAGAATGTGGTTACAGTCTCACGTCCTAAATGGTGGCTTTCCAGGCGGCCCTGTCAAGGGTTTCCTCTGTTGTCAAGTTTGTTATTTTGAGATCGGACCGGAGTACATTCTAGGTCTACCCCTACGCGCAGCTCCCCCCACGTTCACAGTCCGGCATTTCTTCACCCAGTTCTGATAATCCATTCTCTCCACGTGTCTAAACCATCCAATTCGACTCGTTCGCATCACTTGACTGACACTCCTAATGCCCAGATGCTTTCATAATTCCTAGCTCGATACCCCGTCCCCGAGGTTAACCCCCACATATCCATCTCGCCATTCGACGTCTGTTTTTATTTAATGCTAGTTATATTTAGACAATTTAATACAGTGTAGGAAGGATCGAGGTTAGTTTTAATAGTTAATTGAAATATGCTGTGACTTTTCATTTCCAGAGGTCTATACATACATACAATGGTTTAACGTAATTTTCCCATTACATGCATTGTAACGGCTCAGACGGGGTTGCCTTTCAGTAGTTGGAGTGTACTGTAGTACAATAAAGTCCTGCCAAAGCACTGCCCCACCAAGTCATCACTGTGGCTGATGTTGGTATAATGCTAACCATGCCTCAGCAAGACTCAACAGAGTCTCCTTGCAGCACTTGCACCTGCGGTATCTGCAACCACACCAGCCTTAACAGTGTTACAAAAAGACAGCACCATAACAAGACTCAACTCACTGGTGTAGTGACTAGCGTCTTGGACTTCCACCCAGAAGGCCCAGGATCGCGCCCATGCTCGGCGCATTAAAGATTTTTCACAAGCACCGAGTCATTACCGTCCCTCATGAGCAAGGGGATGGGGTAGTAGTACAGGACCCCAATGGAAATACGCCTAATTGGCGTAATTGGGCTATCCTTAGCTGGCTTCGCATGCGCTAGCTTTAAGAACTATTATTATTATTATTAGGCAATTGGATTATAGAACAATAAAGTCCTGTCCCAACACTGTTCCAACATGCAAACACTGTTGCTGACACAGGTGTGGTGCCAAACAGCGCCCAGGTAAGATTCAGTCCCCTGTGGCACCTATCCACACCCCACCAGCCTCGGCAGTGCCATACCAAGACAGTGCTAAGATAAAGACTTTATTACATAGTAATGGCTGTTGGTCCACAAGTCTATCGCCATATCTCCTATTAGTCGCCTTGTACGACAGGCAGTAGGATGCATGAGGCATATTCTTTTTTTCCTCCACCATTAGATGAAGGCCCCCTTATCCCCTGGTGTGGGGGGGGGGGTAAGCAGAATAAAATATTCTAATAGTAGCCAGAATAGAATGGAAAGAACGTCACGCGGTACTGATAAGGGTAAGAAAACTCCCACATTCACAATAAAACTCACACCAGTAACACCTTAGGGGGGATGGGCGTATTTAATTGCTTGTTTACTTATCTTTCTATAATTTCTTTAGTTCTCTCCCTAGACTTCTATCAAGCTTACAAATACACCCCCTAGATATATACACCCCTTCAAGGTATATTTGTACATTTTTCGATAGAAAAATGTCCTGGCCATAGGCCGGTTCCTCTCAAAATTACAGGCTCGCTATTGTTCGCCAGGAAAATATCGACACCTAAATGGCACGAAAGGTCTTGATATCGATAAAGAAATGGGACGAAAGGTCTTACATCGACAAACTAATGGGGCGAACGTCCTAAAATCTCAAAACTAATGGGGTTAAACATGCGGGAGAAGGGGTGCCAGAAAAACGATCCCCCCCCCCCCCCTTGACCAAAAACACACAACATAACAAATATATGGTGATGGGCTGGTCTATCAGAGTGAGAACTGAGCGATCTCTGCCATACCCATAGCTCACTCTGACTGTTCCTTTTGCTTATATATTTTCTAGATCTCAAGTGACAGCGTCTCTTCCGTGGATTGACCTCCCAATCTACCAAGATTGGAAGCCAAAGTGTCACATTTTTCCTTTGCCCCTCAACTTTCTCTTCATAATTGCTGAGGGGCACAGGGCCCTGGGTGGGGCTTTGGTTGCCCGGGCGTTTCCGCACCCTCCTCAGCTCTCCGCCATGGAGTGGCTTCGGTCACCCAGGCTTTATTGTGGTCGGCAGGGAGGGTTCTGTGGGGGCGCTCTGTTATAGCCTTGGCCTTGCTCGGGGCCTTGGGGCTGTTGTTGTTGTTGCTGTTCCTCAGGCTGTCTGGCCGAGCAGCCCCAAGGTCCCGAGCAAGGCCAAGGCCATAACCGAGCGCCCCCACAGAACCCTCCCAGCTTACCACTAATAATGCCCAGGTGACCGAAGCCACTCAAAGGCGGGGAGCTGAGGAGGGCGCGGAAACGCCCGGGAAACAAAAGCCCCACCCAAGGCCGTGTGCCCCTCAGCAATTATAAAAGGAAAGTTGAGGGGCAAAGGAAAAATGTGACGCTTTGGCTCCCAATCTGCCAGGGTTGGCAGTAGGGAGGTCAATCCACGGAAAAGACGCCGTCACTTGAGATCTAGAAAATATATAAGTAAAAGGAACAGTCAGAGTAAGCTATGGGTATGGCAGAGAACGCTCAACTCTCATTCTGATAGACCAGCCCATCACCAATTGGGGCTGTTCGGCCAGGCAGCTTGGGGAATAACAACAACAACAACAACATAACAAATGGCCCCACAAACCCCCCCCTCCACCACCAACCTGCATCAATAGTAGCCCCATAATAGGGAAGGTGGGCCAGTTTTTCTGGCCCACCTTCTTCCCCTGTATAATTTATAAACCATTGCCAGCCAGTGTATGTGTATGTGAGAATCATTATCCTTCTCATCAACCAACCATTTCATTGTAAGCGGATCTTCACATGCAGGTTCTATACACGAAAGGAACCTGTTTGCTAAGTGGTCCTTTATGTCTTCATGTTAACTTTGGGCCACTTATGTGTGGGCTCTGTACCTTGATAAGCTGTTTTGTGGTACACGCAGGCTGACTCACTCGCATGGATAATTGATGTACTTATATCAAGTCCATTGCATGGTGTAAAAGTGCAGGTCTTTAAATTATGAAGCACTTTTATATTTTCATTTTCTACCCATATTAAATGTCAAGCAGTAAATGTGAGATAATATAAACTGTTTTTCTATGTCATATTTTGTACATGATACAGTATTTCTAATTATTTTCAGGATCAAACCGTAGAAGTGAGTCTTGGTGGAGGAGAGGATCGCGAGGATGACAGTGTCGAGAAGAAGGCCACAGACAATGAGGACCCTCAGAGCTGGCAGAACCATCCTGACGTGGACGGAGGCTGGGGATGGGTCGTCCTCATATCTAACTTCTGTATCTTCATCATCAGCTCAGGTATCAACACTAAGGCTACCTTATATACATTATTCTTACAAGTATTGATAGTTCGGCCTAACTGCTACTATTGCAACTAGGGTAAAATAGATAGTACAGTACTGTAATACATTTAAATAATAAGTAATACATGAATTGAAAAACACACAAAGAGAAACTCTGCAAAATTCTTTCATAAGTTGTCTGGTCATATTTGAACTGCCCTTCCTTACATAAAGCTTTAATTCAAACTATGTTTTTAAATTGCAAATGTACAGTAATTGAATGTAACTTTATAAACTAGCTTTATTCCACTTCTTAACCAATTTCAATTTACATTTTATGATAGCCAGCCGGCTGGTCAAGTGGATAGCGTCTCGATTTCCTACCCAGGAGGTCGGGCGTTCACTCCGCGCTCGGGGGTAAAGGTTTTATCCACTAAACCCTGGTTGGTCACTGTCTCCCTTGAGCATGGTGATGGGGTAATGGTCTCTTTTGGCTATTACAGCACTATTGAATCACGAAGGAGAGAAATTGTGCTTAATAAAAGACCTGACCATTATTATTATTATTAGATGACTTACCTCAAATTTTGAATGGAGTCCGTTTCTGTTATTTAGAATACTATTTGATATATTATAATTGTGCTTAAATTTACTAGACTGTAATTGTGATTGTTGTTACAGGAATGTTGTCGACCAATGGGATGTATTACGTGCAAATGCTGGAGGAATACGGCCACTCTCGCTCCTACACGGCTTGGATGGGATCACTTCTCAATGCCTTCTATATGTTGGGAGGTTAGTTTCTAGGGATTTTTTTATCCAGAAATGATCTCATTGTTCAAATAGTTCTTCAGAGTTTTCTTTATGTTGGAAGGCTAGATTCTTTTAAGAGTCTTTTATTGATAAATTATCATATAGCTCAACTATGTCTGCAAAGTTTGATGGATGACATTTTGATGCCTGTATGCTTACTTTTGCTTATGCAATTCATTTATATGTTTTGAAAACATATTTTGGTTATATTTTTGTACCTCTAAAACCAGTTTTCTCTATACATTCGATTCACAAAACTGTGTACTGTAATTAATTTAGATAGCCCTAGCTGAATATGTGGACAGTTACCTTCGTAAATACTTCTTCCCTTCTCTTTCCAATAAGACATCACTATTGTAGGCATGCATACAAATATATCTAATCAATTATATACTGTATATTAGTAATAGATGTTTTAAATGAAGTAACTTACTGTAGATCTCATAAAAAAAATCTATCTCTCTACGATGTATCCGTACAGTTTTAAAATCTCTCTCTCATATCCTCTCTTATGACCTATCAGTGCCATATTAACCCCTTCTGTAACGGGGCACTGGTTCTAGTATATTCTGGCTAAGATCAGACAATTTTATTCACTTTTGGAATAATCTCTAGAAATTAATGGAGTATCAACTATCACAACTACCTTTTTGATGCCCAGATAACCTTCCAAGTTGCATAAAATTATCTAAACATTGTTAAAGCAAGATAAAAGAGCCATCACCAGTACTGAAAGGGTTAACCCCTTCAGCACGATGACATAATTTTTGTTTGATTTTGGTTACCAATACCCCTCAGACCCGGTTGGGCTCTGAAGCATCCATAAAAAACACCCCGCGGAACCCGGAAGGGCTCTGAGGCACCGGCAGCTTGAAAGCCCGTAAGCTTGTTTTGAAAGCCGTCCGTCCGACGCATGTAAACAACAGCCGGTTGGACCGACGCCGCGCATCTCCGACCACAAGAAGGAGAGGCGTCCTTGTTCGTGTGTGCCTGTATGTTATTATTAAGTACAGTAGTGACAAGTAATGATAAGTGGCTGATATCGCCACAAAGTTATCTCCACGGAAATCATCATCACAACTGAACCAGTTGACTTTGAGAGCTCTACTCAACGCCATTCTACAGGTACGAAACACATCTACGCTTGGGGATGCGCGGGAATGTGGAAGCAGTCAAAATAACAAAGATACGGTAGCCTAGGCGTAGACGTTTTTCGGCCAAAACTCCCGGGTTTTGGTATGGAATACATAGCCGGGTCTGATGGGTTAAACCATATTCTTTAGCTTGTAATATATCTCAGGACTCAAAGGGTTAGATACTTTAAGTAAATAATCTGAATCACATAGATCCTTCATAAACGGCGTAAAATCGTCTAATGTCAGCCAGAATGAAAAGTTAAAAAAAGTGTCACCGTGCTGAAGGGGTTAACCCCTTAAATACCATCAACGGCTCACAGCCGTTAGTAAAAAAGTTACTCACCAGTACCAGCGACGGCTCTCAGCCGTCAGTTTTATACAATCTTTGTTCGGCTAATATTTAGCTGGAGCTGCTAACATGACTTTGAGGCACTGCTGTGAGGAGTTGGCAACACTTATCATGGTCGCTAGCAGATACTCCAGGCCAGCTGAGTCAGTTACCCACCAACTTTTAAGCTGAGAGGATGTTGTCCAATTGCTTTTGGCAACAAGTCTGGTACTGGAGGGTACTTTTAATCTACTATGCCATGGTACAGTAGGGGTGAAGCACAAAATCTGTATCCCCTTTACCAGGCCCTGTCAGTGCCATCTTCATCAAGCGCTACGGTTGTCGTCCATCAATTCTGGTCGGTTCCGTTATTATGTCCGTGGGCTACCTCCTCTCAGCCCTCACCACGTCACTCGAGGCGCTCTTCTTCACCTATGGGGTTATTGTCGGTAAGGAAGACTCCATTATTTTTATTAACGGGAAGCACAGTGGTCTCTAGGGGACGGAGTAGTTAGGGAGCGTGATAAGGTGACAAACGGATTATATTTCCATGGTTGGGTGAAGAAATACTACCCTCATTCATTTTTTGTTTGTTTGTCTGTCTGTCTCGATCCCTCTACTCAGTCCTCTCACTGTCTCTTTTCCTGACTTGTTATTTTTGTACGTATGCCGTGCTCTGACTTGTGTTTTTTGCCATTTTTGTACTATATTGTACATGTGCAATAGGCATGGATAATTGACTTATGTAATAACAAAATTTGCTTCCTCCCCTGTATAAATGATCTGTTCTTCCCAAATTTTTTTTACGCTTGCCCTCTGCAGTCTTTCGTTGCAGAGGCAAAAAAAATAAACGTGAATTGAAGAGTTTGACGTGTAAACCCTGGCAGGCAGAACAGCTAGCGGGTTGAGTGAATGTGGTGGAGGCCCAGGCGACATCCACACAATATATATTGCTGCGGAGCGACAACAAACAACCTTTTGCACCTCAGCACAGCATATCCAGCACCAGCACTCCTTGCAGCTTGATTTTCTTTCCTTTGTTTTAGATAACTCATATTACAGTAAATCAGCAGAGCAGTTGAAGAGTAGGATCAGCAGAGCAGTTGAAGAGTAGGATCAGCAGACCAGTTGAAGAGTAGGATCAGCAGACCAGTTGAAGAGGAGCTGCAGAAGCAGTCACCAGCAGCAGAAGCAGTCACCAGCAGCAGAAGCAGTCACCAGCAGCAGAAGCAGTCACCAGCAGCAGAAGCAGTCACCAGCAGCAGAAGCAGTCACCAGCAGCAGAAGCAGTAAAGAGGGTAATGTTCGCGGGAGAAGAAAAGGCTTGGGAGATGAGGATGTTGATGATTTAGAGACAAGAAGTAAAGGATGAGGCTGATGAGTCCCACACCTCCTCCCTCGGGTCCTCTCCACGGACACACCTTGACGGGGTAATGAGTGACTTTCAGGAGAACATTGGGAGGGAAGGAGGCCGAGCTTGTCCTTAGGTACGTATTCATTTGCCTGGTTAAAGCCAAAACGACTCATGAAGGGGGAGATACTAGAGCCCCGATCTACAGTTTTGATTTATTTTTATTATTGTGACACTGGTATATGTTATAAAGCATTTTCATAGACAATGTCCCTTCTGACCAGTTACTGTGATATACCTGCATATTTTTGGTATTTATTTTATATGCCATATATCATGACATTGAAATATCATTCACAATTATTTGTCTGCCATCCTCGGCTTTCCCTTCCACATTGACATTACTTTTTGTTTATCACTTCACAATTTTGTTTCCAGGGGAATATATTCATAAACTCACGCTTATCACCCTACATCACTATTATTTGATTTTTCTTCACTTGAGCACTTTCATCCATCAAATTTCCAAATAATGTAGATTTTCCAGAATGGTACAATATTATAAATCGTCTTGGCAAGTACAGTACATGTAGCATGATGTACAGCACAGTTAAGCATTCCTAATGATCCCTTATGCCATGGATATTACTGGATATTCTTGTTTTAAAATAATATAGCAAAATTTAAGTGAAGTACATTAACTTGTATGTATGACAACAAAATTGGTAATGAAGTTGCATGTAAAGTATAATAATTATACGATACAGTATGCTCTTTATTTTTATGACTACCTTAAGTGGAATCCCCAAGCAAGTGTAAAGTGGAGCTATTAAAGTTATCTATTTTTTTAAGATAATGATATTGCTCTTTTATTGTTTCATGTTTCTGTGTAGATTCTAATTTCAGTCATTTTTTAGTCAATGTATCCCTTTGTCAATTATTTTGTATACAATGAAACTGATTGTAATCCATTGAATATGCTACTATTTTTTTCAATGAGACTGTTAGATGCAATGTAAAAGGGAAAATAACAAATTCATAATGTGTAGCAAGAAAGAAAGTTTAAAATTATTGAGGTAACTTTTCAGTTACGGAATCATCATATACAATCATCAATTTTACCGTCCCTGATTTGTCATGTCCCCCCCTGTTGACTCCCTCATTCAACCCCACATATACACGCTATTTTCCTATTCCTCGTCTTTTCTTACTTCCCATGTCTTCCAATGGGTCCCGGACAAAGCAATAGGTAGACCATTTCAAACATTGACTTTCATCCAGTGCCAATATAAAGAGCTAACCTAACCCTTAACCTCATTATTGGTTGAGTTGGCACGGGTTGAGAGCTACTGGATTTTATGGTCTACTGGTCGAATTGTCCAGCCATCCTTTCACTGTTGTCTGGTCTAGCAACAATTGATCACTTGCAAGTTTCTGGCTATAAGAAAGTTCAAGCGTTAGTCATCAGTTTATATATTTTATTTATTTTTCATCTTTATTTTTATTTTTTTAGTTATTATTTGTTTTTGTATTATATATATTATATATATATATGTATACAGTATTCTATTTTTTTAAATAAATACAAAATGTTTGGGTTTGTGAAGGATGTAAATATACTGTACATTTCATTTTATTTAATGTACAGTACAGTTATATACATGAGTCGTTTTGCTCTCCATGTTTTTCTGTATGAAAGTAAAATTTGTAAAACTGAATTTTAAGAATAGTTTGATATGCAGTAGTTACTTCTTAAGATCAGTTAACTGCTTCATAACAAACAATTACCTTAAGTCAATCATACTATTTTAACGTCCATACTTAAAATCACTAAAATAACTTATGTTCGCATCTGTACTCATGTCTACTACAAAGACCATCTGCTGGACAGCAATGTCTACTTTTTTAAAACTTCCCTATAGCCTTAAACTCGCAAGTGGTCAATTTTCACTTGGAGTCTGATTTCCTTCTATTTACATTAGCATACTGTACTTCTCATTGTCTTTCAGGGGAGATTTTTAGTTTGTTCCCTAGACCTCCATCAAGCATATAAAAATACCCCCAAAGACTCCCCCTTCAGATAAATGTGTAAAGTTTTCGGTAGAAAAGTGTCCCTAAATTACAGGCTCGCTATAGCTCGCCAGAAAAAAACTTACACCTTAATGGCACGGAAGGTCTTCAAATTGACAAAATAAGGTAAAAGGTCTTGAAATCGCCAAACTAATGGGGCGAGCGTCTTATACTATCAAAACTAATGGGCATATACATGAGGGAGAAGGGGATCCCTGAAAAAAAGACAAGTGAAAATCTCCCCCTAAGTTACTAGCCTTTCTGCATGAGCTTCAAAATTCTATCAATCTCCAATACACTGAAGCCTGTCAAAGCTATCAATAAATGACTATATTCAGTTTAAAAAGGACCTGTTGGACTCTGAGGATAACTTGAGATAGTTTTTACAGCCGATTCCTGGAGGTCCTTTGTACTCTAAGTAAAGTTGTTTACTGTTAGCCAAAACAGTTAACCCTTTAAAGATCTGATTACTAATTTTTGTTCTCTTCTCTGCCTATTATTAAATGATTTTATTAAGATTAGGAAGGGTATATGAAAATCAAAAGGTTAATTGAAATTGTTTTTATCCTTATAATTCTCACAAATCCTTCCTCAACTGTATAAATCATCTAATGATAGCCAGACTAACCTGTCAAAGTGCGTCATTATCTTCAAAGGGTTAAAGTGACGGCCTTGTATTGAAGACGTTAAGGTGCTGTTTCTGGAGTGGTGGAGCATTGATGAGGACAGATTGTGAAGCAAATTTTGGGTTGAATTGTGGACAAGCATTCATTATACTTTGCCTGGATTGCCACCATTGACACCTGAGACTGAAACTGTACTTCTGGCTATGGGTCACTAAGTCTTTATGTTAACATTCTGCTTAACCCCTTCAGCACTAAGGTGCCTTTTTTAACAATTGATTCTGGCTGACACGAGACAATTTTATGTCTAAGAACGGCCATGTTACTCGGATGGTTGTTGTTGTTGTTGTTGTTCCCTAAGCTGTCTGGCCGAACAGCCCCGAGTCCCTAAGGAAGGCCATGGCCACGGTCGGGCTTTCCCACAGAGCTCTCAAGGCGTGTAGATTATGTTGTTGGCATAAGTGGTTGTGTGAAGTGCAGTCTTCTATGATGTGTTTAATGGTATGGGGTGCTGTGTTACAACCTGGTCAGGTGTCGACGACGGAGTCATCCAGTCTCTTCTGATAGCTCAGAAGAGTCGGATGGTGTCCGCATCTCAGCCTGGCCAGCTGGACTCTGTCCTCGCGCGGAAGGGAGGATTCAGAAGGATGGATTTCGGGAGGTTGTGCCTGCAGCTGCGTGTTGTCTATGAGTGATTGGATTGAATGGCAAGAGATATGAGTATGGATGTGCTTCTGGAAGCTGGTTTGGGGTGGACAGGGAGGGAGAGAAGACAGTATTTGTGTGTGATATCGTGTGCTGGGTGTTGTTTTGATATTTCTTGGTGTCTGTGAGTGTGTTGCCATGTAGTGTAGTGGGTGGTGTTGGTTCGTGGAGGCTGCTGCCAGGAATTGAGTGCCTCTTATGTCCAGATGGTCTTTGACTTTGAGGACTTTGGTTTCTTGATGTAGGTGATCTGTAGGTGTAGTAGCTGTGCAGCCTGTGATGATTTAAGGGCTTTATTTTGAATAGTCTGTAAGGTCTTATGATGTGTTTCAGCTAGGTTAGAAGCCCAGGTCGGGCTTGTGTATTCCATCACTGATCTTATGTATTGTTTGTAAACTGTGGTGGTGGTTTCTTTGTTGTGTCCAAATTTTGTGTGGGCAAGTGACCTGAGGGCGTTAAGTCTGGGTGTCAGTTTATTTTTCATGTTTGTGGTGTGCTGTTTGAACGTCATTAGAGTATCATATGTTACTCCTAGGATTTTGGGTGAGTGTGTGTGTGTTAGGGATGTGTTGTTTATGGTGAGTTGCGGGGTGTACTTGTGTTCTGTCCAGCTTGTGAGGAGGGTTGCAGTGGATTTGGCTGGGGCTAAATTGAGTCTGTTTGTAGTGCACCAGTCATGTAATGTGTTGAGATAGGGTTGAAGGAGACGTGTTGCTGTGTCTAGGTCTTGGTGTGTGCATGTGAGTGTTATGTCGTCTGCGTAGGAGGCTATGTTTATTTGGGGTGTATTGGGTGTATTTTTATCATGCATGTACAGATTGAAGAGTGCGGGCGACAGGACGGATCCTTGCAGGACTCCCGTTTGGGAGTTTATCTAGATAGCATATTTACCCCTTTGAGTCCTAGAGGTAGATTATAAGCTGAAGAGAATAGAATAATGATAACCAGAATAAGATGAAAATGACATGGTTGTGATGAAGGGGTTAAAACACTGGCTGCTGGGTTTGTTTAACCCTCTATGTCCATTTATGCCTTTCTTCTTTGTATTTTAGCAGTGTTAGGTGCATTAGGAGTATCAGTGAAGTGTTGCGCATGAGCAGACTTGGTTGGTTTGGACATAGGGAGAGAATGGATGATCAGAACTGGGTGAAGAAATGACTGACTGTGAACATGGGGGAAGCTGCATGAGGGGTAGACCTAAAAAGACGTGGGATCAGGTACTTCGGTCCGATCTCAAATCAAATAACTTGACAACAGAGGCAGCCCAACACAGGGTCGCCTGGAATGCCGCCATTTAGGACGTGAGACTGAAGACACACTCTGGGGACGAAATGGTCTTTAAACTTGTGTGTATTTTGGTTACCCCCAAATAATTTTACTGAACTCGAAAATGATGTATCGAATTAAAAGGATAGTTGAGTTGGAATATAACCTGATACCTAGAGATCGGTTGTAAGATGGTCAACATCATTTTGGGGTTGCTATACCCTGTTCATTATAGATAGGCTAGCAATCGTGACTGAACCCCTGTAACTAAAAAAGAGCTAGAACAAATGAACTGTAAATTCCTACACCTATTCCCTGGCTGACCCTTCCCAAGTGGTAGACATATTACGTCGATTACTCTAGTCGTTTCTGAGTTATAGAGGATAGAGATCACGATTTTTGACCTACGTACAGTAGAACCCCTCCCATCCGGTGCTCTCAGATCCGGAAACCCAAGAGATCCAGACAGGCATTTCGATCCAGACTCATGTTTCAGCCAACCAGACTTGTCTGGATGGCTTGGGAAAAATATAAGTCAATTCGGAAACGAACGAGACTAATAAAAGTTTCCCCACATATTATTTACATCCAGTGTTAGATATCCAGACTTATAATTATGTCAGCCATCCGGATTTGTCTGGATGGCTGAAACCTAAGTCTGGTTGTTTAAATTAGATATCTGGACTAATGTTTCAGTCATCCGGATTTGTCTGGATGGCTGAATATATGTCCGGACTTTTGGCAGATCCAGACAGGGTCCTCCCCCAATTAGTCTGGATGGGGGAGGTTTTACTGTTCATATATATGAACAGGATATTAGAATATAATATAAAAGTGATCTGATTGAAAGGCTACGTGAAATATTGTCGAACAGAAAATGAATGCTTGTCCTCAATACGCTTTCCTTCAAATGTTGTTTTGTCCTCACCTATATTTGTCATTCCCAGCTAAGTTGCTTTTATTGACTTACATAGTGTGAAGGAACTAACCATATTTGTTTGCATTTCATTTTGATCATTAAATTGTGTAATAGGGTTTCTAGGGTATGCTTTTCATTGTTCATTCACTTTCATCATCATATATGATTCATGATGTTTGCCCTGCACAATTTGAAGAGATTTTTCTTACTACTGTAGTTACTCATCGTTTTACTTTTAGTACAGAGGTACATACTGTAATTATTCGCTCTCTATTTTATATCAAATTTGGTTGCCAGCTAATAAATTTTGCCTAGCAGTCTTGTGGGTTGTATCTATGCTTTTGCCTAGCCATTTCCTTTATTTCAATAACCATGCATTTCTACTAATAGCCAATAACTTAAGTTTTTCTTTATTTATATTGCGGCGTAGTTCCACCTTTTCATATTTGTAATGCTGTAGACCCTTGTTATACCTCGGTGATGCATTCAGGGAAACTGTTGTCACTTTTTGCAGTATGATCTAGCATCCTGAATACTAAATAGGTATGGTATCACTATAAAGCTATATAATTGATTGAGGAAGCTTAGTTCTTTTTTTTTATTATCTTGCAAAGTTCACAGCCCTATTTCTTGATATTTGGCATTGTATTGGAAGTAGGTATACTTTTAGAAAATGTATAATCTCTTAAAAAGGGCACATGATACCTTTGTCATGAATTTGAAGCAATACTAATGCGAGCAGCTCTCAGAATATTAACCACAACAAAATACAATCAACAGACTATTGTACACAATGGTAAGTTTTCAAACACAAACAATTAATGGGTTATGAAGAGGTCCTCACACTTTGATACGGAATTGGTGTGTAGCAAGGGTCCGCTCTGTATAACTGTTCCCTTATTATTATTATCCCCCAATGCATGCTTCTAAAGCTGGTATCACATGAGTGCTTTTTCCCGTAACTTTTATCATCAACATTTGTCTGGCAGTTAACCAATATCTATAGCCTGTATGTAAAGTTGTGTGTATTTGTGTCCCAGTAGCCATAAACCCCTGGGCATAGATATGCCAGGGGTTCCAGAAAGGGATTTTAGTGGGGAAAAAAATATAAAAAATAAAAATAAAATAAATAAATATACTGCAGCCTACTGTATATACAGTATATATATATATATATATATATATATATATATATATATATATATATATAATTTAGTACATCTATGCTATAGGGGTATGTGATCCCCTTTGAGTTTATCATAATAGTTAGGATCTCAGAACTACTCTTTAACCAGCACAGGGTACGGGTTCCTCAGTGAGTTTAAAATAATTCTTGTCACATTAGTTAATCTGATTTAAGTTTAGTTTCTGATATGAGTGCAAAATATCCCAAAAATGTTGCCATAAAACTGTTGAATATTGAAGATTGTCGATAAAGCTCTTGTGTGATACCCCCTTAACTCCCACATTTCCGTGCCTCCTCTCCTCCGCCATATTTCCCCATAACACCATCCACCCATCCATCGCTACCATCCCTCCATATTAATCATCCACTCACTTTCCCTCTACTTTCTTTTTACCGCTCCTCTCAGGTTCCGACGGCCGGCTCCTGCTTACTGTGATTATTTATATTACAGCATGTGGGATGAACTTTTCGTACTCTGGCCAAATCATCGCCCTGGCCCAGTACTTTGACCGCAAGCAGTCCATTGCCACTTCCATAGCCATGATTGGCATCGGAGTGGGCATGCTACTTTTGGTAAGCACTTTCTTCAACAGTTATTATTTTTTTCACTAGTTTAACCAGACCACACAAGCTCCATACAAAAACTTGCATAGGGTTGGCTTGAAGGATTAGGTAAGGATGGTTGTATGTCCGTTCCGATTAATATGCAGTATAATAGTAGAAGTAGAAGTGAATTCTGAAACATTAAAGATTATTTAATAATTTGCTTAGTGAGTGTGGAAGATTATTAAATTAGATGATGCATCCTACAGGAATATAGTGGGCATTTAAGCGTCAGTCATGTATCTTCAGTAAATTTATCATTCTGGTTTATGTGTAGGATTTTAAGCTTTAGTCAAGCACATTTTTCTAATGGGAGTACTTGTGTACTTGTGAAGGGCCCGTGGGTGGAGTACAACGTTCAGGAGTACGGGTGGCGCGGGTCGTTCATTTGGAATGCAGGGGTAAGTCTCAACATTGCGGTGTTTGGCTTCCTGATCTTTCCCCTGCGACCGCTGGAGGAGATACGCCCCCAACACCACCAGGAGAACGAGGACAAGCTGGGGCCAAGCATCACCTTCAGGGGCATACCCTCATCCAGGAGCAGATACCCCTTTGAAAAGAGCATGAACGACAGGTTAGATTGGTTTCATATTTTCAGTAAAACCATTATCTTTTGACTAATTGGGGGAAGACCTTATCCAGAAGTACAACATTTCCTGAAGTGTGAAGCATCTTAGTCATTCAGACTTTTACCCCGGTCTTTTAGATTGTCTGAAAGACCAAGGAGATAGTCTGAACCAGATATTGAGTGTCTGGACATTTGTCTTAATCTTTCAGACTTTGTCTGGATTGAATACCATTACAATATTCATGCACTTCCCTTAGTCTTTCATACTATGTCCAAATGAGAGAGAGCTTTAGTCCAGCTTTAGTCTGGGTGCCTAGTTTGAAAGTCTCAGGTTTTCAGAAGCGCGAGGGTCAGAAGAGAGAAGTTCTACTGTACTGTAATTAGTTTGTAGTCTTATTTTTGCGAGATAGAATTTGAAGCCCTCCGAATCATAAGGGGACCAACCACCATTTTCTTACTTCTGAGAAAATCAAGGTCAAAGTTTGGCAGTTCAAAATATGTGTAACTCTTTAACCCGGTAAGGTGCCCTCTTCATATTTTTACTGAAGGTAGCTGAAACACTACTCTTTCATCCCAGCATGTAAAAATAGGGGGTTCCATGTCTATATTTTTAGTAAAAACACCCAAACCAAAATTATCCCCTTTTTTGAATGGCCAAAATGGCCAAAATCTAACATTACCAGCACTTTGACCACGAGTTTTTTCTTTTAAAGATAATAATGCACTGATATTGGGTAGTGTACGTAATTGTCCATCATTCCCACCCACAAGCCTCCAATTTCCATACTCCAGTTAAGGCAGGTAAGTAGTTAATAATTAACAGGTAAGTACAAGGGGATGGGTAAGTGAACGTACTTTTACGTACAGGAGAGTGAGAGTATGGAGGGATTAACTGAGTGTCGTTTGGACCCCTTGTGTCATGTTATATTTTTCCCAGGATATTGGTGAGTGTTGCCGAAAGGCGAAAAAGTTACCTTAACGTCCAGGACTCTCACTCATACAGTTTTCGTCTTAAGGGTACCAAACGACTACCAGTGTTTAGGGGAGAAGTTGGGCTATGGCACCACATGCTTGGCTTGGAAATTCAAAAAATGTCGGTTGGTCCCCTTATGATTCGGAGGGCTTCATTTGTACTCTTTATTTCCTATGTTTTCTTTTGAATATGAAGAATAAGCTAGACTTGTTAAAAAAAAAAATTGCTTATTTGTCTATCTGATTGGTGTTCAGCCAAGCTTTAATAACTTGAGAAATATTCAATAGATTTTGTATTCATAATTTTGTGTAGCAGGTTGTGTTGTTTGTTATTGTTGTTGTTCCCCATGCTGTCTGACCAAACAGCACCAAGGCCCTGAGAAAGGCCAAGGTCATAACCGAGCACCCTCACAGAACCCTCCCTGCCTACCACCAAAAAGCCTGGGTGACCGAAGCCGCTCCCAGGCGTGGAGCTGAGGAGGGTGCGGAAACGCCCGGGATACCGAAGCCTCACCCAAGGCCCTGTGCCCCCAATTATGAAGGGAAAGCTGAGGGGCAAAGGAAAAATTAGACACTTTGGCTCCCAGTCTGCCAACCTCGAGATTGGCAGTAGGGAGGTCAATCCACGGAAGAGATGCCGCCACTTGAGATCTAGAAAATATATCAGTAAAAGGAACAGTCAGAGTAAGCTAGGGGTATGGCAGAGAACGCTAAACTCTCACTCTGATAGACCAGCCCATCACCAGTGTATTGTTTGTTTCTCTTGACCTTTTATGTTTTCGTTGACAGCCTTGCTCAGGTGGTTCACGGATAACATGCAGTAGGCTATATAAAAAGTAGTACCTGAAACATTACTTTCTCCGGGTGTAAGGGGGCCTTCACCTATCATTGGAGAACAAAAAAATATGCCCCATGTACAGTACCCTACTGCGTCTCATGCAAGGCGACTAAAGGGTGGGATGGTGTTTGTTTGAACCAACAAGTATCCTATACAGTAAAGGTTTTTTTTCTGGCACTGTCTTGCGATGGCACTGCTGAGGTTGATGTGGTGCGAATAGGTGCTGCAAGGGGACTGATAAGACACTGTTTAGTGCTAAGCCAGCATCAGCCATAGTATTGACATGGTGGGGCAGTGTTTGTTCTATTTCTCTTAGTCTTCATAACCCCAACATCTTTTTGTCGGGAGACTGGATTGGATACTGGCTGACTATATCACTTTTTTGTTGATCAACATACAGTTCTCAAGCCTGATTCTGTCCCATTCAATACATAAATTTCCAACCTGTACAATACAGTATTATTTTCTTTCATACTAAATACTTTTGGAACCTGTGTTTGTCTCTTGGTGCAGGCTATCTGTCCCACTTCTCACATTATTATCTAACCAGTATTCATTCACATTACATTTAAAAAAAATCCTTTCTCATTACATTGTAATGGCTCGGACAGGATTGCCTGTTTGGTGTTAGACTGTAGTACAATAACACTGTTACATCATGAGATCACTGTGGCTTATGTTTTCAGTTCTTACTACATTATATTCCAACCATACTTATGTTTCTCTTACCCACCAGATCATTCTCAAGCCTGCGTCTCTCCCTGGGTGCTGGGTACCTGTCTCACTCCGTGCTGAGCCTGTCTGAGCGTCGGGACAGCCACCATTATGACCCCAGCATTAGATCCAACCAACACAGCTTCTGCTCCCGAGGATCACACTTCGCTATTGGCAGCATCAGGTCAGTGCTCAACAGATTTTATTAGGGTCAGTGATAGAATTGGCGTATGGATGTATCGTGCAAATATTAATGAAGATGCAGAGGGAATGACTCCTTATAGTGTACTCCCATATGTAAAAGGGCATATTATTTGTGTACTATATTTGCTCTTATAGAAGACGCCCTTTTGTGGATAATACATGATCAAATTTCACCATGAATATATAAGATAAACTAATTGTGGCAGGGGTGCTAGATGCAGGGTGATTCTGAGGATTGAAGTTTAAGACAAATGGGAGTGTTCTATTCCAGCATATGCTTTACAGTATGGATTTTTATATTCCTAAATGTATTCATAATTCTAGATCCAATGGTGCTAGCCTGTGTGGGCGAGACTCCCATGCTGATCTGGGTCACTGTGACCTTCCTCACCACCAGCATCATCACCACCACCATCACAACCCTCTCAACACCGACCCAGGCCTCACATCAAACATCCACAGCTTCTCATCACGCCGGGACTCACAGGTACCTTATAATCAAATTAATAATACTGAATGTCAGATTACAGTACAGTAATCGGTCGGTGTATTGTTATAGCTTCTGTTGGGCTTCTGTATTTATCTAGATTATTGTGCCCATTGAGTCATTACTATTGAC
This sequence comes from Paralithodes platypus, assembly GCA_032716605.1. Lineage (NCBI taxonomy): Eukaryota > Metazoa > Arthropoda > Malacostraca > Decapoda > Lithodidae > Paralithodes > Paralithodes platypus. Next base: position 6,468,803 of record CM064525.1, on the reverse strand, counting down.
TAGCTTCAGACTTAAAGGCTGCCAGTAGTCCTTTAGGTAGTGTTATCTGAAGTTCTGTTCCACTCTGTGATCTTTTACATGGAAATATAATGCACATGATTGAGTTACGAGTGTAGTTTCTTATGCAATGGTTAATTCATCTGCCTAGTCAACTGATAAGTAAAAGAAACCACACTCACAATTAATTCACATTATTTTACTTTTATACATAGATCATGATGAGGAACAGAACTTATGTGTGCAATTGTACATCCATGAGAACATGAATAAACTTGTATGTATCCCATGACAGTTCTCCAGTGGTTAGAGTTAAGCCGGTATCACACAAGCGCTTTTTCACTCAACATTTATCCTCAACACTGGTCTGGCAGCTTATGTGGTCAACATATAATATATTTCGGTTGCCTAAATTCATCTATCATCAGTCTAGTTTCCTATACCATTGCAAAATATTTCAGAAATGTTGCCAGAAAAATGTTGATCATCGAATGTTGACTATAAAAGCTCTCGTGTGATACCGGCTTTAGTGCACTGAAAGCCTGACGTCTATAGGCAGGAGTTGGTGTGGATAATAATTGGCCACTTGTGAGTTTCGTTCTATAAGGAAGTTGGAGCTGTAGACATTGATATTTAGTAGAATTACCAGCTAAAATACGGTTGTAGTACTGTACATTATCAATACAGTACATAAAACCCAATTTAACATACTTTTTAGCCATCAGAAACCTACATTATTATTACATTTCTATTTACTATCGATGTCTATAGCTCGTACTTCCTTGTAGAACGAAACTCGCAAGTGGTCAATTGTAGTATGCTATTATATACAAGTGCTATAACCACTTCATTAAGGGAGATTTCCACTTGAGGGATTTTTTTTCTGGACCCCTTTCTCCCTCATGTTTAGCCCCATTTCTTTTGAGATTTTAAGATGTTATCCCCATTAGCTTGGCGACTTACTAGAACTTTCGCCCCACTTCTGTCAAATTTAAGACCTTTTGTGCCATTTAATGTCAATATTTTCCTGGCGAGCGACAGTGAGCCTGTAATTTAAGAGGAACTGGTCTTTGGCCAGGACATTTTTCTACTGAAAAATTTACAAAATTATTTTGAAAGGGGGTCTAGGTGTAATTTTAAAGCTTTATGTAGATCTAGGGAACAAACTAAAAACCTCCCCTTAACCACCCCAGCATTACCTAACAGTTATCAAAATAATTGGGAACTGTTTGTGTTTCTTACACTATACAGCATTGTACTGGTGTACAGGGTAGCACTTTATTATTGTGAAATGTAGGGAGCCTCCACCTATCATGATAATGAAATAACACTACTAATATGAAAAATGGTCTTAGGTTGTTAATATTCCCCCTTCCTGACAGCTGGGCCTAGGAGGGATCATGTCCAACCCCCAGAGCTTCTGTCGAGCCTCCCAGCTGGAGTTCCCGTACCCCCTCTACCTGGACCGAGAGGTTGAAAGCCTGAAGAGCGGGGGACGACCCAAGTTCCTGGTGCGGGAAGGCGAGTGTGACCTAAGCTGCTGTATGGAGGAGGAGGAAGACTCTCCCACCTTTGTTGGGGTAAAGGCCAAATCAATTGAGCTTTCATTTCACAATTTGTTTGTAATCAATTCTAGACTGGTCGTTTATAAATTGCATATTTATATATAATCAGCCACCTGAAATAATTGGTACCATATTAGTCCCTTTAGCACGATGATGTGATTTTTATTATATCCTGGTTACCATTTGACGAGTTTCTTTAGCTTATGATATACTTCTAGGACTGAAAGGAGCATATATATGATCTTGATAAACACTCTGAATAACCTAGGACCTTCTTAAACTGCATAAAATAGTCAAATTTTAGCCAGAATAAATGGTAAGAAATGCCTTGTCATGCTTAAGGGATTAATTGCCATATGAATCTGTCGCTCTACTTATCTGATCATAATGTCTGTTCCCAGTATGGCGAGCGTCGGTCTGTGTGTCAGCTCGTGGTACAGAAAGTCAAGTTCTTTGCATACTCTTTCAAGAACACTTGTTCAGGGTAAGTAGATAACCAGTTTTACTTTAGATAATATATTATTCATGAAGTCTTGTATCATATTTAGAGTTTTCATTTATACATATTTTATTGTAGTTATTGCTCTTCAATCATATGTGCCAGCAAAAAGAATACTGCACTGCATTTAAATGTATATATTTAGTTTTACATGATATAGGACTCTTATCCAATTTCAGCTTCCTTTCACTCCGTTCATCATGTATTCATTATTAACAACCTCCATCCAAAAATGGGTAGATGGACCAAGTACCACTGATAAGGATTCTCATAATAGCCTACTGTATGTTTGGTAAATACACTTGATAGTTGGCTGCTATTTATGATCATTTATAATATTATCTCTTTCAGCCTGAAGGAAGCATCTGACAATCCTCTTCTTGACTGGCGATTTTGGCTCATGGACTTTGCCATCTTCTTCGCCATGCTGTCAACGCTGTGCATATTTATCATCTACAAGGACTTTGCTAACTCCATGGAGCTTGGGGACTCTTACTCTATGGCTCTGTCTAGTCTGGGTATTGGTGATGTGTGTGGCAGACTATCCATGGGACTCCTACTATCCGTCAAGGTAACAATTAACTCAGTTAGTATATACATATTATACGATACATTCCGGTACATGCACTACAATGACTGAGTGAGCCATAAGAAGAATGGTTTCAGTCTCGTTTCCCAATTTTTGTGATATTTGTAAAGTGGCCCACACAAGTTTCTATCCACTATGCGATTTTATATAAAGAAGTAAAAACATGATAGACTGAAAAGAATATTTTGTTATACAACTGTTAATTGTTCATATGAATTAACTACTGCATAAAAACTGCTCTGCTCCCACAAATTACTCCCTGGAGGTGGTTAACCCTCTCACGACCATAGGACGCAGAGGTTGCCAGATTAGCAATAAGAAAAAGATTACTCTCACTGTTATAATTACCTCTCCAAAATTAGTTTTCTGCCCACAGCTAACTCAAAGACAACTGCAGAGGTTGAAGTAAACAAACTAAAGGTTTATAGATACCCCTGACGGTAACAAAGGATTTAAAGTATCCCTAATAGGCTCAAAAATCGCGTCCGGATGTGAGAGGGTTAAGTGGTACTGGAGCCGGAGACTCCGAGATAACTGTTTTGTTGCAGTTAGAGATTACCCTCTCTGTTTCCACAACCAACTGGGTGATCAGGGCTCAAATGTGCATGCATATTTGTCATGCAAGCATGCCTCAAAGCCTTTTAATATAAATTGTTGATCTTTCTTATGGATTGTGAGTAGATCCTCTTCTATAATGTGTTCCTCACCTGGTTAACTTAGGAGGTGGTCTCTTGCCATTGAATTTAACCATTACATTTATGGCTGATATATCAAAGTTGTCAAGGAATTGATAATTAAACGGTATGTATGTACTATATGTATGTATATATAAAAACATACACTCGTACTTCAATCATAGTGTTTACCTGTGTGACTTTTATTTTGCAGTCCCTGGATTCTGTGTTGGTGTACTCCCTGGCCATGTTCTTCTGCAGCATAGACATCCTGCTGCACATGTTCATCGCCAGCAAGACACAGTTTGTGGTGGTGGCATTTGTGTTCGGCCTGACATATGGGTCGCAGAACATCCTGATTGCTGTTATGCCGTCGCAAGTGTTCGGACGGAAGAAGCTGCCCGCGGTGTTCGGCCACATTCTCTTCATGGGCGGAGTCGGGGCCTTGCTTGGGGCGCCTCTTGCTGGTCAGTCAGTTGTGTTTTGTTTGATGCGCTTATGTAAATAGTAGACTCTCATTCATCCAAATTCCAAGTATCTAAACTCTCCGAATAATCAAACTCAATGGCATCCCAATACTGTAGGTTAGTTCTAAACTCGCTTATCCGTATGAATTTGAATCTCAACCGAACTCTTGCAAATTCTAGATGCCTATTAGAATGAAAGTGAGCCAAAGTGGCTGGGGGAAGTTCAGAGAATTGATGCCAATCCTGACCATGAAAAGAATGCCTCTCCCCCTGAAGGGAAAGGTGTATGCCTCATGTGTTAGAAGTGCAATGACGTATGCCTCAGAAACATGGGCCGTTAAAGTAGAGGATGTCAACAGAATGGAGCGTAATGAGATGAGAATGGTGAGATGGATGTGTGGGGCCAGGCTACAGGATAGAATAACAAATGTTGAGCTGAGGAGACGTTTAGGTATAAAGAGTATTAGCGAGGTGATGCGTACAAGTAGACTGGGATGGTATGGACATGTGGAGAGAATGGATGAACAAAATTGGGTGACAAAATGCAGGTCTGTGATTGTGGAGGGAGCTGCACCAAGGGGTGGACCGAGGAAGACCTGGGATCGGACTATACGCGCCGATCTCAAATCCAAGAACTTGACAAGTGAAGCAGCCCTTAACAGGGTTGCCTGGAACGCCGCCATTAGGACAAGAGACTGAAACTGCACTTATGTGTGGAACACTCAGTCTTAAAATGTTATGTATGTATGTTATGTAATAACATACTGATATTTTACAGGCAGGGGGCTAGGAATCCTCCTCCCCTTGTAAAATTCACCTACTAAACGAGACAGAGAAAAGGGCGAGGGAACGCGAAAATGGTTCCGGACCCTAAGAATTGGAACTTTAAATGTTGTTTCTGTTTGGGCTCTGTCTTGAATTGGCCACCCCCAGCTATGGGGTATGTGCTTAAGTACTGTATATACATTCATACATACTGTATATGCATGTTACAGCCTTTAATAAGGTAAACTCTCACTTAACCAAATAATTTACATTTGCTTGGGAAACAGATTAACTTGCTCATGTAGTAATGTACACCCTATGTGGTGGATTGTGTTCTTTTATTTAATAATTTTCATTTTTAGTAAGCGTTGTTTCCACATAGCGATTTTGATAATTTAATTTGACTTTATATTGTCCTTGTCCCAATTTTGGTTTGTTTAGTTTGCAAGTTTTACATTTTAATTCAAGTGTTTCAAATCCCTGTAGGATTTTGGATAAATGAGAGTCTACTGTACTGTATATATATGGTGCAATCATTTGTCTTTCAAAGACAAACTGTAGTATTATTCCTGAATTTGACTCTAAATCAAATAAATCTACAGTATGTGACTCAGTTTGACCTACAGTTGTGCAAAATTTTAGGAGATGGATTTGAATATTGTCACCCATATGATTCCCTTATACCCTAAATGTCCTCAATAAGTTTTATCATAAAGCAGACAGGGTATGAATGGCTAAGTGTTGGTGTTCTTGTAAACACCTAGTCGCAAATGTTTCTCGTACGGTACCAGTTTAATGTGGACACTGTTTATAAGAGTGAAGTCAAGCCAGGACAGATACCTACAGCTTTTTTATTTCACCTGGCAGACATTTCAATCCCTTAGCAGCTGATTTATCTATCTATCTATCGATTGATCTATCTACCCATATAATTGATATCCATATCTCCATTCAGATCCCTCCCCCAATATATACATGTAGGCTACATGCACACACACACATCTATTTGTTTATCTATATATACTGTATATATACAGTATATACAGTATATATATATTGAGTATATATCACAAATACACGTGAGCCACTAAATGTTTCTAATCTCTCAGTGGGGTTCGAACCACTACTGAGAGATTAGAAACATTTAGTGGCTCACATGTATTTGTGATATATACTCAATATTTGTAACTCATGCTTGGTGGGTTAGAATTAAGTGAAATCAATTTCGGCCCGAGTTGCGTCGGGACACTCAGAAATCCTTGTATGGTATTCTGGAATATGGATCCTACGACTAGGTATGAATTGAAATATATTCGCCTAGTGGGTTTCCCTTCTTAACATAAATAGGATAGAGGGTTGACTCATGAGTGTCTTTTAGACTGCCGTGGTGTAGTTGATTAAAGCGTCGGCTATCGTCCTGACCGTCGGCGGTTCGAACCCCACTGAGAGATTAGAAACATATATATATATATGTAATAAGATGGAAAGATTATTGGTCCCCAAATAGCAGAGCTCCCCTGACCGCACCCTCCCCTTATTGACAACAAAGTTACAAACTCCTGCTTAGGTTATAAAAACAATAAATTCACAGAATAATTATTATATACTAATTTATCAGAATAGTTACAGTAGGCAGACTGTACATTGGCATCCTACTAGAAATAATTGTAGAATCATAACCAGGCCCGGACTCATGGAATTCGATCCTAATGAAAAAATGTAAGGAAAACCTCTCAAAACCCCTGGCTATAATGTGGAGAAGGAGTCTAGACACTGGTGACATACCAGATAGCTTGAAAAATGCAATAATTGCCCCACTGCATAAAGGAGGGAGTAAAGCTCGCTGGTGTAGTGACTAGCGTCTTGGACTTCCACCCAGAAGGCCCGGGTTCGCGCCCACGCTCGGCGCATTAAAGATTTTTCACAAGCACTGAGTCGTTACCATCCCTCATGAGCAAGGGGATGGGGTAGTAGTACAGGACCCCAATGGAAATACGCCTAATCAGCCTTATTGGGCTATCCTTAGCTGGTTTAGCATGCGCTAGCTTTAAGAACTATTATTATTATTATTATAGCACTACCAAAAAACTACCGCCCGGTAGCTCTAACCTCTCACATCATTAAAGTTTTCGAGCGAGTCCTGCGAAGCAAAATTTCAACATTCATGGAGACAAATGAACTACACAACACCGGTCAACATGGGTTCAGAGCGGGAAGATCATGTCTCTCACAACTTTTGGAACACTATGACAAAATTCTTAAAGCGCTAGAAGAAAAGAAAAACGTGGATGTCATTTACACCGATTTTGCTAAGGCATTTGATAAATGTGACCATGGTATAATAGCCCACAAACTGAAAGCAAAAGGTATAACTGGGAAAATCGGATGGTGGATATACAATTTCCTCGTAAACCGAAAACAATCGGTAGCAGTAAACCAAGTCACTTCTGAGCCTTCGGATGTCAAAAGCTCAGTGCCCCAAGGAACAGTGCTAGCACCCCTTCTGTTCCTCATACTAATTTGCGACATAGATACCAACACCAGACAGTACGGTGTCATCTTTTGCTGATGACACAAAATTAAGCAAGATAGTAAACACACAAACACACACGTGAGCTGAATGACATTAAAAGGTGGAAGGAGGATATGCAGGAGTGGAAGGTGAGTGTTAGTTCACAGATTGAGGCTATATGTTCAATATGTGGTGCTCAGGCTGGGGACATCGAGCCTGGACAAGATTTGAGTCGGGCTAGCCTAAAAGAAATTCAAACTCATATGGGGCAACTCCGGGACGAAAATGAAGCTTTAAGATTGCAACTTGAAGAATACAAAGGGCAAACCAAGGAAATGAAAACACATGTGGAGGAGATTAAGGAGAAACACAATAAATGGGTTAATGACGAAGGAGGAAAAGTGAAGGAAGTGGCAATGAAGGAAATCATGGAGGAACAAAAGAAACAATCAGAAAGGGAAAATAAAGATTTAGAATCAGTGGTAGTAAAAGCTATGAGGAGAAATGAACAGGTCCTGCGTGAAACAATAGATAGAAATAAGTGTATTATTGTATTTGGGGATATAGAGGAGCACATTATTGAGAGGAAAGCTAGGGATAAGGAAGAAATTAATAAGGTAAAAACATTGATCAAGCATGTCGATGAAGAAGGAAACAACTGGAGAGATGATATTGAAGAAGTTAGGAGAATGGGTAAATATAGTAAGGGAAACACAAGGCCAATGAGAGTGCACTTTAGGTCTAGGGTAACAGTGGATGCAATAATGAACGTAACATGGAGACTTAACTTGACCAGCAAGTTTAAGAAAATTACAATTAGAAAAGACATGAGTATTGAGGATCGAAACATAAGAAAGGAATTGCAAACCGAGGCAAATATAAAGAATGGAGAAAGGACGAAAGAAGACGAAAAGAAGTTTTTCTGGAGAGTGTGGGAGGGAAAACTCAAGAAATGGTATATAAAGCGAAGGGACGAAGTAGGGAGGGAAAGGGAGATGGTGCGGGTGACGGGGGGGAAGGCAGAGAGAGGGGAGGTGGAGATAGAGAGAGAAACAGTCCAAGTGGAGGCAGAGGGAGGGGAGGTGGAAACGGAGCGAGAAACAGCCCAGGTGGAGACAAGAGAAGAGGAGACAAGCTAGGAAATAAAATTGGGAGGGGTACGTACAAAAAAGAAAGGAACGGGCAGGGACGAGAAAAATAGGGAAAATACTGGAAACGCTAAGTTCATGTATACAAATATTGATGGGTTAATTTCCAAAAAGATTGAGTTTGACGAATATGTAAAGAGAGAGAGGCCCGGGGTAGTATGTTTGACTGAAACTAAGCTTAACCAGGAGGTAGACACGAATATAATTAGTTGTGCAGGATACAGTACATGGAGAAGAGACAGGTTAGGAAAGCTAGGAGTAGGAGTGTTGATCATGGTAGATAATAAAATTACTGCTAAAGAATTAAAACTTGGTGATAGCATTGCTGAAGTGGTAGCAGTTGAAATTGAGGATAATGATAGGTCAAAATTGGACATTGTATCAGTTTATTTACCTCCTAAGACTAAATCTTGGAGCAACGATGAATATAATTAATTAATTTTGGAAACCTTGCGTATGTTAGAAATTATTTGTAAAAGGAAAAATAGGCTTATTCTTGCAGGGGACTTTAATTGCGGGGAGGTGGATTGGGAATGTTTGGATGCGGGTTCAAATGAAAATACTTGGGGTAGCAAATTTCTTGAACTAACAATGGGGTATCTATTAACACAACACGTTATGGAAAATACAAGATTTAGAGGAGGTGATGAACCATCAAGACTTGACTTATTATTCACCAAAGACCCCCAAGAAATAAAGAACCTAACATATTTGAGTCCCATGGGAAAAAGCGATCATGCTGTGATTGAATTTGAATTGACAGTGGAATTTCTGGAGGGCAGAGAGGAGGAACATAGGGAATATAGACTAAATTATAGTAAGGCGGATTATGAATCATTACGAGGATACTTTGCAAATATAGATTAGTCATTTATTGAGCAAGAACAGAATATTCAGGTAAAATACACCATGTTACTAGACATTTACAGGGAGGGGGTAGATAAATATGTACCAACATTTAAGGATAGAAAGCTGGCTAAGGAGAAAGAGTGGTTTAACATGCGATGTCACATTGCCCAGAACAAAAAGGACTCTGCATGGAATAAAGTGAGAAGGAGACACACTGAGGAAAAATGGAATGAGTATAAGAATGCTAGAAACAACTATGTCAAGACTATAAGAGAGGAGAAAAAGAACTTTGAAAAAGATATAGTAAACAAATGTAATAAAGAACCCAAACTGTTCTATAGTTATATCAACGGCAAAACAAAAATAAAGGACAAAATAACAAAGCTTAGGGTAGAGGGTCAATTATATGAAGACACAGTGGGTATGTGTGAAATTATGAATGATACATTAACATCCGTGTTTGTGGAGGAGGATGACTATGTAGAACCTGTGGTGGAATTGAACGAGATACAGGGACTAGAGTCGATAGAAGTCAACAAGGATGAACTAAAATCATTGTTGGAAGAATTGGACGTGAGAAAATCTATGGGCCCAGATAACATTGCTGGATGGGTATTAAGAGAATGTTCTGAACAACTAGTGAGACCTATTTTTAATATTGTTCAACACTCATTAAACAAGGGGGAACTTCCCTTAGAATGGAAACCAGCAAATATAACTCCAATATATAAAAGTGGAAATAAAGAAGACCCGCTAAATTATCGACCGGTATCCTTAACGAGTGTTATATGCAAGCTTTGTGAAAAGATTATTAGAAAAAGATGGGTGGGTATGTTGGAGGAGAGGGAAATAATTTCAAGCAAGCAGTTCGGGTTCAGAAAAGGTCATTCGTGTACCACAAATTTGTTGAGTTACTATGATAGGGTAATTGACATTGTACAAGGGAGGGAGGGGTGGGTAGATTGTATTTACTTAGATTTCAAGAAGGCATTTGATAAGGTGCCTCATAAGAGATTGTTGTGGAAGCTCAGGACTGTGGGGCAGGTTGAGGGAGTATTATTAAAGTGGATGGAAAACTATTTAATTGGGAGGGAAATGCGAACAGTAATAAAAGGAAAGTTCTCCTCGTGGAAAAGGGTAAAAAGCGGAGTGCCTCAAGGATCGGTGTTGGCCCCAATCATGTTTTTGGTTTTCATCAACGACCTTCAAATGGGAATAGGCTCATATATATCTATGTTTGCTGATGATGCAAAATTAATGAAGCATATTACAAGTAGGAGTAGTTGTGAAGAATTACAGAGAGACCTAGATAAGTTATATGAGTGGAGTCAAACTTGGAAAATGGAATTCAACACGAGTAAGTGTCAGGTTCTTGAGATGGGAAAAAGTAAATATAGACCTTCTTGGGGATATAAAATAAGAGATGAAATAATTAGTAAAGCTGTGAAAGCAAAAGACCTAGGGGTAGTTGTGGCAGACAGCTTGTCACCTGAACAGCATATAAATAAAATAACTGGTGAAACCTATGCAGTGTTGACTAACATGAGAATAGCTCTGAATTATTTAGATGAAGAGATGTTAGCAAAAATAATAGGGACAATAATACGACCAAGACTGGAGTATGCAGCAGTGGTGTGGTCTCCACACCTTATAAAACATAATAAAAAACTGGAAAGAGTTCAGAGAGTTGCCACTAAGATGATAGCTAGCCTTAGAGATCTGCCTTATGAGGAGAGATTGGAGAGTCTAAAGCTGCCAACGCTGAGGGAGAGGAGAGAGAGAGGTGACATGATCATGATGTTTAAGTGTGTGAAAGGTTTTGAGAAGATCGACAAGGGAGATTTTGTGGTGAGGGACGAGGGAAGAACCAGGGGTCATGATTGTAAGTTGAGGAAAGTTATATGTAAGTCTGATGTAAGAAAGTTCAGCTTCCCGTATAGAAGCATTGAGTGTTGGAATAAGTTGGATGGGGAGGTGGTGGGAGCAAGAAATATCCAAACTTTTAAAGCAAAATTGGATAAATGTAGAGAGAGAGACAGGACAACACGAGCTTAGGCTCAAATCCTGTATACTACAATTAGGTGAGTACAATTAGGTGAGTACAAGAGGACACGGGCCGACTGCAGGAAGACATGAATGTAGTGTTCCAGTGGACCAGGGAAAACAACATGCAATTCAATGAGGAAAAATTCCAATTAATACGGTACGGAGATAATAATGGTGTTAAAGAAATTACAAATTACTTAACAGAATCTAACCACATAATAGAACGGAAAGACAGTGTGAAAGACCTTGGGGTATTAATGTCTGAAAATATGGGTTTCAAAGTACATAACCAGGTCAAAGTGGCGGCTGCGAAACGTCTAACGGGTTGGATTCTGCGTACTTTTAAAACACGCGGTGAATTGCCTATGGTAACGCTCTTCAAATCTCTAGTGCTACCGCGGCTTGAATACTGTAGCGTATTAACATCCCCATACAAAGCAGGTGAAATAAATGACGTAGAGAGTGTACAAAGAAATTTCGCTTCGCATATAAGTTCGATAAAACATCTACACTATTGGGAGCGTTTAAGAGCACTGAATCTGTACTCACTGGAATGTAGAAGAGAACGTTACCTAATAATATACACGTGGAAAATCGCAGAGGGTTTAGTACCAAACCTACATACTCCGATAGTCATGAAATTCAGTGATAGGAGAGGCTGGGAATGCGAAATCCCCCGGATGAATAACAGGGGTGCTATGGGCTCTCTGCGAGAGGGCTGGTTATCACACAGAGGCCCACGTCTCTTCAACAAACTCCCACGGCGAGTAAGAGACATGAGGGACATCTCGTTAGACAACTTCAAGAGAGCCCTAGATGTCGAACTGCAAAAAGTGCCAGACGAGCCCATCCTCGCAAGGGAGCGAGCTGTCGCTTCAAACAGTCTACTGCACCAAATCACCACCCATAACGAGGGGCGTCGCGCTCCTTGGTGCCGCTAGAAGAGCGGCGAACACATCCAAAGGTATCCAAAGGTATCCAAAGGTAAGGTGGAAACAATGGTGAAAAATAAGGAAATATTATCAATGTGAAGAAATAACCTCTAAATCAGTACCGTACCAGTAGCCTATTGCCTATAAACAGTGACCTAACATTATCATCATACAGAGACACACCCGGACACAGGGTTATATAATATTAGGCTAGCAATAAATAAACTTTGCTTTAGCCGCTACCACCACCACACCAGGCTAGGCCTGTAACATAATCATATGAATGGCAAAACAAATATGAACAATAGAAAAAAACAGTAGTAGGCCTAATGATAATAAAAATAGCAGTAGGCTAGTAAAAATAATAACAAGGGAAAAATGATCACCTCTTAATCAGACTTATCAAAGTTATCAGAAATTCAGAACTGTACCAGTAGGCTATAGCCTATAACCAAGGACTTACCATATAACCATAAACCATTAGTGTCATTATTTATACGGGGTTACCATATCATATTCGCTGTTGATAAATATTTTTGTCCCAAAACCACCACACGGTCCACACCAGTCACTCACCGAGTCCCAAGAAGGTTGCAAGAATAAAAACCCGACAGCTCACAGTAGGCCTAGCCTATAATACCGCACCCAAGTGCCCCCCTCTGTCCAGTCCCACCAGAATACAACCTCTTCCAGCCGGTTGTCAACTTGCTATACCCGTTGACTGCTCCTTGGACCTTGGTTCTACACCTCTCCACACTTCAGGCCAACCTCCACAACCAGCTAGGTGCCATCCGGCTCTAATGATGCCCTGGCAGCTAGGCTAGCACACTGGACACTGCTGCAAATTCTTCCCTCCACCCACAACCAGACTCCTGCTTCTGAATTGATGGAACAAGTTAGGCAGTGTCACCGAATTCCTGCCAGAATTGTCTAACGCCCCTTCCTGCTCGATCCAATAAACCCCGCCGGACCGCAAGTAGATGGAGTAGAACACACTCCCCTCTCATTACATATATATATATTATATATAATGTACAGTATATATAATTTATATATATTTGTATACATAACTGGTGAGGGCTGGTCCTGTCCAGAGTGAGGTTTGGCATCCTCTACCCAACCTTAGTTGTTCCTGCCTATCTCTTTTTTCCTGTACTACTTTTCCTACTTCAGGGGTGGGAAGCTAGGAATCCTCCTTCCCTTGTAAAATTTACCTATTAGATGAGGCAGAGAAATGGGCGAGGGAACCCGAAAGTGGTCCTGGACCCTAAAAATTGGAACTTCAAATGTTGTTTCTGTTCGGGCTCTGTCTTGAGTCGGCCACCCCCAGCTATGGGGTATCTACTGTACCTGAGTATATACAGTACATATATATATGCACATACCGGTACTCAGATACATATAGCATACACACGTTCACGCATACATACCGTACAGAAATTTCTCGATACTTGATAGAAAAAAGAAGAATGTGAAACTACAATGTCGCTGCATCATATTCATACCAAGTTTTCACAATTACCAACATATTTCAGCAATAATTGAGTAATGAAGATGGGGACACAGCAACTTACCATCAGCTAAAATAAAAGGACTGTAATTTTAAGTTTTGTGTATCCCTGGAGTGTTACTGTGTTGTCTTCTGCATAATCTTTGTTCACTTATAATCTTCTTTTCTTTTTTCCTTCCTCCTTCTCTCTCTTTTCCCTCTGTCCATCTTTCTCTCCCTCTTCTCACCCCCTCTTTCTATTGCAGGTTTTATTGTAGACCAGACTGGGACCTACGATGGCCCTCTTCTCTTCTCGGTGGTGACCCTCTTCCTCGGCGCTGTGCTCATGTTCGTGTGCTACCTCGTCAACAGGAGTCGAAGACAACGGGACCAGGACACCGACGACCAGGGGGAAGAAGGTGAGGTGGCGGGGAAGAAAAAGTGTCCGGAGGAGGAGGTCTGAGAAGGAATACACAGAGACAAGACATGTAGGAAACCTCATGGGGAGAAAAGTGGAAAGTGGTAAAGAGAGTGTGTGAAAATTTCCAGAGAAAGAGAAAGAAAAAAAAAAAAAAAAAAAAAAATAATAATAATAATAATAATAATAATAATATAAATTAAGAAAGAGAAGGTAATATATAGAAAGCTATAAGATAAGATTTGATAAAACTCAGGAAAAATAAATTGGAGGAAAATTATTATGCGGAGGGTGTGTTAATTCGACGGGAATGGAAGAGCATTCTTCAAGAAAAACTGAGATCGTATATGTAGCTTCTCAGGAAAAATTATTTACCAAGAGGATGTGTAGAGGAACTCTAGGAAAAGGATACAGAAAGTTGGAAGATGCATAAATGCTGTAGTGGGTAAGGCCACAGTGGCAGAGTAAGCACACTATTACTGTGTCCTTACCCAATACTGTTGAAAAATTCATGAACATTTATTCAAAGATAAGATGTCTAATAAATTAAAAGGACACAGAGATGGTGTATGAATCAGATTGAAAAATTATGATTATGAATAGCAGTGAATATCAAGAAGAAAAGCTAAAGGATTGAGAAGAGGTTTTCTACATGTAAGAATACCTATTGATGGTGTGATACAAAATAATGCTAGATATTTCCAAAGAATTTTAACTGGTAAAAGACCTGACCCAGATCTATTTTGCCAAATTAAATTATGTAAATTTATATATATGGAGAGGTATTATTTTTATATCTGATATTATTATTTTCCCTTTAAATTATATGAATTTGTACAAAACAATCAGACTGTTTCCCAATCGGCTGCTAACGTCACTCATTCACCAGTAGCAAATAAGGCGGTGAGGAACGTAAAGTTGGGGTCACACCACCGATTTCTATGGCAATAATTCAAAGCAATTTCAGTATACCGTAGATAATAGCTTTACTGTACAATTTGTGTTTACTTGAATTCAACCATGTGAAATAATCTAAATCCATTCTAGGTTTCAAGAACAATGCAAAAAACTCTGAATTGGTAAAAAAAAAAAAAAAAAATAAAAAAAAAAAATAATAATAAATAAAAATCATCTCATCACTAATCGACATACAGAACTGTGGCGTGACCCTGTCTGAACAGTTCTCCGCCAGCCTACACTACCTTGTGATTCTCATGGCTGTATATAACTCAGATAAAGATGGTGTTGCACAAACTATTTGCTGTGGGATTTTCTTGGGAGTTGCACAATCTAACTAACAGAAGTTATATAGTAATCCCTTTTTATCATGACATTGTTTTGATTAGGATAGCCCAGGATCTTCCATTATTTTGAGTATGATAGCCCAGGATTTTGCATTATTTTGAGTATGATAGCCCAGGATTTTGCATTATTTTGAGTATGATAGCCCAGGATCTCACATTGTTTTCAATACGATAGCCCAGGATCTCACTGTTTTGAGTATGATAGCCCAGGATCTCACATTGTTTTCAATACGATAGCCCAGGATCTCACTGTTTTGAGTATGATAGCCCAGAATCTTGCATTGTTTTAAATATGATAGCCCAGGACCTTGCATTATTTTGAGTATGATAGCCCAGGATCTTGCATAGTTATTAATATGATAGCCCAGCATGGTCAAATTGCATTAACAAATAGGAAATACCAAAATTGTGTAGCTTTTAATTACAGTACCGTACTTACCAAAAAGGCACAATCTTCTTTGATGATCGTACTAAGGAGGTAGGGGCCCAGAGCTGGGATGTCATAGCCTGTGTTAGTGAGAGGTAGATGGCTAGCTATATGTCTTACACTAACATAGCCATAGCCTGTGTTAGTGAGAGGTAGATGGCTAGTTATATGTCTTACACTAACATAGCCATAGCCTGTGTTAGTGAGAGGTAATGGCTAGTTATATGTCTTACACTAACATAGCCATAGCCTGAGTTAGTGAGAGGTAGATGTCTAGCTATATGTCTTACACTAACATAGCCATAGCCTGTGTTAGTGAGAGGTAGATGGCTAGCTATATGTCTTACACTAACATAGCCATAGCCTGTGTTAGTGAGAGGTAGATGGCTAGTTATATGTCTTACACTAACATAGCCATAGCCTGAGTTAGTGAGAGGTAGATGGCTAGCTATATGTCTTACACTAACATAGCCATAGCCTGTGTTAGTGAGAGGTAGATGACTGGCTAGTTATGTCTTACACTAACATAGCCATAGCCTGTGTTAGTAAGAGGTAATGGCTAGTTATATGTCTTACACTAACATAGCCATAGCCTGAGTTAGTGAGAGGTAGATGGCTAGCTATATGTCTTACACTAACATAGCCATAGCCTGTGTTAGTGAGAGGTAGATGACTAGCTATATGTCTTACACTAACATAGCCATAGCCTGTGTTAGTGAGAGGTAGATGGCTAGCTATATTTCTTACACTAACATAGCCATAGCCTGTGTTAGTGAGAGGTAGATGGCTAGCTATATGTCTTACACTAACATAGCCATAGCCTGTGTTAGTGAGAGGTAGATGGCTAGCTATATGTCTTACACTAACATAGCCATAGCCTGTGTTAGTGAGAGGTAGATGGCTAGTTATGTCTTACACTAACATAGCCATAGCCTGTGTTAGTGAGAGGTAGATGGCTAGCTATATGTCTTCCACTAACATAGCCATAGCCTGTGTTAGTGAGAGGTAGATGGCTAGTTATATGTCTTACACTAACATAGCCATAGCCTGAGTTAGTGAGAGGTAGATGGCTAGCTATATGTCTTACACTAACATAGCCATAGCCTGTGTTAGTGAGAGGTAGATGGCTAGCTATATGCCTTCCACTAACATAGCCATAGCCTGTGTTAGTGAGAGGTAGATGGCTAGTTATATGTCTTACACTAACATAGCCATAGCCTGAGTTAGTGAGAGGTAGATGGCTAGCTATATGTCTTCCACTAACATAGCCATAGCCTGAGTTAGTGAGAGGTAGATGGCTAGCTATATGTCTTACACTAACATAGCCATAGCCTGTGTTAGTGAGAGGTAGATGGCTAGCTATATGTCTTACACTAACATAGCCATAGCCTGTGTTAGTGAGAGGTAGATGGCTAGTTATGTCTTACACTAACATAGCCATAGCCTGTGTTAGTGAGAGGTAGATGGCTAGCTATATGTCTTCCACTAACATAGCCATAGCCTGTGTTAGTGAGAGGTAGATGGCTAGCTATATGTCTTACACTAACATAGCCATAGCCTGTGTTAGTGAGAGGTAGATGGCTAGCTATATGTCTTACACTAACATAGCCATAGACTGTGTTAGTGAGAGGTAGATGGCTAGCTATATGTTTTACACTAACATAGCCATAGACTGTGTTAGTGAGAGGTAGATGGCTAGTTATATGTCTTACACTAACATAGCCATATCCAGGGTTAGTGAGAGATAGATGGCTAGCTATATGCCTTTCATCATAAGAGTACATCAATTCAAACCCTCAGATTTGATTTAGTGTCGCTAATTTTACCTAATCCTTCAAGCTAGTCCTATTATTTTTTCCCCATGAAACTCAGTGATCTGGTTCAATAAATGTATATAGGCCTACTGTATTAATCAATTGATCCTGCAGTAAAATTGGCTGTGTAACATCGATCTTTAGTGTGTCCAGTGAAGAGATAAATAGTCTTCTAATGGGTATTAGATAGGAGGTTCTAGGAGAGTGTGCATGTGTGTGTGAGATGTGTTTATTTTATACCGAGTGAAAAGTTGATAAATTTTTAGAATATTTTTTTTTATGAAGACTATTTAGAATATATATATATATACATAGTGTATATATCCAACCTGTAATATAGACTATTTAGAATATAATTATATACTGTACAGTGTAAATATGTAACTTGTAATCTAGATATTATGCAACAGGTGACTGGAAAGTGGACATTGATAAAATACATAAGATTTGCTCAATGTTTCTGAGGTCACAGAAAAATCTCATCTTCAATGTTCAGAAGCTTCATCTCTCTGATCTACAAAACACTGAACCTTTTAAGGGGAGATGGGTCGTTTTTCTAGATCCCCTTCTCCCTCATGTTTAGCTCTATTAGTTTTCCAATTTTAAGATGTCTGCCCCATTAGTTTGTCGATTTTAAGACCTGCCCCATTTTCTTGTCAATATTAAGACCTTTCGTGCTATTTAGGTGTCAACTTTTTTCCTGGCAAACGATAGTGTGCCTGTAATTTTGGAAGAAAGATTTAGGCCTACAAATTGATCTAGAAGGAGGATCTAATGGATGTATTTTTGAGCTTGATGAGAATCTAGGGAGGAAACGAGAAAAATAATAAATATATATATGATTTTTTTTTTTTTACCAAAAAGTGAACCATCCCCCCTTAATCTGTCTTATAACTATAATTTATATGGCAAGCTATCTCATTGGATGACTTATTTCAACCCCTTAGCTATGAGAGTTTTGTTCTATCATCACTCAGTCTCGTGTGGATACAGTCATGAACTATAATATCTGTGCCCTTTTGAATATGTAAAGTCAAGTTGTGAAGCCGGTGGGATAGAACAGACCATTGGAATGTCTCGCTTGGGTTCGATACAGATTCAAATGGGTGTGCAGGCATTATGGCTCGTGTAGCTCAGTGGTTTAGAGCTCCACACGCTGTGTCAGCCGCTGACCAGTGTTGTGGGTTTGAGCCCTGGCTGCGGCACCATTCTGTGCTATATAGCCTTTGTTGCTTAGTGCAGTAGTATTCATTCCAGTTTGGGTTTCTCCCCTAGGTGAAGTGAATTTGTAAGGTTATTTAACCTAATTATTCAGCTTGGGTATTATCTATGAAATGTAAAGGGTGAATATCATATCAATGAACCTTTTGCCTGACAATATCTTCCTAAACTGCATACAATCACCAGATGATAATTACAACTAATGAGAAATGGCCTCATCATATTGATGGGGTTAAATTTCATTTACCTGACCGGGCGGGCTCACACACAGAACATGGCCGCATATTTTGTCCGCTTTGTTTGATTGATGGTTAGATATGGTACTTAGCAGACACTCCAAAAATCATGCCCCATTTTTCCCCCATTATTGTCAATTTTAAGACCTTTCGTGCTATTTATGTGTAGTTTTTCCTGGCAAGCAATAGGGAGCCTATAATCTAAGAGGAACTGGCCTTCGGCCGGGACATTTTTGTACCGAAAAATGTAAACATTTATCTTTAATGGGGGTCAATGGGGGTGTAATTTTAAGTGTGATGGAGGTCTAGGGAACAAACTTAAAACCTCAACCTCCCCTTAAGTACTTTTATGCAGTAGTATATTTAATAACTCTAATCAAATTGACCTGAGCTTTCACTATCTTGCCAATTTAGTGAATACAAGTATATTGATATGTTATGGTAATTCCTGATGTGCTATACTGTACTGTGTTTTGTATGATGGGAAATGTCAACCTTTGATAAATTGATTTTTGATATTCGATGGTTTAACCCAAGAACTGTGAAGGTCCTCAATTGAGTCTGTAGTGAGATTTTTTTTTTTTTTTTTTTTTTTTTTTTTTTTTACAGGGGAACAAAAAATTAAAGAAAGAAAAAAATCCAGACTCAATTGAGGACCTTCGCAGTTCTTGGGTTAAGAAGATACTACTACATCTTCCCATCATGTCCACACCATGTTTTCATTATATAAGTCCTGTCACAAATCCTTATTAAAGAATTAGGACAAAGCAGATTCTCTCCAGGTTAAAAAAAAAAAAAAAAAAATATATATATATATATATATATATATATATACCGGTTTACAGTATATATATACAGTATATAGTGAACTGTAAATGCACTGGGATAGAATATGTCTCATATCGGTCAACTTACCAATGGGTAGAGACATATGTACAGTAGCTATATTATTATTTCAGCATTTCTTCCAAAATGAAAAATGGATGCATATTCAAAAGTGGGAATGACGTGAATATATAGTTTATAGAGTAGTATGACATTACAGTAGTAGAGTTGTATTAGCTTTATATACTGTACCTGTATTGGCCATTTTAGAAGGGAGAACATACAAAACATTTATGTAATCATCTTCGTACTTATATTCACTCCCCATGAAGCCACAAAATGGGGAGAATCAATGCGTAAAGTGCAATAAGAATAGCTTATTACTGATATAGCACTTGAACTGCTCTATCAGCTTGATAACTCATGCAATGCATCAGGGACTACATATTATCCCTTCTATGTCTAAGAATACAGAATAAGAAGCTTACAGTAGACATTTTGCCACATTTTCTACAAGTCCGATACAACCAAGTACAGTACTGCATTACAAGTGAATAGAGTGAACCCCCACGAAACTCCAAGACAAGTTCAAATATTGTGTAATACTCTTACTAGTCTAGGCTATACCCTGTTTGTTATAGGTAGGCCAGATCGCTCAACCCCATCCTTACATAACTCAAGAAGGATTTAAGTTATAATGTAAAACTTGCAAAATAATAATGCTTTATAAGTAAAAGAACACAATCCACCCCATAGGGTGTATATTACTACATGAGCAAGTTAATCTGTTCAGTAATAGAATAACTTATACCATTTGGAAATAATCAACCAATAAATAGGTGTGGAAAATTATAGCCCGTTTACTCCAGCCTTTCCTGAGTTACAAAAGGTTAGAGTTGAGATATTTGGCCTAATGATAGCGAACAGACTATAGTTCCATATGAGGCTTCTGGTGATCAGAGTGATGTCACACATAGAGTAAGGTGGTGTCACATGAATGCTTCTTCCAGCAATTCTTTTCTGGTAGCTTCTAAATGAATACTTGATATAAATTAAGCTCACTAACATAATCTACTTTCATAGTTCCTGATACCAGTATTAAAGAATTACTAAATACTAGAAGAAATTTGTTTAAGAAAATGACCGGAATAAGCATGTGTGACGCCTTCATTAAGCATAGTAGGGTATTAGGTTTGAGCAATGAGTGAGTGAGTGGTGTATATTATCAAGCTATAGTACTACAATATACTCAGGATTATTATAATGGCTTGACCATACACTCATGACTTGGATTTATGCTTTTCTTCAATGACTATGCAGCTGATGTAGGGTGATTATGCTCAGTAGGTAATACTGTAACTTAAAAAGAGTAAAATGGTAAAAACTAAGTGTAATAATAGTAGCTATGCTACTCTTTTAGATGGTGCAATACATATTATAGAATTACTGTACCTGGAATACTTGAGCTTCTACAAAGTATGAATAGCAAGAGTTTTATAGACAAATTTAGTTTTTCTTGAAGTGTGGAAGGGTTTGACTTGTATGTAGTAAAGTGTATTACGTGAGGCTGGTAGGGTAGAATAGCCAATTTGTACGGGGTGATCAAATCAGTATGCAAAATATATAATGCGCTCAAAATTATTATTGCAGTTAAATGAATATATTAAGCATGGAAATGTACATTCACGCCACAAAGTCCTTGACCAGGGACTTGGATAATTCTCTGGCTCCAACCCGTGTAAGGATTGAAGACAGTCAACTCTCGGCTATTTGGAGGTTTTAGCCAGAGTCGTTTATAACAGATAATATAAGTTAGTTGAAAATTGTGTAAGTCACTTCGTAACCACAACATTGGTTTATTGCCTGGTCAAGAGTATACATGTACCTTAATTATCATACATTTAGATATTAATATAATTATAAAGTAAAACTTGCAAAATAATAATCTAACTGCTCATTTGTTGAGTACTGTATACTATTGATGCAGTTTTTACCACCGTGCACTCCCTGCTCAAGAGAGGGGTTAGGGTGGGTACCCTGATGTTTCAGGGACTTTAGTGAACATTTGCTACAGATTGCTAGGCGACGCCGTTCACCAACAGAACTGTCGTCTGCCAATAACGCACACAGGCTGGCCCGAGCCTCGAACCGCCAACCTCTTGGTTTGCAGGCGAGTGCTCTACCAACCGCGCTACGGCCTGTGTTCTTGATTTTGTGTAATAATTGGACAGTAACGTATAAATTGGCTACTCGATCCTCTATATATTTAATAAGCATTACTGTGCAATATGGTCTTCTGCTCAAAGCTTTACAATCCGTGCTTCTAACCTGCCTTATGAGATACTCCACAGTTAAGGTTAGTGGTACTTAAACTAGACACAGGTTATTGGTATAGCTTTAATCATGGCAGCCTCATCTCATAATGATTGAGCTTGCAAGTTTGTATACAGGTAAAGCATATGTTCTTTGTTTTTCTGTCTACAGTATCTCTTTCTCATAACTTTTAGCCACATATAATTATGATCTTATTGCATAATTGCAACATGCATCACTTATTATCTGATTATCCCTTATTATCTCTTCATTTATCTCTTATTGTCTTATACATATTGCTATATCGTAATGTACAGTTCCCCGCACAAGTTCCGTTCCTCATCGTGTATGAGGGTTAAATAGTATGAATAAATTGCGAGTATCGTTTATTTTAATTATCAGTTAAATCAGATGAGTTAACCACTGCATAAGAAACTACACTCGTAATTCAATCATACGCATTATATTTCTATGGATAAGATCGTGGAGAGGAACAGAACTTATGTGGGCAACTGTACTTGATGAACTAAGTTGAGCTTTATGCATATCTATCCATTAAATTAAATAATGTATTGTAAATTAAGCGCACAGTCTTACACTTATCATATATTTGAATAACGTGAAGTAAATTGCAAGAATTTATACTGTGTGTTACGCTGGTATCACTCGAACACTCTTTCATGCAACTTTCTTTGGCATTTCTGACCTGGCCGTTTCTAAATTATAGTTGTGCAAGAATTCAGCTGTACAAAATTAGCTACCGGTACCTTCAGTTTTATATCTACCAAAGCAGGAGATCCCAGAAATGTTGCCATAAACATTTTGGCCATTGGATTTTGGTGATAAGTCGTAGTAGTATCCTGTTTAGCCAGCCAACAACCTCTTGCTAATTAATGATCTTCCCACAAGTGATAGTAGGATATAGGCCTATGCTGTACAGTTACCCACATAAGTTCTGTTCCTCTCTGTGATCTTATACATGGAAATACAATGCGCATGATTGGATTAAGAGTGTTATTGTTGTTGTTGTTGTTCCCCAGGCTGTCTGGCCGAACAGCCCCAAGGTCTCAAGCAAGGCCAAGGCCATAAACGAGCGCCCCCACAAAACCCTCCCTGCTTACCGCTAACAAAGCCCGGGTGACCGAAGCCACTCCAAGGCAGGGAGCTGAGGAGGGTGCGGAAACGCCCGGGAAACCAAAGCCCCACCCAAGGCCCTGTGCCCCTCAGCAATTATGAAGGGAAAGTTGAGGGGCAAGGGAAAAAGGTGACGCTTTGGCTCCCAATTTCTGCCAACTTTTAGGTTGGCAGTAGGGAGGTCAATCCACGGAAAAGACGCCGTCACTTGAGATCTAGAAGATATGTAAGTAAAAGGAACAGTCAGAGTAAGCTATGGGTATGGCAGAGATCGCTCAGCTCTCACTCTGATAGACCAGCCCATCACCAATTGAATTAAGAGTGTTGTTTCTCGTGCAATGGTTAACTCATCTTACCTGGTTATCTTACCTGGTGGGGCCACCCGATCCGGTGTCCAGCCAAAATTCTGACTGGAGGGAGGGGTGTGGCCCAAAACAATAGTTGGGTATGCCAGTCCTAGACTCAACGGATAATTATAAGAAACCACACTTGCAATTCATTCATAACAATTTTGTTTTCATACATAACTCGTCTAATTCATCATAATTTAAAGAAACGACACTCGCAATTCATTCATACTATTTTACTTTCATACATGACGAGGAACGGAACTTGTGCAAAGAACATATCGTATGTGGGCAACTGTATCTTGTGACTACCTATGTATATCTAAGGTTTTAATTTGTACAGTATTGTATCATTATTAAGGCTGGAGTGCTGTGAAAGATTGTTCACAGACAAATAATACATTTTCAAAAAATTAACCTTTGATACTGTACACTTTTATGTTAACTATATTGAAATAGCACTCCTAACTTTATATTAATAATTTAATATAAAGCAAGAGTTAATTCGTAACTCCTTGAGGATCATGACGTGTTATGACAGTTTATTCTAGCAATCATTAGACAATATTATTTAGATTAGGAAGGGTATGTGGAAGTCGGATGGTTAATTGAGGTAGTTTTTACCCTTTCAACTCCCACAGATCCTTCCTTAGCTGTATAAAAGCATCTAATTATAGCCAGAATAAACTGCAACATGCTTCATAATCCTCCAGTGGTTAGGGTAGAAATGGCAATAAGAGAAAGTACACTGTATTCTCAAAACCATAAGCTTTGATAATATGGTCTATCCTAATCTCAAGGGAAACTAGGATTAATGATAATTGCAATCCATATTGTGTGATATATTTACTTGTAATTTATATCTTATGTCTTTTGACTGCATTACTTGACCCTTTCTGTTGTAATAGTTTTGAGATTTTAAGACGTTCGCCCTGTTAGTTTAGCGATTTAAAGACCTTTCGTGCCATTTAGGTGACAATTTTTTCCTGGCGAGCGAAAGCAAGCCTGCAATTTAGGAGGAATAACTTTTGCGACTTCCGACTCCAATTAATTTCGCTGGTAAAACGCTAGTGTGACACCGGCGTATATCAGTCATTAGTTCCCATAAAGGATTCCACCAGACAACACATTGTTGTTGTTGTTGTTCCCCAAGCTGCAATAGGGTAAACACCATTGGTTAATTTTAGTTAGATGACGTTACTCTGCGTTATATCTTGGGGTACAGTCACTTCCACAAATAACTGGTACACTGCATTATGATAAATGACGTTAATTTGTGTTGCATCTTGGGGTACAATTGCTTGCACAAAATTTATCTACTCGAAGGGGGATATTAGGGTGTGTTTTTTAAACTTGATATATGTCTAGGGAGCAAATTAAAGTCCCCTCCATAACTCGAGGCGATTGTACCTTCTGAAATTTATATTAAAAGTAGAAAGAACATGTCAAAGGGTTAATCTTTAACCCTTTGATATCTAGAGGTCCTTACTAAGCTGAATAGAATCACCTCAGTTGTTAAAATAATTGGCATAATCTAATTGAAAGTGTTAATAGCATACTGGTACTTGATCTTAATGTATATAATCTGTCTATACCCTGTTCATTATAGGTAGGCCGGAAATTGTGACCCCTAATCTCTAACGCACAACGACTAGAGTAATCGAGCTAATATTGTCACCTTTTGGGAAGAGTCAGCCAGGGAATAGGTGTGGACATTTACAACCCATTTCCTCTATCCCTTTTTGAGTTACAGGAGCTAGGAGTTTACAATTCCTGGCCTACCTATAATTTACTATCTGAAAATGCAGCAGGTTTTTATGTGTAATAGAATTATTCGGGTATCTACAAGTTTGTTATGTTGGATTTATATGATAAGTGTTTGTACAGTTACATTCAGTGGTCTGCAACACCACTATTCTGCATTAGTAGTCTCTTAATTTATAATATGCATACAGTATATATATACTGTATTGTAATTATTTTTTGTTTATGATATCCACACAAATAGCCTATCCTAAGTTTCTCCGATATAAATGGGGTTTTAATGTTACAGTATTGGAGTTATATACTGTACATACATACATATAGCCTACATACACAAATTTAAAGACCGAGTATTCCACACAAAATGCAGTTCTGGTCTCACGTCCTAATGGCGGCACTCCAGGCAGCCCTGTTAAGAGCTGCCTCACTTGTCAGGTTCTTTGATTTAAGATCAGACAGCAAAGTCCGATCCCATGTCTTTTTTGGTCCACCCCTTGGTGCAGCTCCCTCCACATTCATGGACTTGCATCTTTTCTCCCAGCTTTGTTCATCCATCCTCTCCACATGTCCAAACCATCCAAGCCTGCTAGTACGAAGTTGTGGGTGGTATTTGTTATATTGTACCAAGAAATACCACTCCCATCATCAAACCAATTAACTCTTGGGCGGAGATGGATGAATGGATTACTGGACCTCTGATGCAGAGTGGAATGTTTTGCCAACTAAGCTTTGTTCAATTTTTTTTTTTTTTTTTTTTTTTAATCAAGAATATATAACAGCTAAACAACATAGAAGGGAGGTGACTGTTGATTATGATTATTTATAGTATTTAGTGACTTGTATCAAGTCTTCCAAAACACAAATGCCTGCAATCTTGAATAGGGGGAAGATGTTGAGCTGATTCATATTTTCCTTTTTTTATTGTGGCAATTTTATTGAACTTAGGAAGGAGTGAGGAAGTACATGAACGAGGGCAGTGCTGGTTTGGGGGGAGGGGCGTCGACTGACTGGGGACAGAGGTGCATGGGGGCGGTTCGTTCGTGGCCACCCCTTCGGGGATCACGGCGTCAGGCAATAGATAGATAGATAGGAAGGACCTCCAGAAATCAAAGGGTTACACATTCTCCCAATCAGCCCTCTGACTCCCACAGATATTTCCTAAGCTGAATAACATCAAATAATGCCAATGAAATTAATATGAATTGAAAGAAGGGTGACCTGTATCATCTCCCTTTCCTTCTTTGTCAGGATCTATAAGTCCCCCCATAGTCAACAATACAGTCGCCACAGAGTTGTCCAGTCTCGGTCTTATAAAGGGTCTCTGCTCTAGATTATTTACTGTACTGAATTTAGTTTTCATCCCCTTTAGTGTTCTAAATTTCATATCCAGTTATGTGATACGATAATGTGTTTATAGGTTATTTTATTTTATACTTTTTTACCATTTATTATCTTTTCACGTGGAGAAGTTTGTTAATTAAGCTTTCTTATTGCTCATTTATTGTGCAATGAGTTTATGTAATATATTTGATTATGTACTGTAGTACTGTACAATGCTTTGTGCAGTATGTAATAAATATAGTAGAGTGCCATATTGTTGTTTAGTACGACATATGGTAGAGTGCTGTATTATTGTTTAGTATCACATTATATGGTAGAGTGCCGTATCATTGTTTGGTATGACATTATATGGTAGAGTGCTGTATCATTGTTTGGTATGACATTATATGGTAGAGTGCCGTATTATTGTTTGGTATGACATTATATGGTAGAGTGCCGTATTATTGTTTAGTATCACATTATATGGTAGAGTGCCGTATTATTGTTTAGTATCACATTATATGGTAGAGTGCCGTATCATTGTTTGGTATGACATTATATGGTAGAGTGCTGTATCATTGTTTGGTATGACATTATATGGTAGAGTGCCGTATTATTGTTTGGTATGACATTATATGGTAGAGTGCCGTATTATTGTTTGGTATGACATTATATGGTAGAGTGCTGTATTATTGTTTAGTATGACATTATATGGTAGAGTGCCGTATTATTGTTTAGTATCACATTATATGGTAGAGTGCCGTATTATTGTTTAGTATCACATTATATGGTAGAGTGCCGTATTATTGTTTAGTATCACATTATATGGTAGAGTGCCGTATCATTGTTTGGTATGACATTACAGTATATGGTAGAGTGCCGTATTATTGTTTAGTACGACATTATAATCAATAATTATTGTGTTGTCTGATTTTGAGCGGTTTAGTACGGGTGATGTCTTTTCCATTTTATTCTGGCTGACAAGAGGATTTTATTACACTTAGCAATGATCTCTAGCAAAAAGATGGGTCTAAACTATCACAATTAGCTTTTTGACTCTCACAGAACCTTCCTAAGCTACATATATTGTATAAATATAGCTAGAATAACCTGATTAAGACTTGACTTGAACTGGAACATTTATCTTGTATAGATACTGTACTTGTAAATACAAAATATATAAATAACCAGTCATGTAAATGTATAGGACTGCTTAACTTTATACTGTAACTAGATAAAATTACACAAATCAATATCAAATAATATTGGTTTTCTTACCTTATACTAGCTTCAACTAATAATAATAATAATGTACCCTAGGGTATTGGCCCAAAATGATTTTACTTTCTACCAACGGACTCTCCATGGCTTACAGATTCCATATATGATCGCAGTTATATTATGCGACTCGTCAATCGGCCATAATAAAATTTATTTGTCCAAAATCGTCTGGGTCTTGCCAAAATTGTGCAGCTGTTTGGGTAATTTTCGATATTTGACTTTTTAGGGATACATTTGGAGTCTCCCTGACGTTGTGATTCCAACTGTATATAACATGAGTATTACTTAATATTTTTTTTGTGCCCGTGCTTTAGGGTGTTTTTGGACAAAAGGCTATATACTGTATATACCACGGGTGGTTTGGGGTGTTCTTGGATGAAAGGTTATTATCCATGGGTGTTTTGGGATCAGAGACTCTGACCCCAAAACACTCAAACTACTGTATTGCCAATGTACCCATTTAGATGTTTTGAAAATCAAAATTAGGCCTATTGGACCTGAAAAAATGGTAAAAAAAAAAATATATATATATATATATATACTGTATATACCGTTGGAATCGCAACGCCGAGACGAATCCATATATACCCTTGGAAATGCAAAATTCGAACATGACCTGCCAAGATACTTGACTTCGCCAGGCATTTTTTTAAACATATTTTCGATTCTGGGCGAATGGCTGGTCGAAAATGAAATCTACGACCATGTATAGAAGCAGCTGGTCGAGAAAAATCGAATTGCACCATGTAGAATTCCCTAGGACTTATAGTTTGGGCTACATGGGACTTTTAAAGTCCAAAAATGGGTCATTTGGGGCGTTCTGGGAGGCAAAGTAAAAAAAAGGTTACTTTTCCGTGAAGTTAATTAGGTTAGGTTAGGTTACTTTTCTGTGAGGTTAGGTTAGGTTAGGACATAATTCACAGATACCTAAACAAGGTAGAGCAAAACAACCCCATCAAGAGCCCCTTACACCAAAACTGCCCCACCCCTAGTGAAAATGCATGGAACAACAGACTACCAGCCCCAACTGAGCAACACTTCTCAGACAACTTACCCCTACCCAATTTCGCAAGCATGAACTCCCGTGAAGCAGCACAATACCACAAACAACAACGCCAGGACAGACACAACAAAGATGACGAGAGGACAGTCACCATGTCACTAGGCATGCTTAAAACACTCCTAGTTGGAGTAGCAAGCCTAGGTCAATTCCAACTTACTTACTTGCATACTTGGTAGAATTCCGTCCTCTGTGGACGCAGCTAAAGTGGACTTCCGCTGCAGCCAGGCAGCTCCGCAACTCCCTCGTTCCGTCGATTTACTAACGAGTTGGATGCGGTGCTGGGATATCCTGGTATTGGGGGCTCGTCTGGTACTGTAGCCAGCCATCGGTCCAGCTGACGCTTGAAGGAGTCTGTCGTGACTCCCGTCAGTTCCCGGACGGCCTTTGGTACAGAATTGAAGAGGCGAGCCCCATTTTTGCTGAAGTTGTTGTGGGCGACTGTTGCTATTTTCTGAGAGGTAGCCTCAGTCCTCTTGATGTAGCACAGTCGCCCTTTTCTAACGTGATTGTTGATGACTAGTCCCACGTCAGGTACCAGCCCTTCTAGGGTCTTCCACACATAAATCACTAGGTAACGTTCTCGTCGTCTCTGAAGGGAGTAGAGCCGCAACTCCTTCAGGCGTTCCCAGTAGTTCATGTGTTGGAGACCCCAGATCCTGCTGGTGAAGGTCCTCTGTAGAGACTCCAGTTTGCCGATGTCACCTATCTTGTGGGGAGTCCATAGCTGGCAGCAGTATTCCACCTTTGGGAGGACCAGAGCCTTCCAGGGTGTCAGCATACAGGCCCTCTCTCTAGTTTGGAAGGTCCTGAGTATCCATCCTGCGAGTCTCCTAGCTGTCTCAGTGGTTTGGTTGATGTGGCGAGAAAAAATTCCATCTGTACTCATTGTTACTCCCAGTTCCCGCACATGTTCTTTTGGAGTGATGGTTTCTTGATTTGCCTGGTAGCTGGTGCTCTCTTTGATGGTTTGTAGAGGGCCGTACCTTAGCAATTAGAATTTCTCGCCGTTCATCCTCATGTTGTTGGAATCTGCCCAGTCCAGTAGGCGATTCAGATCTTCTTGTAGCAGGGCCACATCGTCAGCTGACTCTACCCTCCTCATTACTCTTGTGTCATCTGCAAATGAGGTGGCCGTGGAGTGCTGGAGATCATGATCAATATCCCCTATCATGATAAGGAACAGAAGTGGTCCCAGTACAGACCCCTGCGGAACGCCACTTATTACCTCGCTTGGGTCTGAAAGGTGTCCTTGGACCGATACTCTCTGTTCCCTATGTGTTAGGAAGCTGTGCAGCCACTTGCCGAGATTTCCTCCTATACCTAGCTTTTTCAGCTTGTGAAGAACGAGGCCGTGATCAACTTTGTCAAATGCCTTGGCGAAATCCAGGTATATCACGTCGACGTTCTTGCCTTTACTGATGTCTTCTAGTAGAGCCTCATGGTGGGCAAGTAGCTGCGACAGACAGGACCGGCCCTTTCTAAACCCGTGCTGTCCCCCGTTGAAAGCGTCGAGGTCCTCCATGTGTTTCGTTATTCTCTTTCTGACGACCCGCTCAATTATCTTTGTTATGTGCGAGGTTAGCACTACGGGCCGATAGTTTTTGGCCAGTCCTTTGCTTCCCCCTTTGTGGATAGGTTTCACTACCCCTTCCTTCAGGGATGAGGGAACTGTACCGGTAGCTAGGGACTTGGCAGCTATTAGTTGCAGTGGTAGCGCCAGTTCAGCTTTGCAGGTTTTTAGGAGCTGTGGACTGAACCCATCTGGCCCTGTTGCTGAGTCGGCTGCTATGTCGTCAATGGCTTGAATTATATCATTAATTTCTGGGATTATGTCGGTCAGTATTGGTGAGGGAGAGGGCTCTTGCATTGTGAAGAAATCCGCTGGGTCATCCACAGATTTGTGGGGGTTAGGAAGACTGAAGACACTTTCATACTGTGCCCTTAGTATGTCTGCCATTTCCCCTGGGTCGGCCACTAGGTTTCCATCGACATCTTCTAATGGCCCTACTGTCGATATGTTTTTGGATTTTTTGTTAGCGTATGAGAAGAAAAACTTGGAGTTACTGCTTATGTTCTGGACTGCTTGTAGTTCTTCTCTCTTCCTCTGGTCATCATGGGATTTTAGGAGTTTGCTTTCAATCTCCTGATGGGCCTTGTGAGAGTTGGTGGCTTTACTATGTGGGGGATTTTTTGCCAATTTTCTTTTGTAGAGGCTCCTCCTCCTCATAAGGATGCGACGGTCTCCTAGGATATGTTTTTTCTTAGCTGTACTTTTTGCCGGGACATTGGCTTTACATATTTCTTCACAAATTGTGGTGAATTTAGAGAGCATATTTGCAGCACTGTCTTCCGCAATTTTGGTTGCCCAGTCCATCTTTAATTTGTCTTTAATTTCCGCCCATTTAATATCTTTGTGGTAAAAATTTAATTTTGCCATTCCTGTTTTTTCTTGCTGACCTTGCTGTGGTTTATTGAGCAAGGCATTTATTGCGAGAGACGCTTCGCAGATTTTGTGGTCCGACATGGTGGTCTCTTAGAGCTCGTAGGAGTGCATAATCCCATGGTTATTGCTAGCTACTAGGTCTAGTATGTTAGTTCCTCTTGTTGGTTCGGATATAAATTGGGTTAGGAATTTAGTCCGCATAAGAGACGCCAGTAGCCTAGCTTGTTGTTTTTCTCCATTCGTTCCTCCCACCACTTCCAATGTCTCCCAGTTCATGTGTGGGAAATTGAAGTCTCCAAGGAGTAAGAATTCTGTGTTGGGAGCTGGCAGGTGTTCTACTGTATGAATAACTTTGTTCATGACCTCCTCAAAAAGCTCTTGTGTGGCGTTTGGAGGCCTGTATACTGCCGTTATAACAAGATTTAGATCCTTGATGGAGAGGGTGAGGATTTCACATGTCCCGTTTGAATGGCTGTCCAGGATTTGTACTGCAAATTTATTCTTTATATAAATGGCTACTCCACCATGACTTCTATCCCGACGGTCTGTGCGGTAAATTTCGAAGTCTTGGATCCGCACCTCTGCATCAAGTATATCGTTGTGCAGATGAGTTTCGGTCAGGGCGAGTAGGGATATATTATCGGTGGCAGCGATTTCTTGCAGTAGGGGACTTTGTTCTGATTGCACCTTGGATACAGCCCTCTGATGTTACCTGCTAGTATCTTGGTTAGTGGTAACTCCAGAAGGCCCTCTTCCAGTTGTCTTGTCCTTCTATTTTTCCCATCACTACTGACATCATTTGTTGAAGCTGTTCTTGTTGTGCAGCTAGTTTCTCGACTGTTTGCCGAAAAAAACCTGCTTCATTTGTGTGGGCCGGTCTCTGGGTGTTCTGTCTCATGTCTACAGCTACTCTTTCCATTTCAGGCTCCTGTCTTGGCGATTTAATAATATATTTTGTTGTTGTTGCGCTGGCTTCTGATTGGGGTTCTACTGGATGGATATCCCCTGGCTTGATTGTATGGTACCGGTACTGGTGGAGGTTGTTGCTCTCTGTTTGGCCTAATGGTTCCTATGGTGTAGGGATATTTGCAGTTCTGAATGGTGCAAGCCCCATTTTCCAGGGAGAATCTGCATAATATTTGATGAAAGTTTATACATTGCTGGCCCTTATTACACCCTACTCGGCTGTTCAGCCCATGTCTCATGTATTTCACGCATGACCTTGGGTGGTAGGAGGGACAGTTGGTGCCTACTCGACCGTATTTGCAAGCTCCAATTTTAAAGTGCCTGCATACTGGTACCTGATTTTTATTCCTCTGCGATGATGCCCCTTTGGAGATTACACGTGATGCGGTGTCCCCCCGGGTCTTGCCCCTATGGGTTTGTTGTTCTGTGATGCTAGTGGCTGGTCCTGTAGCTTCTGTACCCTGCGGTGCCCTCTCTTGGTCGGGTGATGTTGAGCAAGGGATCGTGGGGGCCGGGGAGGAACCGAGAGCCCCGGCAAGCGAGAGGTTGATGTTAGCTGGCATGCTACCCAATCCTAGATCAACCATATTGTTATTTGGCGAGGTAGGTGTGTTGCTGGGAATGCTAGGCCTATCTGTGTCGCCCTCCTCCACAAGCGAGAGGGTGATGCTAGCTGGCATGCTCCCTAGTCCCAAATCAACAATCTTGTCTGAGCTGGTGATGATGATGCTGGATATTCTATTTGCAACCTCATCGTTGGGGCTTCTCTTTGGGGACGAGGTTGAATAACTATTTGTTTTGAGTATGTCAGAGTATTTGGGTGTTCCTATGTCTATGTTGCCTAGGTTGGCTGACTTCTTAAGTATACTCACTGTACTTTTCGTGGGTGATGTTGAGTGGCGGCTCTGGAGTGGAAGGAGATTTTGTTGTGCCTTGGAAATTGCTCCAGTTTTGGAAAGTTTCTCTCTGTGACTTTTTATGACCGCTTCCGCTTTAGCTACCCACTCACCTTCATTGCTGAATTTTGTTAGGCAGCAGTCCTTACATCTAAATTTCCTTAAAGTTTTCGCAAAACACAGTATTTGAAAAGTTGGGAGGCCAGTGCAGTAGTAGTGCAGCCACTTAAAACAGTCATCACATCGTATTGTAAACTCTTCTTCCTCAGCAAAGATGAGTTTACACATGCGACACTCATCGACGACGGGTTTGTTTACGTTTGGGGACTTGGCCATCGTAGTCGTCCGATGTGTGTTTCGCTTTTATCATTTAATATCTCGTCAATCTTTTATCCGGGACCTTAGTTTTTGGGTTCAATACACTCACTGTACTTCGATGAATGAATGTCCTTGGTTATTATACCCTAATTGCACTGAATGACCCGATAAATTGAATAGATATGCGGAGCGATATTCGTGTACGTCTACCCGCCGCGGCGTTAACAAGTCCAGCCTTGACTGACTCTTCCCAAATGGTAAAAATATTAGGCTAGCTCGATTAGGCTACTCTAGTCGTTTTTGAGCTAGGGTAAAACGCTGATAATGGTACCGTCGGTCAATAAAAGTACAAATTTTTATTTGCACATTAGCCTAGGGTAAAACGCCGATAAAAGTACTCCGGTCTCCCCTACCATAATTGCGAACCTCCAACTTCAGCTGGGGATTATACTTCCTTTTTTTCTTCATCGGTTTGTTTACACAAAACAGCTGGAAGCACACACTATCAATTGTCACTTTTAAGGTAAAATATATCATATTTAAGCATTTCCATAGGTCCTACAAGTTATTAAGTGAATATATCTGCGAGGCAGAGCAAGATTCGCCGATTCACGGTGCGGACAAGGTCTATCCTAAAACTTTCTTCATATTCACAAAACTATATAGATCACCTGCATTCAAAATGGCTACCGGGACAGGACTGAAAACGTTTTGGCTGAGTCAGCCTGAGTGTGACAGTGTGTTCGAATTCTTGAGGTATGGTAGGAACCGTTAAAAATGAGATCCCAGCTGTGGTGTGACTCGTAAATATTCACCCAATATTATCCTTATATTACCTTATCCAACTATCAACCTTAACCTCTACACCGTAACTTACAACAGATAATGGAGGAAGTAGCACCAAACGGGGCACAAACCAGCTAAAACTGTCCTCTCCATCACTGAAATGCCAACCATTTTGTTGAAACTTGACGAGGAAAAACTTGAAAAACTTATAGATGACACAATCTTGAAGCAGGAAAGCCGAAAAGAGAAAAGTAACACCACCACCTACCCTAATCACTAACACACCCTTAAAAAACAAATTGCCCAAGATCTACCAAACAACAACCGAACTTAGGTACCCAACTGCCAACAGCAAGTCAAGAACCCAAACAACATTGAGGAAACAGCGGACGGTGCACCCAGGACCAACACAACAAGCAGCATGTCAGAGACCCCAGACTAAACAAGCTAGTCTCACCTGAAGGAAACACAGACCCTACCCAAACAACCGAGCACAGCAACTACTGTACAAATCAACCACCCAATACACAAAACAGCATGCAAAGAAATACGAGGAGCGCGGCCAAAGCAAACAAGACGACACTGGAAGATGACCTTCAGGTTTCAAGTGGAGGAAGACGTTGAGCTCAGAATAACACAGAACGATTGCACCGCAGACAACAGGAACAAACATCAACATGGATCCAAACAATAACATTAGCATCATGTAGTGGAATGTGAATGGCATCAGATCCAAAAGCCACCAACTGCGTACCGCAGCAGGGATCGACAAAATTGAAATTTTCCTTCTACAAGAGACCAAGCTACCATCAAACTCCATTTTCAGACTCCCAGGCTTCACAGTATACACCCTACCCAGAGAACCAGAATGACCACTAGGGCTAGCAATTCTGGTACCGGAGAATCTTCATTCTGAGCCAATTCCCAACCCAATCAACTGCGGCGAGGGTTGAAGTCCTTCCTGCCAAAATATACTTAAACAACTGCTCAATAACAGTATATAACCTCTACAGGAAGCCGGGAAACAGGGTCGAACTCTGCATGGGCGAGCTCTTTTCAGAAGCCACTAGAGAGCTCATCCTCATAGGAGGTGACTTCAATGCCAACCACCCGGACTTCAACCCAAGACGAAGAGCGGATGTGGTGGGCACACACCTGGCTGCCACACTCGACAATACACCCGTACTGTCACTTCTCAACACCACCGAACCAACTCACATTCTAGGAGGGGTACTCAACTTCACCTTCATAGCAACCGACCTACTCCCATACGCAACCTGGCAAGTCCACCCCACCCTTGCAAGTGATCACTTTGCCACCACTATCTCGATTAATAACCTCAGACCGCCGAGAATTCCCCCACCTACTCCAAGATGGGATCTCAAGAAAGCTAACTGGGCAAACTTCGAGAGGCACATCCAGGCATGGTATGAAACCTACGACCCAGACCCAAACATGAGCCTGGATCAGATGGAGCAGGATCTGGTAGAGGCCTTTCACGAAGCAGCGCGACAAGCCTGCCCACTCACACGTCAACCCAATCGGCATTTAATAATAATAATAATAATAATACTTTATTTCAGACTCACACAGTACAGAGGGGACCATACTGGGGTCCATATATACCTTACAGTAACATAAATATATATAAGCTACTGTACATAGGCTACATCAAATAAACAGAAATTAAATAATACCCAGCTTGCTATCATGTAGTTCACAGCACTGCCTCAACCAAAAACAGTAGTCATCAAACTACTGTGTTACCAAAACCACTGTCCTAATTGTGTACAGTACCATGCCTCACATCATTTAGCTTCCGGTACAGTATGTTGCTACAGTACAGTATAGGAATATCGTTACTGTACTGCACTATGAGGTTCAGTACCGGTATGCTAATTCTGTAGAGTAGCAGACCTGAAATCATAACTTAAGGTTAAATATAGAGCAACTTCCTCCAGTGTGCCTGGATCCTAGAGGTGTACACTATGCTTGGAGTTTGTAGCATTTTAATGATACTGTTCTCAGAAGTGTTAAGGTGCTGAATGAATTTATATGTTAGCTTTCTAATGAGTGATTGGTAACAGTGTAAGTTCATATAGGCACATAGCGTACTTGTACTCTCATATTTTGAGAGCCCCAGATACATTTTCATGATATTGTGATATGAGATATGTGATATGAGACAGTCTATTCACTGTCATTTTCTTATAGTTCATTTCAAGGACCACTGGTACTATGACAATAGGGTCAAAGAACAATATCACCGTGTCAACATGACCATTTTTTAAAAGGTACCCAGTGGATAGCAGCAGGGAACTCCTCCAGGCGGTACTAAACACAACCAGCACAATAATCAAAGCCATCATGAAGGAGAAGTGGCAAGAATGGTGCACACTTCTCAACGAGCACACTAGCTTAACTGCTCTATGGACCAAGTTAAGGCAAGTTGCGGGAAAAGGGAAGAAGAAACTACCCACGCATCCCAAACCCCAGGAGGAGGCGGAGAGATTTGTGACACTGTTTGCAGGTCGAGCGGCCACACTCGAACTGCCGCAACAAAACACGAGTTCTGCAAAACATTCTGCAACAAGTTAGACGGCAAGAAATCGACCAGGCATGCCAGGAGCAATCATCGACTGACACCCCCTTCACACTTCAGGAGCTGAAAAACACTAGAAGATCAGGGAAGGACACTGCACCTGGAGAAGATGTCATCACCAACTCAATGGTAGATAATGCTGGACCAGGAGGACAGATGGCACTCCTAGCCATCATAAGCAGGTCTTGGGAGACTGGCAGACTACCGAGCACCTGGAAAAACGGTCTGATTCAACCATTACCGAAACCAAAGGACCCAACTCAACCTAGACCCATCACCCTAACTAGCTGCCTTAGCAAGACGGCAGAGAGGATGGTCAGGGCCAGGCTTGCTCACCAAATGGGCCAGCTTCACCCAAGACAAGACTGTTTGCATACCGAGAAGGCGTAGGAACCGCCGATAACATTGCGGCAGTACATGAGGAAGTGAACGATGGCCGGGCACTGATCATCTTCTTAGACCTTGAGAAGGCCTTCGAGCTTGCAAGCGGAGATGCTGTTTTGCAGTCTCTGGTCAGAAAGGGAGTGCATGGCAAGCTTCTGGCCTGGATAAGAGACTATCTCACCAATCGAGGAGCGAGGGTTAGGTTCCTGGGGCAGACTTCGTCCAACAAAATTCTAGAAAACGGAACCCCACAAGGAGGTATCCTCAGCCCGACACTCTTCAATGTGCTGATGGAGATCCTGGTTTCCCTTTATCTGGGACGCTGCCATGGGTCAAGCTATTTTGCTACGCTGACGACCTGCAACTCATTGTACGGGGAAAGCAATTTAGGCACACTAAAGAAGCTTGCCGTTCTCCCCAGGTTGTTTGTGAACGTTGTGGTGGATGGGGTCATGAGTGTGTAGGGTGCATTGAGACGGCTAAGTGTGTCAACTGTGCTCACTCTTCTTCCTCTAGGGATTGCCCTAAGTGGAAGATAGAGAAGGAGGTCTGTAATAATAATAATAATAATAATAATAATAATAATTCTTTATTCCAGACACATAAGATAGATACAGTATAAATACAGTACGACCTAATGGTCCATATCACATACACTTCTCGTCAGAGCACAGATAATAATTATACACAAAGATATATTAATAAAGACACAATAAAATAAAAAAATACAGTAGGCCTATTTACAGAATAGAGCGTGATGGGCTGGTCTATCAGAGTGAGAACTGAGCAATCTCTGCCATACCCATAGCTTACTCTGACTGTTCCTTTTACTTATATATTTTCTAGATCTCAAGTGACGGCGTCTCTTGCGTGGATTGACCTCCTAATCTACCAAGATTGGAAGACAAAGCGTCACATCTTTCCTTTGCCCCTCAACTTTCTCTTCATAATTGCTGAGGGGCACAGGGCCCTGGGTGGGGCTTTGGTTCCATTTCCGCACCCTCCTCAGCTCCCCGCCGTGGAGTGGCTTCGGTCACCCAGGCTTTATTGTGGTCGGCGGGGAGGGTTCTGTGGGGGCGCTCGGTTGTGGCCTTGGCCTTGCTTGGGGCCTTGGGGCTGTTCGGCCAGGCAGCTTGGGGAACAACAACAACAACAACAACAACAGAATAGAGCATATATCACATTTTGTCACAATATAACACAGATAGGCTAACTAAGGCTATTGCTCAATGTTGGTTAACACCTATTGCACAGATCATTGCTCATAGTTCAATTAGACCTATATATTACATTACATACTATGTGTGCAGCAGCTTCTGCCAGTGAGATATAATACGGGATTCATAGATATGATCACTAGACCAAAGAGCTACAATCAGTGTGTTACTGGAGGATTGCAGTCGCTGCGAAAAGCTGTACACCAGTCTCCTGATGACAGCCCGACAGCACTGCACATCCAACAGTGTGCACACCATACTAGTGCTTTCATATTTAGAGAGACCAATGAACATCTTGAGTATATTATGATAGGATGTACACAGACCATTTATGGTGGCTCTCTTATACTTCCACCACAAATGGGCCGTGTACATAGAGGAACAATATGTCCGGAACAAAGTGACTTTAGTTTCCCAATTACACATGTGGAATTTTCTCAAGATGGTGTTACCACGTAAATATAGCTGTCTGCGCTGACGGCCGATATCTGCATCATCTGAGCAATCGTTTGAGATAATGTGTCCCAGGTATTTTATTTTGTTTACTTCTTGAATAATTTGATTATTGAGTGAGAAATTTGGCAGTTTACTTTTATACAGTAATTTTGATCTAAATATAAGAACAGCACTTTTCAGTGGGTTGAATTTAACACAATGTTTACTACCAAAAGATTCACATATATCAAGAAGTTTGCTCAGACCCGCAGAAGACGGTGCAATAATGACCAGATCATCAGCATACATGAGATGGTTGATGATTTTATTCCCACCATAACATCCAATCTGCTCTTTATTCAATTTATCACTTAATTCATCCATATATACATTGAATAAGTAAGGTGAGAGAATACTACCCTGTCTCACTCCATTGGTTACTGTAAAGGAATCCGAAATAATGTTACCCCATCTTACATTAAATGTTTGATTGGCATACCAGTACTTCAAGATTCTCAGTATATAGGATGGCACTCCCCTTGTTGCTAATTTATCAAACAGGATATTGTGGCAGACTCTGTCAAATGCCTTACTAGCATCAAGAAAGCATGCAAAAATAGAGCTGTTCATTTTGATGTACCCATCCACTAGCTCCTTCAGAGTGTAGATGCACTGGTCCGTACCATGATTCTTTTTAAAACCAAATTGATTACTATTAGTTGAGATATACACTGAGATTCTGTCTAAAATGATTAACTCTAGTATCTTACTTACAATACTGGCAAGGGCAATAGGTCTATAGTTGTCTTTTGATGTAATTTTGCCAGCCTTGTCTTTAATTACTGGTATCAAGGTAACGGACATCATAGATTCTGGTAGGAAACCATGGATTAGAAAGCTGGTAAAGCAACTGCTGAGTTTCTCCAAGAGGAGAGTGGAGGAGTACTTCAAATGTTCAGCATATATACCATCAAAACCACAGGATTTGTTAGCATCTAGCCTACTTATTGCAGCCTTGATTTTTTCACTTGTAACTTTAAAGATGTTTAAAATTAAACATCCTGTTTCTTGTATTATGTCCACTCCTCTCATTTGCTTTAACAAAATCATTCTTTAGATACTCTGGAGCTCTGTCATAGAAAATTTTGAAGGCATTAGTGAGCCTGATTTGTTTGGCCCTGTCAGAGACATTGAGCATACCTAGTGACTGAAGTTGTTCCTGGCCAACATGTGATCTGGGTCCTAGGTTCAGCATGAACCTAACCATTTTATTTTGAGTGACCTGAAGTTTGTGCTGTGCTGATTTAGATGATGCAGAGTACCAGGATGACACAGAATAGTCAAAATGACATTGAACAAGCGCTTGGCAGAGGGTCTTTTTGGTCGCCGCGGGCAAGCATCCCACCTGTCTATACAGGTATTTTATACGTGCTCTACACTTACTCAGGATAGATTCCAAAATTGTTTCACCTGACAAACTCGCGTCCAGTTTTAGTCCGAGATATTTAACTTGTGACACTGTTGTTATAGGAATATCATTACAATTGACCGAGAAGCCCACAATGTCTTTCAGTTTGCGTTTTGTTCCACATAAGATGGCTTCCGTCTTGCCCAGGTGAAGAGATAGTCTATTGTCCACTAGCCATTCACTACATGATTCTAGTTCTTTGGAAAGTGAAGCGGCAATACTTATTGGGTCTTTTCCTGAAACCAGAAGCACGCTGTCGTCTGCATACAGTAATAATTTACATGAGACGCTCAGTTCCATGTCGTTCACATAACAGAGAAAGAGTAAGGGACCAAGGATGCTTCCCTGCGGGACCCCACAGTTAATTGGCATAGGATCAGATATATTATCATCAATTTTGACTCTTTGGGTTCTACCACTAAGATGAGATTTAAACCAGTTCACAGACCCTATGCCCATTGCTTGTAGTTTATTACATAGGATATCATGGTCTACTGTGTCAAACGCTTTTTGTAGATCAAGAAGAACCATACCGGTGTAATTACCTTTAGACATTTCTTTACGAATGTGATCCGTTAAGTGGATGAGACAGGAGTCTGTCGAGTACATGCATCTGAAACCTGATTGAAACTTATAGAATAGATCATTTTGTTTGAGGTAGTGTTCAATTTGGGTGTATACCGCTCTTTCAAGGATTTTAGATACAATACATAATATGCTAATTGGTCTGTAGTTACCAACTTCTAGTTTATTTCCTTTCTTGAATAGAGGGGTTACAATAGCTTCCTTCAGTTCAGCAGGTACAGTGTTGGTGTTAATTGACAAGTTGATGATGTGGGTTAGGGGGCCTGCTATACCAATGGCTCCATCTCGTAGAAATTTGGCAGGAAT
Source organism: Paralithodes platypus (assembly GCA_032716605.1). NCBI lineage: Eukaryota > Metazoa > Arthropoda > Malacostraca > Decapoda > Lithodidae > Paralithodes > Paralithodes platypus. Next base: position 6,427,398 of record CM064525.1, on the reverse strand, counting down.
TTTGTCTGGTCCTGTGCTTTTATGTACATTTAGGTTAGACAGCTCGTCAAAAGTGTATTTTGGTGTAACATTTTGCAATCCAAATGTGTTCGGGTGTGTCTTTATCTCTGTAGAAATTTCGAAAGGTGGCCGTTGTTGTCATGTATTTATTGAGAGGTTGAGGTAGGTTCTGTGCAAGTGTGTTTGCTATGGAGGTGAAGAAGGAGTTGAAGTAGGTTGAAATTTGTCGTTTATCGTGGAAAACCTGATCATTAATGGTGAGAGCAATATTAGTGTTAGACGAATCCCTTGTCTTGTTGCTGTAGCCTGTTGTTTTTAGGTGCCTCCATAGTTTCTTTGGGTTATTCTGATATTCCTCTGCCTTATTGTGAAAATAATTAGTTTTCGCTGATTTTATTTTCCTACTTAGTTTATTCCTGGCCCTGTTGAACTCATGTTTCAGACTGTAATGCCCTCGAAAATGTCCCGCACCCACAATAATACTAACCCGAGTTGACGTCAGGTATAGCGTAAAATAGTCGTAGATGGTAAGTCCAATAAACTCATCTCGAGAGACTATCACCGTGGTTCTTAAAAATCGGACTAAGGTTGCTATACTTTTGTACGTCCGTGGTAGTACAGTGGGTTAGCGCGCGGGCCTGGTGGTGATGGTGGTGCGTCATTAACCAGGGTTCGAACCCTACCCAAGGCATCTCAAAACCTGTGGGTTTTTAGGAGGGTTAAATTCCCTTCAGAGGTTCGTACCCCGCGCCAGGTACCAGGAAAGGTTGATCCTAAAGGTAGCCTGGGGAGAATTCCCATTCCTATTTAACCTGGAAAAACCTAGCATTTCATTGGTGGCAGTAAGGGAACGTGACCTGGTAGCTACGTGCTGGAGCACCCGTCACGCGAACCCTATACCAAGAATTGAGATGGCTAAGGTAAAAAGGCTACGATACCCTACGACCTTACGAGGCTAGGGACTAGCCTAACTAAAAAGGAATGTGGTGTAATGCCCTCGAAAATGTCCCGCACCCACAATAATACTAACCCGAGTTGACGTCAGGTATAGCGTAAAATAGTCGTAGATGGTAAGTCCAATAAACTCATCTCGAGAGACTATCACCGTGGTTCTTAAAAATCGGACTAAGGTTGCTATACTTTTGTACGTCCGTGGTAGTACAGTGGGTTAGCGCGCAGGCCTGGTGGTGATGGTGGTGTGTCACTAACCAGGGTTCGAACCCTACCCAAGGCATCTCAAAACCTGTGGGTTTTTAGGAGGGTTAAATTCCCTTCAGAGGTTCGTACCCCACGCCAGGTACCAGGAAAGGTTGATCCTAAAGGTAGCCTGGGGAGAATTCCCATTCCTATTTAACCTGGAAAAACCTAGCATTTCACAGACCTTGATCCTGTCTATGTTTCGCTAGCCTTTTTAACAGATTGTCTCTGTGTTCCAGATGGTGTAGTATGTCATTGTTGATCCATGGGTCTGACCTTGCTTTAATTCGTATCTCTTTCAGAGGAGCTATTTCGTCTAGAATGTTTGTGATGATGGTTCTGAAGCCAACCCATGTGTCATTAACGTTTGTACTTCCAAACACTGGAGACCAGTCTGTATTCCATAAAATGTCCAGAAATGTTTCTTTATTGTAGTTTCTGAGTGACCTTGTTTTGATAACCTTGTGATTCTCTAGGGTAATTTTTGTGGTTTTTCGTGTGCAATATGTGACGAAGTGATCACTTATCCCAGTCTGTATAACCCCTGATTGGGATATTTTGTCCTCTCTGTTACAGTTTATGTGGTCTATTATTGTGGCAGTGTTCTCAGAGATACGTGTGGGGGTTGTGATGAGTTGTTTGTGATTGTGCATTGTCAGTATATGCCTATATTCTCGTACAAGCCTATCATTTCGTTGTTTGTAACACAGGTTAAAATCCCCTAGTATAATGGATTCATTTCGAGGGTCTAGCGATGACAAAGTTCGTTCAAATTTGGTCAAGAATTGTGTGTCGTTTGGTGGCCTATAGCATACCCCAATTGTGATGGGTCTTGTCCTCGGCAGGTGTAGATCGATCCACAGAGCTTGGTGATTTTCTACATGGAGGTCGGTCCTAGTTGTGTGTGTGAGGTTGTTTTTTACATACAGACATACTCCTCCCCCATGCCTATTGCGATCATTCCTAACCATATTGAAACCTTGAATGTTTATTTCACCATCGTTTATACTTGAATCCAGCCAGGTTTCTGTGATTGCAATTACTGAAGCTTTGGCCTTATTAGCTAACAAGTTAATTTCTGACAATTTATGGTACATTGATCTGGCGTTAATGTGGATAAGATGGAGCCCTTGTTGGTGAACACTCTGTATTCATCTTTGATTTTGAATGTGTCCTGGCTGGATTCTGAGTTGTTAATACTAATTGGTTCATTTACATTAATATTCGGTAATGAATGCAAGGCACATATGTTGCATAGGAATTCCCGTTCTTCACTGTTGGTCTTCTTAGAGATGCACTTCATGTGAGCTACAGTTTTACACTTAACACAGTTTAGGATCCTTTGTTTTCTTGTTATGAGTGATTCACATATTTCACAAATGATTTTAGGACCTTTAACCCGGGAACTGCGGGGACACTCTTAAGAGTTCCCCCGGCGGACTGCGGGGAGACTCTTAAGAGTCAGAGAAAAAAAAATCAACTTTTGACATCGAAAAAACAAAAAACAAACAAAATTTGTTTGGCCCCTGGGCCATGCAAAATCTCAGTCCTCTACCTCCCCTCCTTCCCCACTTTCCTCCTCTCCTTCAGTTATCACCTATTTTCCCTGTTATTCCCTTATTCTGAGGTATATTTTCGTGCTAACATTAGAAATCCGGTTGCAGGGTGTGGTCATCACTGATAGCAAGCGAATGCAAGAGAGAGAGAGAGAGAGTATCGATCGACTGTGTCTCAGTGGCCTTGGGGGAAATTGGCGGGAAAGCAGCTTGCCTCACCCATACATTATACAACTCGCGGGCTATATCTCCGATTTTGACCATCCAAACGCTGTTTTCACTCGTTTTATTGTTGTTTCAGGTTAATACCTTTATAATCAACCCATAATAGGCGCATATGGATAAGTATTAATGCTATTAATAGTACAATGAATATTTTAGTGACGGAAACACCTCAAATACATGCGCACAGGGAGAGGTGTCTAATTACCCCCATGCGCACTTGTTAGGTTAATAGCTACTTTTCTACATTTATTGCATTCCACTTCTTTTCTGCTAGTAACGTAAGTACATCGATCGTGTACTGTTTCATTACATCTACTACATTGTGACGTTGTACTCCTTTTGTTGAATCCAATATCGCACACTATACATATTTTCCTGTTACTGTTCATCGTACGTCTGGCGGTGTGGTGATCAGCTGTGCGCCATGAGCGGCTGATGGTGTGTGAGCGCGTGAGATGGGGACAGGTTGTGGCTCCCTCTTGCCCCTCTCCCACCCCTACCTGTATTTGTTGTTTGATGTCCTTGTTCTTGGCCGTTGTTGCTGCTATATTGTTGATGTTGTTGCGACTGATCCCTTCTTTTTTAGCTGTTCTGGTTGCATGTTGAGCTACCTGGATCGCCGATAGTGTTGGGTTGTGTTGTAGTAGGCTCGCTTGGTGTAGTGACTAGCGTCTCGTCTCGGACTTCCACCCAGAAGGCCCGGGTTCGCGCCCACGCTCGGCGCATTAAAGATTTTTCACAAGCACTGAGTCGTTACCATCCCTCATGAGCAAAGGGATGGGGTAGTAGTACAGGACCCCAATGGAAATACGCCTAATCGGCCTTATTGAGCTATCCTTAGCTAGCTTAGCATGTGCTAGCTTTAAGAACTATTATTATTATTATAGGTTGATTTGTTGTGCAGAGGCGTCGTGTTGTGGGGGGTGGGTGGTTTCTCTTGTTGTCTTTCTTGTTCGTTGCTGTTACTTCATTGTCGATGTGTTTGCTAGAGCTTCCTGCTTGTTTGGGTGTTCTGGTTGCATGTTGTGTTACTTGGGTCACCGATATCTGTGGTAGTGATGATACAGCTGAGGGTAATGTTGAGTAGGTAGAGTGTTGGCACTGTGCTGGCGGTTGCCCTGCGGTCTTGGTTGTGAGTTGGAGCGTGACGGGAGACTTGGGTGCCTGCTGGCCCAGTTTGTTATAACAAATTTTACTGCTAGGGACTGTTGAAATGTCGGTGTCTGCCTTACTTGTTTGGTGGTGAGGTTTCTTCAACGTTGAACTAGGGCCGGGGTTGGTCTCTACATCTCCGCAGCTAATTAGAGTGTAGCACAATAGGTGTTGTAGCGAGGTTGTGCCAGAGTACTTGCCAAGCCGTGGCGTCTTCCCGATGCTGAATCATACCGTAGGTGACATGCGAAGGAGCAAAATGAAAATGATGAGGTGGACGAAGAGGAACAACGAAATGCAAGACAGGAAATAACAATGAGCAGAGAAGAGAGACAGAAACATAGCCTAGAACAAATTAAGACCGGATGTAGTGAAGAACTGAAAATTATAGTTGAGATGGCACAAGACACGGGGGCTTCAAATTGGCTCACATCATTACCAATAAAGGAAAAAGGCTTCAGCTTAGATAAACAAGAATTCAATGATGCCGTAGCCTTGAGGTATGGGTGGCCAGTTTCGAAGCTGCCGCTGAAATGTGCATGCGGTGAAATAAACAACTCAGACCACTGTATGACCTGTAAGAAAGCAGGATTCATCTGTATCCGGCATGATGAAGTATGAGACATCACTGCACAAATGCTGGACGAGGTGTGCCATGATGTCAGAATCGAACCGGAACTTCTGCCTATGGACGGACAGCGCTTGACCCACAATACTGCAAATACTTCAAATGAAGCAAGAGTGGACGTAAGTGCTCGAGGTTTTTGGACGAGGGGACAACGGGCTTAATCCGACATCAGAATCTTCAACCCAAGAGCACAAACATATCGTGAGCGAGGACACAAGGCAGCATACTTGAGAAACGAAAGTGAGAAAAAACGCACTTATGAAGAAATAATTTTGAACAGGGATCAAGGAAGCTTTACTCCTCTGGTCTTCTCATCGTCGGGAGGAATGGGACCTTCTGCAAGTGTCTTCTATGCCAGATTAGCTGAACAAATATCGGAGAAAAAGTGCCAGCATAGAAGCCAAGTCATAACTTGGATGAGATGCCAGCTCTCTATTTATTGGTGGCTCCTTACGTCAATGACGTAAGAGCCTATGGTAATATGGCCTCGTTCCGGGCTCCTCTGAGCCCGGGTTAATCCTGATCAATACGGTCGAGAACCAATATCTTCTTAGGGGGTACCCCTTAATCATTCCTAAGGTACGTCATTGAGACGGAGCCACTGAAAAGTGAAAAATAAAAGAAAAAAGGGATAGTACAGTTCAAACGCCACGCCACTTGCGCATTCAGATCTTCCTCTGTTCCCATGAGCATGCCTTGAAATCCCAGTTGGCCTTGAACTGGCCTCTCTCGTCCGTAGGCCATAGGAGGCAGACAAAGTTTTCTTATCTCCACCACAGTGTTTATATAGCCCCTCTTCGACGCGAAATCTTTGTCCATAGTGAATTTTTGTGCAGTTGTAATATAATATGCGTCTAAGAAAGTATGTATATGGACTAATTTTCACTTGTAAGCCTGTGAAGTAAGATCTTTCGTCTGGCTGGCCTACGAACGTGCCATTCAAGAAGCCACTTTCCACAGAGCCGCTAACTATTATGTTTTATCTCGTTTGTTCGTATCATACGAACCTCGGCTCTATAGCTGCAGTGTCTTAGTGTTCTGTAAATTTGTTTTTAAAGTGTAATTCGTCAGTTTTCTCTTAAGTATCATGTTATATAAAGTGCCCTATCCTTTTTAACTATATCGGCTGACAGTAACCTCTGGTTGTGCCCTGGCCAGGGTTTACTCGTCACGCCACCGAAATTGTTTATTGGGGACAAAAGTGCTTTCATTACTTACATTCAAGTCTCTTTTAATTTAATTCGTTTAGACAGTAACCTCTGGTTGTGCCCTGGCCAGGGTTTACCCGTCACTCCACCGAAATTGTTGATTGGGGACAAAAGTGCTTTCATTATTTACATTCAAGTCTCTTTTAATTTAATTCGTTTAGTTCCCACTCTAGTCGGTCACGAATCACTCATCATATTTATTACCTTCAAGTTTTTGTCACATGACAGTGTTTCCTTTAAACCAGCATTACATCAACTATGGATCGAAATTGTATTAACCCGCGGGTACTGCTCGTCTAAACATTCGTACAATATAACTTTATTTTCCCAAGTTATCATGAGCTCCTACTCCCAATGAGTACCCATAATAATATCATAGTTGACCTTGTCCCTCTACAATGAAAAACTGATGTGGGACATGCTGATAATATTCCAATTACCCAGGTAACCTAAACCCATCACAAAAGGGTCCGGTACCAAGGCCCGGACACCGGGACCGCCAGCAGGGTGGCAGTCCCGAGTGCCCGATCAGACGGGAGACACCAGAATACCATTTAAGACCAAATTCCCGGTTTGATAAAATTCCAATTACCCAGGTAACCTAGACCCATCACAAAAGGATCGGGTACCAAGGCCCGGACACCGGGACCGCCAGCCGGGTGGCAGTCCCGAGTGCCCGATCAGGCGGGAGACACCAGAATACCATTCAATACCAAATTCCCGTTTCCCGATTCATTATCTCAACAAACCCCGGTCCCCAAGACCCGGGTTTCAAGACTGCCGGGTAGGGAGACCCACCCAAAGAGGCGGACAACACTATGTTACCATACACTCATATTTCCCCCGGTTATCCTAGCCCTCATTTCGATGAAACTAGGACACCAAGACCCGGCTACCGGGACTACCGAGTATGGCTAAAATCCCGGGTACCCGGATGGTCGGGAACGACATTACTACCATATAAATATAACCCAAGACTCCTGGGTTTTTTCCCTAGGACTTATATTTATAAAGCCAGAGCACCAAGACCCGATACCGGAACTACCGAGTATGACAACAGTCCCGGGTACCCAGATATCCCCAGACTAGAATAGGTCTTGATAACCCACAACACCCGGCCGGATACCATCAAGCTATGGACCGGGTACTCTAACACTAGACTAGTCCTAAGCCTATCCCAACAACACCAGGTACCCTAAGAGAAGGGCCCCAAATACAGGACTCAAATAGAAATTATTACTGGGTACTCTTGGTTAGACCATACTATAGTAGGCTAATTAACCTCATACATGTTAAACAATATTTAACAAAACGTTCAGAATTAAATCAAATACGAGAACTTATGATAAACACGTCTGTATAACCAATTAAATTAAAGCAAATCATGCAAGGCTAGACCCTAGTCCTAGCCCAAACCAAATAAACCTAATAAGAACGATGCTTATCTCATTATGCAACATTGACTCCGTGATATTTCAACAGGCTCAGGCAAGACACGACACTACAGAGGAGGAGCTCTGATCATCAATTAGACCTACTCCCTCCATACCAAGAGATACCACAACAGGTCCGGTACATTATCCCGGACTTCAAGCCCTTGACACCCCTAGCCAAACCACCTGTGGGCCCCGGCCCACACCTAACAAACTTGCAATATCAGGTCAGTCTACGAGTCAAATCTTTAGACGTTTGTTCTGGTCCACCGGCTAAGATTATTCCCACTATTTACATAATTTAATTAATTTACAGGGATAGGCCTACGTACAAAATTTTAGTTTTTCAGGAAACAAACACAAATTGTCTCCCCTCTCTAAAAGAATCCTTTTGTTTTCTTTTCTCCCCTCTCGTCAGGGCCTACATGCAACCATAGAAGAAAGCTAAGGTGCAACAAACAGAAGTCCTCATCCTGGAAGACGATTTCTCCTTCAGAGGGTTCTCCTCCCCGGAACCCTCACCAACCTACATGGACAGTATCACAGTACATGAAATGGACCCTCCCGAGGACTCAACCCTATGCTCAAGCAGGGATTGCACCACATTATCCCTTACAGCTCATAATCTCTGCGCCTATCACGCTATGTGTATTGATAGGACAAAAGCTAGGTGGAACCCTAAAGTTTGTGACAGGTGTAATTATTACATAGCTAAGTTCCATAACCCACTTTCTACACTAGCCCCCGACACATGTAAGAATATTCTGAAAGCTGTGTGGCATGCGGTAAAATCGTATATTTCAGGTACATTGAAGAAACACCCAGAAATTGCAAACCCAGAATTCGTAAAATTCTTAGAGATATCCGTAGCTAGATCCCGTAGCTCTTCCTCATCACACGACATGAAAAAGTCACATTCTAGCAAGAAGAGAGAGAGGTCAACCAGCCCCCAGTCGCCCAGTAAAAGACACAAACATACAAGGAAACCCCATGCCAAAGAACCACCATTCATCCAGACTGAACCAGGCTCTGAGGAGGTCAACCCCTCCCCACTATCCCTAGACAAGTGGGCGGACTCTATGGATCAACAATTTGAACTAACCCCCTTACCTACCTCTACCGAACCAGCTCCCCCTCATACAATCAAGATATGTACAAGAGCGGAAATACATACCCCAAGAGACTTATCTTACCACCATCCTTCACATCCAACAGCCCAATCACATTCCACTCTGACAGACCCAGACCAAGTAGGGTACAGTACATTTGAAGAAGATCAAAATACAATACCCCCTGAGGAAACCCAAGACCCCTACGATTTGGCCGACGACAGAATAGAGTGCTACGACATCATTTCCAGCAGCCACACTGACGAAAGTTGGAATGACAAGGACTCCCGCACTTATCAGGGAGACCATTCAGGAGAAGAACCTCACCAGTCTGACACAGACTCAAGACTGAGCCCTCGTAATGACTTATGGAGAGAGATGAAAGATACTTTAAGATCATTGACCAATGAGTTAACAGACAACTTACATCAGAAATTGGCTTCTATGGATAAGGCTATCCAGGACCTTCAATGTAGGGCCCTGTCCCCATCCATGTTACAACCAGCCATACCCGACCCAGTCCCACTAGCTCAGATACCTGCCCAGCCCAAACAGCATGATCAGGAATTAACACCCACTCCGTCATCCTCCACTCAACCCAGTCTTCAAGCCACTGGCCTTCCCAGTAACCTATTCCTGTCCCATATTCGTCCCCCCCCCTATCGAACAAGAACCGGAAATCTCCAAGAAACCCTTCCCTCTTCTGTTTGGGGACTCCCGTCACTGGAAGCAAATACCAGTGGAAACACCTGAAGATGCGGACACAGGCCATCCAGAACTGATACCTGTCCCAAATGACTGGGTAATCGAAATGGACGAACTGCGACACCTCCGGGCAAAAGACGCACAGGACCAAGTACTGGACGTAATCATAAAACCTTTCCCGTCTATGTCAGACGCTAGGTACTTTACGTTCACACAGACATCCGCAGTCCCCTCGGGAAAACGCTTCAAACCATGGTCGGATTTGAATAAAGCCGATGGGCATAATGCCATTAAATCTCTATCCACTCTCGCAACAGACATACAATGTTCCACAAAAATGTCCGAAAGTAAAATTCCCATGCTGGAGGTTTCATCCTTAGGCTATGGCCCATGGTCTGAATGGGTATCTGGGGCAGAAAAATTTGCTCTTTCCAGTATGGATACTACACCCCAAAGAATCCCACAAGATGATCACCAGTTTGCCACAATGTATGTGCACAACTCCGACTCTATTCCCCCAGGGGTTCTGGGAATACCTCAGAGCCCCAAAGATAGTATGCAAGCCATCCAATAACCCCATGATCTCTACACCTACTCCGACGCTGATCGACAAGGATTTTAGACTACGCCAAAAAGCCCACAGACTGCTATCAAGCTTCATCACATGGCAGAAGCTCTCTAATTCCATGAGACAGGTGGCAGATTCCATCGCTGAACAAAAATCCAGAACAGCTCTCCATCTCATCAGGAGAGCATCTCTTGTCAACTCTCTAATGACCACGGGTGATGTCAAGACTGCGATTTATGAAGCAGCCAGAGCAAGACAAGATATACGCATCCACTTGTCCAGGAAAATGCCAAAAGATATCGCCGCTCGAGTCCTCCTCTCACCCCTATTCACCAGCAGATTAATGCCCCAAACAACATGGAACAAAGTCCACTCCCTACTACTACGACCGGAGATAGCAACGTCAAGACAGTCTCAAGCATATAGGCAAGGCCACCCTAGTAGGTTCCACCCTCACTCTCACCCTCACCGGGGAAAAGGGAGGGGCCAGTTCCCCCCTCGACAATATACCCCTCATACATTTCAGACACACAGGAGTAACTCATCAAGCAACAGAGGGCACAGAGGACACTACCAGGCCAGAGGTCGAGGCTCACCAAGGACCCAACCATCACCCCACACACGACCTCCACCGAAACAACAAAACTACGGGTCACAACATAGACCTCAACATACAGGACGTCAGACTCATCAAGCAGGACGCCATGCTCCCAACCACCAGAAACCACAAGGTCACCACCAATCCACCAACTCTCAACAAACGACCCAGAATCCAAAAAACTGACTTTCCAAGAGGCCATCAACCAAGAACTGGCCCTGCATTCGACAGGCCAATTCAGGGAAAATTTTCAGCATTGGCCTCAAAGATCCTGGGCAAAGAGAGTGGTAAAGAAGGGCCTCACATGGAAATGGCTGGCAAGACCCCGCCTCAGAGCTCAGCCCAACAAGATACAGCTATCTCCAGAATTGGTAACAGTGATAAACCAAATGTTAACAGACAAAGTTCTCACTCACCCTCCAGAGGGCACACCAGTTTTTCTGTCACGCATGTTCCTCGTCCCAAAAAGAGACAACCGCCAACTAAGACCCGTGAACGACCGCAGCAGTGCAGTGATAGACATGTCCCTTCTCAACAAGTCAATTCACAATACAAAATTCAGAATGCTAACTATCTCCCAGGTAAGGCTAGTACTACAACCAAAGGCCTGGATAATTACTCTGGACCTAAAAGACGCCTACTGGCACATTCCAATAGCAAAAAGATACCAAAAGTTCCTAGCTATCCCATTCAGAAACAAAGCGGTAATGTTCACCAGAATGCCCTTCGGTCTGAACATAGCCCCCAGAATTTTCACCAAGATAGTCAAACAAGCTCTCCTCCCACTACTCGAAAATGGAGTAAAGATCCTGTTCTACCTAGACGACTGGTTGATTCTCGGGTCCACACCTCTCCAATGCCAAGAACAAACCTTGAAAGTAGTACAACATGTTACAAAGCTGGGCTTCAGAGTGAACCTGGAGAAGTCAATGCTCACTCCCTCACAATCAGCGGAATGGGTAGGCTTAATCTGGGACACACAACTCCAAACGATAAAGCAAAGCCCAGCCAATGCCAAACGTCTACAATTAAAACTGTTCAGAGTATTACATGCGAAGAATATCACCAGGAAACTTTGGAAATCTTTGATGGGCTCACTAAATTGGGTACAAATGACAGTACCCCTAGGCCGCCTCAGACTAAAGAGACTAATCTGGCTAGGCAACAAAGCCTTCCCTCTAACACCTCACAATTACCCGCTCGCCATCCCAAAGAGGATCCTACATCTCCTGGCTTTTTGGACAAGATCTCAAGTACAGGAATCGGTGACACACTGGTCAGATCCACCTCCCACCTTATGGATAGACACAGATGCCTCGAGTCTGATAGGATGGGGCTACCAGTTAACGGAAGGCCATCAGAACCACGGGAAATGGACCACACTAAGTCAGTATCACATCAATGCCAAAGAGCTAGCAGTTCCTCTATTCTTTCTCAGGGACCACGCGCCGTCATTGACCTCCAGATCAATAGCGTTCCGGATGGACAACACGGCTTCCGTAACTTGCTTAAAGAAACAAGGCTCCACCCGGTCCAGGATCCTTCAAGATCTCTCAGAAAAGATATTCTTTCTAGCCCAGAAATACTCCATAGTAATCCACGCAACATACCTACCAGGGGTCTCCAATCTATGGGCCGACGCTCTATCCAGGGGAAAGAGCACTTCAGTGGAATGGGCCCTCAAACAAGAAACGTTCAACCAATTAGTGCTACCATTTTCACCACAAATCGATCTGTTCGCATCTCTTCAATCAACGAAGCTCCAGGCTCACATTTCTCGGGATCTCAAGACACGGGAGGGAGGCCCGGATGCCTTCACAGTAGACTGGAACAGATGGACATCGATTTACCTCTTCCCACCCCCAGACACCTCACTAATGTGCAAAGTCATTCACCACCTCAGATCGTTCCAGGGACAAGTAACCCTGGTCTCTCCAATGTGGCCTACTCAAGCGTGGTACACTCAACTTACTCAATGGTGCAACAACCCCCTGCAACTCCCCCTAACAGATTTCCACTTGGAAGAAATTGGGAACCTGCAGACCTCTCTCAATTTTGCTATGTGGACATTCTCAAATCCAAGTGGCTCCCGTCCTACGACGAGGAAGTCACGGACAAGCTCACAAATCAGTACACAGCTTCCACCCTGAGATAATACAGCTCTCACTGGAAACAATTTACAACGTGGATTGTAGATACTAACCAGAAGAACCCATCAGCTTCCTTGTTATTGAAATACCTAAATTACTTGTTTGAAACTAAGAATCTAGCAGTGAACACACTTAGAAACCACCTGTCGGCAGTGAAGGAACCCTTCCTCACCCTTACCGGTCTATCCTTACCCCAGAAAGACGAACAAGGGTTTATGTGAGCTTGCTTCAAACTCAGAGCCCCAAATCGTCAACTACTTCCTCAATGGTCAATCTCGAGGGTCCTAACATTATTACAGTCTAGGCCCTACTCGGTGAAACCAAACATAGAGAAGAAACTTAAGAAGTGTGTATTTCTGATGGCCCTGGCCACTGGCCATAGGGTCTCAGAATTAGCGGCCATGGCAAGGTCCCCAAACTGTCTACGGTTTGCCCCTAATAACGACTCTGTACATATTGCACCTGCACCAGATTTTATTGCAAAAAACGAGCACCAGGAACATATCTTTACACCTTTCTCCATTCCTGCCTTGAAAAGGGGAAAGATACACCATGCACGATGTCCTGTGAAAGCATTATATACCTACTTCAAGTCTGTTATTCCTAGAAATAAGGAACATTTATGGGTTTCTCCAGATGGCTCAACAAGGTTGGGGAAAAAAGTCTTAGCATCCACAATAGTAGATGTAATTAAGGAGGCAGATCCCCAGGTGATTGCCAAAGCTCACGACGTCCGCAAGTGGGCCACTACCATCAGGTTCCTCAACAACTTTTCAGTAGAAGATATCTCTCAAACGGGGCTCTGGTCCTCGAGCAATACTTTCCTACTGTATCCAGATATTTGTCAGTACACCTGGAGAGACCCAATTTACCATGCATAGCTTTAAGGCAAGAACATACCCCTTGAGGGCATTAAGTAGTCTGTTGTATCTGATTCAGCACTTTTATTACCAGTCCAACAGCATAAGAGAGAGTGTGCCCTGCCAGTCACTATAAATGGAAAGAAAAGAGGGGGGCGTGTTGAAGTCCCATGACGAAAAGGCAGGTCACACAATCTGAAACATATAACAAGAATGTTATGACCACATGATATCTATTACATAGCAATACCTATGTTTATTGCAACTACAAATGTTTAACATTATTTTAGATTTTACGCTAAATTGATGAGATAGATTACCAGTATGTATTCAACTGTAGTGAGGTTGATTGGGAATCGGGAGATGCAGGGCCAAATCAGAGATCTTGGGGAAGTCAGCTAGTGGAGTTGGTTACGGAAAATGTACTTGCACAACATGTGAAGGAAAATACAAGAATGAGGGGTAATAACGAACCTTCTAGACTCGATCTGATTTTTACAAAGGATCCTCACGAAATTAGTGATATAAACTATCTATGTCCTGTAGGTAAAAGTGATCACCTATTACTAAAATGGAAGTTGACCTCGAGTAATGCCAATAGATTAGACAATAGCTACATAAATGACAGATTAAATTATAGTAAAGCTGATTATGTATCCTTGAAAAGATATTTAGAGGGAGTAGATTGGGATCTTATTTTGAAGGAACAGGACGTACAAGGTAAATATAGTAGATTCCTCGAAATTTATAGAGTAGGAACCAATCTGTTTGTCCCAAGATATAAAACTGGAAATTTTACTAAGCAGAAAGATTGGTTTAATTTGAAATGCAAAAGAGCTTTGGGTAGGCGTGATGCAGCTTGGGCTAGATTAAGAAGAAGGAACACTGAGAGTAATCGGAATAAATATAAACAGGAGAGGAATAGATATGTTAACATAATTAGGCAAGTTAAAATGAACTATGAGAAGAACATAGTAAATAAATGTGAAAGTGATCCTAGATTATTTTATAAATATATAAACAGTAAGTTGAAGGTAAAGAAACAAATGACTAAATTAAGAGTTGATGCTAGGACGTATGAAAATGTATCGGACATGTGCGAGGTAATGAATAACAAATTGGGGTCAGTTTTTACTAGAGAGGAAGGTTTTGACGAACCACAGGCGGGAGTACTGGAGAGTGGTCTTAGTAAGATTGAAATAACTAGAGATGAGCTGTTATCTGCGATGAGAGGACTTGAAGTAAGGAAAGCTATGGGACCGGATGAAGTGTCTGCCTGGGTTTTAAAGGAGTGTGCAGAGCAATTAGTGGAGCCAGTGAGGGACATAATTCAAGCTTCCTTAGATAAAGGACAGGTTCCTGTTTAATGGAAAAGAGCTAATATCATTCCGATATACAAGAATGGAAACCCTGAGGACCCTTTAAACTATAGACCAGTTTCACTTACTAGTATTGTATGCAAGATTTGTGAAAAGCTAATTAGGAAGAGATGGATGAAAATGTTGGAGAGAAAGAAGATAATAACCCCAAAGCAATTTGGATTCAGAGAGGGGACATCTTGTGTTACCAGTTTGCTATGTTATTACAGTAGGGTGATAGATGTACTCCAAGAAAGAGGCGGATGGGTGGACTGCGTCTACTTAGACCTTTCCAAAGCATTCGATAAGGTACCACATAAGAGATTGTTATCTAAGCTTGAGATGCTAGGATGTGTCAGGGGGAGTTTGCTGAAATGGATGGAGAGCTATTTAACAGATAGGGAAATGAGGACCAACATTAGAGGAACTTACTCATCGTGGCGGAAAGTTGAGAGTGGTGTGCCGCAGGGATCTGTGTTGGCACCTCTCATGTTCCTTATGTACGTGAATGACCTGCCGATAGGCATAAACTCCTACATGTCAATGTTTGCAGATGACGTAAAAATTATGAGACAAATAACAAATAAAAGTAGTTGTGAGGAGCTGCAAGGGGATTTAGATAAAATATACGAATGGAGCACCAAGTGGAAAATGAAATTTAATATAAGTAAATGCCATGTGTTAAATATGGGAAGAAGTGTGAATAGACCAAATTGGGAGTACAGGATGGGAGATAATATAATTAGCAAGGCCGAAAAAAAAAGGATTTAGGGTTGATTATACAAGATAATTTGTCGCCAGAGAAACATATTAACAAGCTCTTTAGCGGAATGTATGCAATGGCCGGGAATATGAAAGTTGCTCTGAACTACTTGGATGAGACCATGGTAGCGAAAATTATGAAGAGTATGATTAGACCAAGATTGGAGTATGCAGCAGTGGTGTGGTCCCCGCATCTAAAGAAGCATATTCACAAGTTAGAAAGAATCCAGAGAGCAGTTACTAGATTGGTTCCAAGTCTCAGAGAGCTGCCATATGAAGGGAGGCTAGACAAATTAAATCTACCGAGTCTAAAAGAGAGGAGAGAGAGGGGAGACATGATAATGATGTACAAATGCACCCGGGGGCTGGAGAGGCTGGATAGGGAGGATATATTAATTATGGATACAGGAATAACTAGAGGCCACAGCTACAAAGTAAAAAGACCTACCTGCAAGAACGATATCAGGAAGTTTAGCTTCCCCTATAGATGTATTGACAAATGGAATGGGCTGGAGGAGGAGGTGGTAGGGGCAAGGAATATCCATATTTTCAAGAAAAAATTGGATAAAAAGTAGACTGAGAGACGGGACAACACGAGCTTAGCTCAACTCCTGTAAACTACAATTAGGTAAATACAATTAGGTAAATACATCTCAATAGTTCTGTTTCTATGAAATAAGGCTTCTTTTAATGGTACCCGCCTTATACTGTATATCTTTTCTTACTGTTATACCTTTTATAAGTAAATACATGTCACAGTTCTTATATTAGTTTTCAGTCTTCCTTTTAATTTGTTTTATAGCTAAAGAGCATCTGAAGGTCCCTCCACCGGTCGTGATATGCTAGGCTCTTACGTCATTGACGTAAGGAGCCACCAATAAATTACGGTTTTGACAACCCGTAAGGGAAGGAAGGAAAAACTACTATTTATTGGTGGCTCCTGAAGTCAATGACGAAATTTCCCTCCCTCCATCCCCTTCCCATTCACATGCTCAATTTGGTATATACTTTAGAGGCCAGTTCAAGGCCAACTGGGATTTCAAGGCATGCTCATGGGAACAGAGGAAGATCTGAATGCGCAAGTGGCGCGGCGTTTGAACTGTACTATCCCTTTTTTCTTTTATTTTTCACTTTTCAGTGGCTCCGTCTCAATGACGTACCTTAGGAATGATTAAGGGGTACCCCCTAAGAAGATATTGGTTCTCGACCGTAGTGATCAGGATTAACCCGGGCTCAGAGGAGCCCGGAACGAGGCCATATTACCATAGGCTCTTACGTCATTGACTTCAGGAGCCACCAATAAATAGTAGTTTTTCCTTCCTTCCCTTACGGGTTGTCAAAACCGTATTCTCTCTTCTCAGGTCTGCACTCCTGTGTCTCAGGGGTACAAGGTCCTCCCCGCTACAGAGGACAAGAGTGAGAGACTTGGACTTTGAAATGGTTGTGGCGGAGGGACGAATTGGGGAACAACTAGGTTGATTGTAGGGAGGAACTGGTACAATAAGATAAACTACAATGTAACTAGAATAAGATAAATTGTACACCACTTTGTAAGTGTGTTTGTGTGTGTGTGTGTGTCAGTATGCGTGAGTTAAGGTGTTGAAGTGTGGACTTGTTCACAAATACAGCCATAGTTGTCGTGACAGTGACGATCATTCAAGGAATCTCCTGTTGCGACCTGACATCGTATCTACATTAAGGACCAGTGACATAGTCTGCCTTCAGGAAACCTGGTACACAAAATACGACTTAGGTAATTTGAACATATTAGATAAAGATTTCCATGGGTACGGGGTCTCCACTACGGACACACGTGATGGTATTGTGGCAGGTCACCCCCCAGGGGGAGTTGCAATAATGTGGAGATCGTGCCTAGATAGTGTAATTAAAACCATTGAGACAAATTTAAGCTGGTGTGCGGGAATACAGCTGGAAGTGGGACACAGCAAATTTGCAATATTTTGTGTTTACTTACCGTATCAGTGTGCAGAAAATGAAGAACTTTATTTGGAAAAGTTAGGGGAGCTTGGTGGCCTAATTTCTGAATTAGAGATAACGTGTTACTCAGTGGTAGGTGATTGGAATGCTACCCCTCACGAGTTGGGTGGTTCCATGTTTGCTAAACATATGTTAAGGTTTTGTGAGGAGCAAGGTTTAATTTTGTCCTCCAAAAACCTGCTTCCAGAAAATAGCTATACATATGTTAGTGAAGCATGGGAGACCAGGTCGTGGCTTGATCATGCAATCTCTAGCTCTGACTTTCATGACTCTATCTCAGAAATGGCCATAAGATACGACATTACGGATGACGACCACATACCTATAGAATTAACAATCCAAATTAATAAAGCACCGGAAATAACAGAAACTAGCAATAGCATCAAGGCAAAAGTTCCATGGAATGTAATCTCAAATGAAGAGTGCCAAATGTACTGTGATAAAACCAAGGACTTATTAAATAGGGTGCAATATGATGGTAATGGTGTAGCACAATGCAGGGATCCAAAATGTAGTGATGCACAACACAGAAAGGACATTATTAAATTTTACAATAGTATAATAGATTCTTTATCAAAAGCGGGGGAAAGTATTTTTAATAGCCGTAAATATAAGTCCTCATTCAATAAGCCAGGTTGGCAAGACTATGTGGCTGACCTGTATCAGGCCTCCAGAGATGCTAGGTCTCATTGGCTTGAAGTAGGTCAGCCTAGACAGGGGCCTATATTTGAACTTCACAAAAGAGCAAAGGCTAGGACCAAATATTCCATTAGATTTATTAAGCAAAATGAAAACCAATTAAGGAAGGAAGCCCTTGCAAAGAGTCTGGCAGAAAAGGACACTAACTGTTTTTGGAAGGACATCAGATCCATGCAAAATTGTAACACACCATTACCTGTCAGTGTTGAGGGTGTTACGGGTGAAGAGAACATTGCTGACTTATGGAAAACTCATTTTAAGGAACTACTTAACAGTGTAAACCAAAGGTCTACTAATGGTGCAATTCAATATGTGAAAGATAGTAATTATGAAGACATTAAAGTGACTGAAAGTGATCTTGAGAATGCCATAAGAAAACTTAACCTAAATAAAGCTTGTGGGCTGGATGGTATATATGCAGAACATCTTAAATATGCAGATAAGGTGTTAATAGATAGACTTAGTTCTTGCATCACCAGTCTATTTACGCATGGTGTCCTGCCGGAGTCTATGATATCCGTAATACTTGTTCCTGTCATTAAAGATAAATCAGGTAAAATTACAGCTAAAGACAACTACCGCCCAGTAGCACTTGCTAGTGTGGTGAGTAAGGTAGTTGAAATGATAATGCTAGAAAGAATGTCTGCATATATTGTCACCAGCAGCAATCAGTTTGGCTTTAAGAAAAATCACGGCACAGACCAATGCATATATGTGCTGAAAGAAGTGATTGATACATACAACAAACTAAATAGCTCAATTTTCTCTTGTTTTCTTGATGCAAGTAAGGCTTTTGATAGGGTGTGTCACAAAACCTTATTTGAAAAATTAGTTAACAGGGGAGTGCCTAACTATATTATTAGGATACTTATTTTCTGGTATGCTAATCAAAAAATGTGTGTAAGATGGGGCAACATCCTGTCAGGCTCTTTCGCCGTAACCAATGGTGTTAGGCAGGGGGGGATATTGTCTCCGTATCTTTTCAACGTCTACATGGATGATCTTAGTCTGGAGCTGAACAAGACTCGCACTGGGTGCTGTATTGGCAGCACCATTGTAAATCATCTCATGTATGCTGATGACCTAGCCTTAATCGCGCCCTCTGGAGCAGGACTGGATAAATTATTAAGAGTATGTGAAAAATTTGGAATCGAACATTCAGTCAAATTTATTCCTATAAAGAGCAATATCATAATATTTAAATCTAACCTTCTATTGAAATCAAAGCTACCTAAATTCCATTTGTATGAAGAAATTATAGAAGAAGTAAGTAAAGTAAAGTATCTAGGACACTATATTTCAAGTGATCGCTCAGATGATGAGGATATGGGTTGTCAGCGAAGGCAACTTTACATGCAGGGAAATTCAATATTAAGAAAATTTCATATGTGCACATGGGATACAAAAATAACATTGTTCAACTCCTACTGCTCACCAATGTATACAGCACAACTATGGTGGAACTATAAGAAAATGACAGTGAATAGACTAAGTATCTCATATCACAATATCATGAAAATGTTTCTGGGGCTCTCAAAATATGAGAGTACAAGTACGCTATGTGCCTATATGAACTTACACTGTTACCAATCACTCATTAGAAAGCTAATATATAAATTCATTCAGCGCCTTAACACTTCTGAGAACAGGATCATTAAAATGCTACAAACTCCAAGCATAGTGTACACCTCCAGGATCCAGGCACACTGGAGGAAGTTGCTCTATATTTAACCTTAAGAAATGATTTCAGGTCTGCTACTCTACAGAATTAGCATACCGGTACTGAACCTCATAGTGCAGTACAGTACCGATATTCCTATACTGTACTGTAGCAACATACTGTACCGGAAGCTAAATGATGTGAGGCATGGTACTGTACACAATTAGGACAGTGGTTTTGGTAACACAGTAGTTTGATGACCACTGTTTTTGGTTGAGGCAGTGCTGTGAACTACATGATAGCAAGCTGGGTATTATTTAATTTATTTTTATTTGATGTAGCCTATGTACAGTAGCTTATATATATTTATGTTACTGTAAGGTATATATGGACCCCAGTATGGTCCCCTCTGTACTGTGTGAGTCTGAAATAAAGTATTATTATTATTATTATTATTATATCATAGTAGAAGTCCTTCCAGAGAGTCCCGCAGTTCTGGCCGGTACCTCCAATTGGGTTCTGCTGCAGGCCAACCTCGTACCTGATAGGGTTAAGGGGGGTTACCTGTTTTGTTTATGTTTCTCTCCTTTTCTCTCTTTCCCTTGCTTGTATCCATTCGGCCCCATTCAGCCAACTGTTTTAAGACGTTTATCCCCATCCAGGTGTCGATTTCTTCCTGGCGAGCGATAGCAAGCCAGCATTGAATGGAGAAATCCGGCTTCGCCAGAGACATTTTTCTATCGAAAAATGTACAAATTTAGCTTGCTGTCCAAACAAAAATATACATATGCTGGCTCACTACCGCTCGCCAGGAAAATATTGACACGTGGATGGGGGTAAACATCTTAACATAGTAGGCTGAATGGGGCCGAATGGATACAAGCCAAAGAGAGAGGGAGAGAAAGATAAAAAATGCGAGGTGGGTTCCCTTAATAGAGTCCATTCATTATACGTAGGCCAGACATTGTGACCCCTAACCCTCAGTAACTGTAAACGGGCTGGAGCAAATGGGCTGTCTATAGTTCATTCATTATAGGTAGGCCAGAAATCGTGACATCTAGCCTATGTAACTGCAAACGGGCTAAAGAAAACGGGCTGTACATTCCTACACCTACTCCTTGGCGGACTCTTCCCAAATGGTAAATATAATAACTTGATTACTCTAGTCTTTCTTAAATTATAGACGTTACTTGACAAGGTTGTTGGCCTAATCACAATGAATAGACTATAGTAGTAGTGATATTAGTAGTAGTTTAGAAATAATCATATTCATCATAATAATAATAATCATGCTAATAACAATAGTAATACCACACACACACACACACACATAGTCATACAAACACAAACACCATTTTTCTGTTTTTCTATTTGTCTACGTGAGTGAGGGAGACAAAAGGCAGAACTGCCTGTAGCGAGTGTCTCCCCCAGAGTTGAAAGAGTGACAGGGCTAAAATCAAGGGACGTTCGAGCCAGAATACCTGGACACACAGAGTTTGAAGCAATTTAAGTCATAGGAAGAGGGAAAGACTGGATCTGGGAGATAATTCCAGAGCTTAGCTGTTGAATAGAAGATAGCTTGAGAATAATGTTTCACTCTTGGATTGGAGAGCTGCACAGAGTAGGGGTGGGATTGTTTTGCAAGACGGGTGCTATGTGCTCTACGGAGGGGGTGGTATACACTGAGAGAACTCTGAGGAACACTGATCATTGCAATAGCGGTAGAATAGTAAGAGAGATACAACATTGCGGCAAAGAGAAAGCGACTGCAGAGAATTGGTAAATAGATGCGAGTTAATGAGACGGAAGGCTTTCTTTTCTACTTTGTTTAGAAATGCTGTGTAAGAGGATCCTCCCCACACGTGTGAACAATTCTCAATACACGGACGCACTGCGCCCCTGTACAGAGTAAGAAGCTGCAGTTGAGTACACTCAGCTTCTGGGAAGCTGTTTTAGCAAGAGTCGTAACATGATATTTCCAATAGAGATGAGAAGAAAAAGAGACACCAAGAATATTAAGAGAAGATGAAGGGTTAATTTGTATGTTGTTGAAGAGTAGGTCATAGTGTTCTGGAAGGGAGCGACCAGTAAACAGATGGAGAAATTGAGTTTTGGCAGCATTGAAAGTAACAAAGTTTTCTTTGCCCCAGTTAGAGATAGTAGAGAGATCAGAAGATAGGTGTTTTATGACCTCCTTACGTGAGTTTTGGAGTTCCTGCTGTGAGTGGTTATGAGGAAAGCTAGTTGAATAGTAGGCCTATAATGTGAATGGGGCTGGAGGTGCAGTTGAGAAGATCATTAATGAATAATAGGAAGAGAATTGGAGATAGGCCAAAACCCTGAGGAACACCGGAGTTGATTGGTTGAGGAAGTGAACGGTGGCCGTCCACAACCGCAGCTGTGAAACGGCCGGAAAAGAAATTAGAGACAAAGGCACAGATGGAGGGATAAAATCTTTTTTTGTTTTGTTTTTGTTTTTTTCCTATATTCCAACGTACTCCCTCTAGGGCATAAGCTTAGAGCCTGAACATTCACCGCTGTACAATCAACAGTGAAGCCTGTGAGGTCTCGTTCCAGTCTAGGGAGTAAGACATGTGAAGCACGTAGAATACAACAAGCACCTGCTATCTTACCTTCGCATGAAGCACGGTGCTCACTTATGGCCCGAAGCTACCCCATCTCTGAAGTTACCTTGCTCCCGTGCTTCACTGTATCACCCGCTACACTCGGACCCTCACTGTTACACACACACACACAACGCCACCTGTTGAGCAGATAACTCACCAGGCATTGCACCCCTATAGCATATTTTGAATATGGGAATATTCATACAGTGCTATTTAATCAGGGAACAATGAGGGTATCTTATTGGCATTTCGGTGGGCTTTGTGGTAATGCACTGATACTAGGTACAGCACAAATTCCATCCCAATAATATCTTCCCATTGATACATCGGGATTTGAACCCGGGACCATTGGATTACCAGTCCAGTGTAGGAGGGTAGTTTAGCAATAAGGGATTTGTGCCAAACTCTATCGAAGGCCTTCGATATGTCTAGCGCAACAGAAAAAGTCTCACCGAAGTCCCGAATGGAGGATGACCAAGAGTTAGTAAGATAAGAAAGAAGATTACCAGTAGGGCGGCCCTTAAGGAAGCCATACTGTCGGCCGGTGTTATGGGGAGATAAATGGTTAAGAAACTTTTGAGGTAAGGATAGTTTAGAAAACATTAGAGATGCAAGAAGTGAGAGCTACTGGACAATAGTTGGAAGGTTGAGAGTGGTCACCCTTCTTTGGGACAGGTTAAATGAGAGCGAACGTCCAGCAAGAAGGAAAGATGTTAGAGGAGAGACAGAGACTGAAGAGTTTGTCTAGGCAGGGAGTCAGCACGGAAGCACAGTATTTTAGTACAACAGCATGGAACACCGTCCAGACCGTACACCTTCATAGTATTAAGCCCAGAGAGGGTGGAACGTACATCCTTGGAAGGTATTATGATATTAGGAATACGTAGAAGAGTGGAGAGGGAGGAACAGCACCAGAATCATCCAAAGTGGAATTTTAGCGAAAGTATTAGGAATTCAGCTTTGTCAGAGGAAGAAGTGATGGTGGTTCCATCAGAGCGGAAAAGGGGAGGGAAAGACGAAGAAAACAAATTGTTGGAGAGGTTTTTGGCTAGATTCCAGACAGCTTGGGAAGAGCTAAAGTTGGATAGTTCAGTACATTTATTACTGATGAAAGAATGTTTGGCAAGTCGAACAGATTTGGCTTGACAGAAACTAAGGAAGTATGAGATTCATTAGTTTGAATGTTTTTTCCTTATTGCTGACAGGAGTCGTGATACTTGGAGGGCTGTGTTTAGCCTCATAGACTCTGCTAGACAGACTGCCTCCCCGGCGTGGAAGGAGTCAACTAAATTCCCTAAGCCTTACACTAAACCAAAATTTATTCACAAGAGTCACCCAAGTGGGACTAAGTTTTTTCCGAACTTCAAAACCCCTTCCACGCCGGGAAGCAGTCATACTAACAAAAGCAGACAACAGGGCAAGAGTTCCGGTAAGTGGTACAAAGGTCAGAAAAAGAGTAAGCCAGGGCAAGATTCAAGGCCATCTACTACCAGGCAGCCGTCTACACCTACCACATCATATTAAAAAAACTAGTCATCCATAAAACTCTCTCACTGCCAGGGCATGTGATGGGCGAGTTCGATTCGAGGGTAGATCTGCCGGACAAGTCCAGTTGCGTGACTGGATCATTCTGGACGTGTCACCGGGCTTGGTCCCGGTGGACTTGGGCATGGACACTGGTACACAAGGGCATCACTTGGCTGTGGCTCCGACGACCTCGTTTACGTCAACCTTTAGAAGCCAATCATGTTTCTTTAGAGGTGGAGTCACTAGTGCAAGAAATGATAACCAAGCATATCATTGTCCTGGTCAATCCAACTTGCCCAGTTTACAAGTCCAGACTTTATCTCGTGCTAAAGAGGGACATTGCTCAGATGAGGCCGGTCGTAGACCTGTCTCACCTGAATCACTACATTCACAACACATCATTCAGGATGCTCACTGTGAATCAGATCAGGTTAACACTTCCGCCGCAAGGTTGAATTTGTTCCTAAGACCTGACAGAAGCCTATTGGCATGTCCCAGTAAACAAAAGGTTCCAAAAATTCCTCGCAATGAGGATCGAGCATCAGACTTATGTCTTTCAACGGATGCCTTTCGGTCTGAGCCTGGCACTGAGAATCTTTACCAAATTAGTCTGACAGGCTCTGTTACCACTATTAAAACAAGGGATCACGGTAATGTGGTACCTAGACGACTGGCTGGTGGTAGCAGAGTCCGAGATACATTGCCTCAACCTGTCAATTCCATTCTAAACCATGTCAAAGCCCTGGGATTCAATATCAACTTGGAAAAGTCGAATCTTGTCCCGACAAGGGTAATTCAGTGGGTAAAGCTGATGTGGGACACGACACACCTAACCCTCAGTCAGAATGTGGACAATCGGATCAGATTCCGCAAGAAATTGTTTCTTTTTCTTCACAGCCTGACTACCACGAGGAGGGTGTGGGAGTCTCTTGTCGGCTCTCTCAACTGGATTCAACTTACTGTGAAGTTGGGCCGGTTGAAAGTAAAGAGATTAATCTGAGAGGGAAACATACATTTTCCACTGTTGCCGACGGAAAAGTCATGGCAAATCTCGAAATTAATCCACAACTTACTAGCGGTCTGGGCAAGGCCGGAAACATTGCATTCTATTATGACGTGGATTTCTGTTCCGCCTACGGTATGGGTAGATACCGAAGCTTCAGGGACATTGGGTTGGGGTTATCAGTCAAACCTCGGGCATCAAGGTCAGGGTCTTTGGTCCCAATCCAAGGAGTTTTATCTCAATGTGAAAGAGTTACTAGTTCCCTTAATATTCTTTCAGGCTCACGGTCCCAAATTGGAGGGGAAATCAATAGCCTTTCGGATAGACAATCTGAATGCTGTATCTTGCATTCAGAAACAAGGCTCAACGAGGTCTCCAGTGTTGCTAGAGTTGTCGGAAAAGATTTTTGTGTTAGCTGACAAGCTAAACATTCATCTTCACGCATCTTATCTGCCGGGCGTGGCCATCGTCTGGGTAGATGCTCTGCCATGGAGACGGAGCAAAGTAGTAGAATGGGCGCTCAAGCAAACCGTCTTTAAAAAGATGATTGCAGAGCCATACCGTCCACAAGTGGACTTATTCGCGTCAGAGGAGAACCACAAACTCCCTCTCTACCTAACCCGCTGGGAAGTACTCCGGCGGAGGGTCCCGACGCATTGCTGACAGATTGGAACAGGTGGAATTCCGTCTATCTGTTTCCACCACCAGATGCATCACTCATGTGTCAAGTAGTTCACAAACTATGTGATTATCGGGGCATAGTCTCGATGATCACGCCCCTGTGGCCGGCTCAGGTGTGGTACTCCCAGTTGAAGACGTGGTGCGAGAAACCGGTGTCACTCCCGATCTCGTACTTCCACTTGGAGACAATTGGCAACCTAAAGACCTCGCTCACTTTTGCATTGTGGACATTCAAAGGGCCAAATGGTTAGCTCCTTTTGGGGAAAGCGTGACTCATAAATTTATTAATCAATACACTCCTTCCACCAGAGGTCAGTACCAATCACACTGGAAAACATTTACTATAGTGGAAACTGACCAAACTGAAGCATCGGTGTCTTTAATTTTCAAATATCTTGACTATTTATTTGAACATAAAAGATGTCAGTAGTAACACTTAAGAATCACATGTCCGCAATACGAGGCTCCTTTTATGACTCTTTTATGGCTCTTCGTACCGCAAGCGGAGGAGAAAGGTTTCATGCGTGCATGTTTCAAGCTTCACTCACCACCCCGTCAGCTCATGCCTACCTGGTCACTGGACAAAGCTTTGTCTTTATTAAATTCTCAGAAATATGGTCACGATCCTCCTTTTGATTCAATCTTAACCCTTTATAGGGCAAGTGACCAAATTTGATCATGCGAGGGATCAAGCAAATTTGGACCTATGAGCGCGCAAATTTGCACTATCTCCTAAAACACTCCGCCCCACAAAGGGTTAAAGAAGGCTGTGTTCCTTATATCCTTAGCTACAGGAAACCGGGTATCTGAGCTGGCGGCGATGAGCAACGAACCGAATTGTCTCAGGTTTGGACGACGCAATGTGAATGTACAAATTCCGCCGTCACCTAACTTTGTAGCAAAACACGAGCACAGTGAGAACGTTTTTACGGAGTTCACGTTTCCAGCACTCAAGAGAGGAGATTCTCACCATAAATTATGCCTGGTGAAATCTCTACTATATTTTATGGGAGTGTCCCGGCCTAACCAACCGGGCGCTCTCTGGGTAAGTAGAATGGGTATACGCCTTACGAAGAGGAAGTTAATAGCTTTACTTGTGAATGTGATACGGGAAAGCAACCCAGGTACCGTGGGACGTGCACATGACATTCGTAAATGGGCAGTGTCACTTCGGGTCTTGAAGGATTATTCAATCACGGATATTGGAAGTAAGCAATTATGGGCATCCAATCACACCTTCCTAACGCGATACTTGTCTGTTGCCCTAGATAAACCGAATCTGACCTGTGTCGCATTTTGACAACGGGTCTGATGGTCTCGTGCTATTAGGATTAAGGTTAATTTTTAAGAGTGAAAGGGCGGCGGGGGGGGGGGCACTTGATAGCTAAGACCCTCAGCCCTGCCGGACAGGTTGTGAGTGCACAGGGACTGTGATATACTTAATCTTAAGAACTGGAAGCACACTTCAAAGTGATATGTTTTTGTTTTTGTATTTTGGATACATAACCATATAGCTTAGGTTATCTGTGTTTATCATATGATACTCAGTAACTTTCAATAAGTCACGAGTCTGCATATTTTTGTATTGGTATACATGACTAAATATTTTTGTGATATAAATGTACCATAAGAAACTCAGGGACTTATCATAAGTCATGAATCAGAATATTTTTGTATCAGTATAGATATTCATAAACAAAGATTTATTTAACAGTTAGAATGTTTAATTCATTTAATCATCTGTTTTTACATGTAAATGATAGGTTTATGTTAAGCAAATGTTCTACAATCCTATCCCATGATTTCCAAAAGGGTTTGCACACAGGTTTTCTTTGAAGTACGCTACCTGTATTCCTTTTAACAAATTTGAATTTTGTATGTACAAGATAAAGTATTATAACTCTATATCTGGGGTTTTTCTCATCATATTGTTGATTTGTTAGTGGTTTGATATTTGTCACGAATGTCCCCCTCCAGACTCGAGATATCAGGCATATCGTCAATGATGAAGGAGCCACTAATAAATTATAGGTTTGAGTCCCGGAGGGAAAAAGGAAAACCTAATATTTAGTAGTGGCCCCGGAATCATTGACGATTCCGGCCCTCCCTTCCATCCCCCTCCCATTTGTATTTGATGTATTTAAGTTATCTTGATATATCATTGAAGGATGAATGACGCTAGGCACAGCAGCGTCTGCGGTCACACCCATGCTATCAACATCCACACGATGGGAAGCATAGCCTTTAGGGGTTCTAATTAATTTTTCTTAAATTATTTTTTGCAAAGTTTTTTCGTAGCGAGCTCCCGTTCATAAGGACGATTCCGTAAGTGAATGAGCATACGCTTACAATGTAGGTCTCTTCATTCCTCTGGGGCGGGTGTTTCGAACAGCTGACGCATGAGTTCAAAGAGTGCCATTACTGATTAAGGCATATCGTCAATGAATCCGGGGCCACTACTAAATATTAGGTTTTCCTTCTTCCCTCCGGGACTCTAATCTATATTCTGTCTTATAACTTATGTATATACTTGTATAGTTCCTCTTTATTGGGTACTATTCAATTTCGCTTTTCTTTCTATCATTCTTCTTTGTCTTCTAGCACATATTTTTTTTCTTTCCTATTTTATATTTTTATCCAAGTAGTTATTTAATTCTTCTTGTCCACATTTCAAGTAACGTTTTCTTCTTTTTCTCTATGTCAAAGTTATCACTTAGTAATAATAATAATAATAATAATAGTTCTTAAAGCTAGCACATGCTAAGCCAGCTAAGGATAGCCCAATAAGGCTGATTAGGCGTATTTCCATTGGGGTCCTGTACTACTACCCCATCCCCTTGCTCATGAGGGATGGTAATGACTCAGTGCTTGTGAAAAATCTTTAATGCGCCAAGCGTGGGCGCGATCCCGGGTCTTCTGGGTGGAAGTCCGAGACGCTAGTCACTACACCAGCGCGCTCGCTGTAACAGTGTACTGTCCACCAAACAATTTCCTGGTTGGGTTTGGGTCAATATACTGTATATGATTCAAGATAAAATATATAGGCATATGGACGAGATGGGTTGGGTGAGAAAGGGATCTACCTTTTGTGGGCCACTTGTCTCTCAGCAGATTCCCAAATTGCATGTGTAAGGGATCTGCCTCATTTGTACCGGTGTGCAAACAAACAAGAGAGGGAGATATTTGCTGTGTAAGGGATCTGCCTCCATTTGTTTAGTAACAGAGCTATAGATATGTGGAATAGGCTACCGAATGCTATAGTGGGATCAAGAACAATAGAGCTTCAACAAAAAAGTTTTAATGTGGTCACCGATATTATCTGTTCCCGGGATAACTCTTTCAGTACCAGTGCCGTCCTCTTAACTAAATTTTGGCTACTGTTAGACGATTTTATTCAGATTATAATGGACCTCCAGCTATTAACCCGGGAACGGCGAAAACACTCTTAAAGGTGGGGGCTCATGGGTTGAGATAAACATGGAATGATAATCGCCAAGCTGTACATAATTATCTTGCAAAATGCAATGGCACTGAAATAATTATTAACAATGGTATAAAGGATTTTGTGGATCGTCTATACCGGGCCTGTGACGTCACAAGAGTGTAAGTCCACCATCCAGTCTAGGCTAAGGATACTGGTGTGACGTCACTATGACGTCACAGGCCCGGTATAGACGATCCGCAAAATCCTTTATACCATTGTTAATAATTATTTCAGTGACATTGCATTTTACAAGATAATTATATGCAGGTTGGCGATTATTTTTCCATGTTTACCTCAACCCCTGAGCCCCCACCTTTAAGAGGTTTTGGTGGGCAAAGGCAAGAACACTCTTAAGAGGTAAGGCCTAAAAAGAAACTTTTAAAAGGCCCCAGTAGCACTTAAAACAAAATAAATGGTGTTTAAGTGAGATAATTCCCCTCCATACCTTCTATCACTCTTCCACATGTGTCAAAATCCTCCCCCCCCCCCTTCAATTATCACCTATTTTTCCTCTTATTTATCCTCATGTTTATCGGTGTATTTACCATGCCAATATCTCCAAACCGGTCCTAGGGTGTGGTCTTATGTGTGTCTATGCATGGGAAAGAGAGAGAGAGAGAGACAGGCCTCAGTCTCCCCAGACATCGAGAGAGCAGGGTGTAGGCCTCGCTTGTCTCTTTCTCACCTCATGAATGAACAGTCGGCAATAATTCGCGATTTTCACCCTCCAAACACTATTTCCACTTGTTTTATTGCTGTTACATGTTACTATCTTCATATTAAACATAAAATAGATGCATATGAATAAGTAATAATTATATTTATCGTAAAATGACGATTTTAGGCTGGAATGAGGCCTAATATGGCTGCCCAGTTATAGTGTGTTCATTACATATAGCTCGCGCTTAGCGGGTTAACCTTTAAAATGCGAAATTGCCCTAGGGCCTAGGGTAGTTATTTGTGAATTTGTTCCATATGTTCCATATGACCGAACCATCTCAAGGTGTTCCTTTTCACACTTTCCAGCAAATCTACCTCCACACAACATCTTTTGACTTCCTCATTCGTCTGTCTATCCCTCAATGTAACTCCACACGCACTTCTCAAGTAACTCATTTCCACCCCTCTCACTCTTGGTCTGAGTTTCTCCACCAACGTCCATGCTTCGCTTCCGTAAGTCAGTGTCGGGATTACTACACTGTCATGCAAGGACTCCTTCACTTCCATACTGACCACCCTATTTCTTGTCACTGATATCAGCATTCCTACAACCCTCTTCCCCTGTTGCACCCTTTTCCGCACTTCTTCATCCATAGTCCCATCTTTACTCAGCACACTGCCCAGATACTTAAATGAGCTGACAATCTTCATAGCCTGACCGTTCAACTTCACCTCACACTCTGTGGCTTCACCCCTTTCGAAGACCATAACCTTGATCTTCCCCGCATTTACCTTCATGCTAAAAATTTTGTCTGGGGTTTCTTCAATTTTTACTGGCTTATCCCTCAATGTCGGCTATAGGCCTATATCTGCAAAGTACCAAGCGTAAGCAGATCACGAGAACTACCAGTACCTTTTACCCATCATACAGAAGATTCCGACAAACTTTCACATAATACATCTGTACTATCAGTATTCGCTTCATACTTCCTTTTACGACCATACCAACCATGTTCATTAACATGGTTATAGCTACCTAGAACTAGATGTCGTGATCGTTCTACTTTCATAGATATCTCGAGACCCTTTTGGTAAGTCTTGAACCCTAAGCCAAACTTATTACAATACACACTCTCAAATTGCTTAAGTACAGGCATACCAATTATCAGGTGCTTTACCTTATCGAGGATGGCTGCTTCCACATTGGATACTGTACGGCTATCAAATACTACCGTCATATCTACAATCTTATGTGTAGTCTTCATCATTCCCTCAGACATAATGTTTCGAACATCAATTTTCTTTTCTAGTGACACCAATGTGTTATTAGCTTTTTGGGCAAATTTAGGCGTTATGTAGACACGGTTTGCACCAGTGTCAGGGATCACAGATTCCTTATGGCCGTTCATGAGAACTTGTACAAGTGTAACACGGCGAGGAACTGGATATACTATTGGAGACCGAATAACATGGTGAGGGGTTGTGTCATGCATATTGATAATGCAACGACAATCAAGAATGACGTCACACCCTAGTAGCCCATGGTCCCATACAAGCCGATCAGATACGACAATCAAAGGTTTCATGGTAACATTCCCCAAGGTTAGTTCTGGTCGGCCTACTACTCCACAGGCGCTAGCAATAGGTTTCCTATCCAAGAATGGAATGTAATCATTGGACAGGTTGAATCGGTCAACACAGCTCTTGGGAATTATAGTGGATGTGGCACCTGAGTCAATAATGAACTTCAGGTCATGGCCATTTACCTTCCCAATCACACACAAAACCCCCTTGCCAGGAGAAACTCTCCAAAAGAGTTCTACCCTGTCCACATTGTAAGTGTTTTACAGGTAGGCCAGACTAGGCCTAAAGATTAAAACCTTTGATAATCATAGGCTACAAATAAATAGTAGCCTATGTCACTATGAGGATATACGCCACTAAACTATATATCTAACTAGCCTATAATCCTAGCCTAGTTCAGTTGTAGGTTGGGAAAGTCAGGAAGCTAGGCCTATTAACCTAGTCATATATTCAAAATATATATAGTTTAGAAATAATAACTGAGAGAGTGGAGCTAATCTTCTGCGTCTTGTAAGTTGTACGCAGGATTCAAAAGTGAAGATTGATGAGGAACTGCTCAGCTAATTGTAGACATTACAAAATCGCTGGTGAAGTCTCTTTGTTAATTTAGTGTATTTTATTATTAATTATAATAAGTCCAACAGAACACAAAATATCATAAAATAATTACTTAAACCAATATTAACCCGTCCAGCCCCGGCTAGTTTTGTAATGTTTGTTCACCAGAACCCGGCCGGTTTTCAAATTTTTTTTTTATTCCAGAAACAATAGCGAATGGGTTAGGAATGAAGGAAAAACCACGAAAAACCGCTCAAAAAGCTTAAAGAATGGTCCTACAGAGCCCCCGAAAACGTATTTTACAAGAGTAAAAAATTGAAGGCAATTACCCCAAAAACCAGGTTATTGCGCGCTCACGCGCACGCACGTGGACTTTGAGAGTTTTCAACCATCGGCACAGTTGCGTGGGATACGTACACAGTTCCCATACAAATCTGAGCCCTCTTGAGTGGCTACACCTGAGGTTACGGTCGGCGCAATTAGGGTGACGCGCCAGGCGCGTCTCTGGGGCTGTGCGTTACATACATCGCCGACGCGTCAGGCGCGTCGCTGGGGCTGTACGGGTTAAACAAATTTAAAATACGTGCACGCGATATATTTTATAAGGTTATTCCTAAATTATAAATTTTCTCTTAAACTTGGAGTCGAAGAAAACTAGTAATTTAAGGGTATCTTCACTGTTTTCTTTGATAATTTGAGGGCCCGCATTGAGCTTCTTTCGGGCAGCATATGTGCTGGAGTTGTGCAGGGGTGGGGAGGGGGGGGGGGGGTTGACGGAATAAGGTCAGAATTAAGAAGAGGACGAACCATTAACCCTTTCAGTACCGGCGACACCTTTTTAATTGTATCATAGCTGTATTTAGACTATTCTGTGCAGTTTACGGATCTGTGATAGTAAAAAGGGATGAATAAGATGGTTCGAAGCCTGTTCATGAGGGAAACATGCATTTTGTACCGGGATTCACTTATGCATATGTCCAAAGAGTTGGATATGATGCCACATACTCAAATGTTAAGACAATGGCAGAACAACATATTTTCTGAGAGTCAATCTACCTACAGTACTCTGTTGAGAGAATATCCCAAACGCCTATTCGTATCTTTCTTCAGTTACAATACAGCCTTATGCAAGTTAACATTTTTGAGGCTACACATATTGAGATATAATTGAAAAGTAATCCTCACGCAAGCAATACCTGTGCCTTTATGCAATAAATAATCCAAAATTGGACAATGATCTTGCAGGAATGGCTATTTTTTTTTTGGCTTCGGTTCAACTTTTCCTTTTCTGTATAATCTAATTAATTAATTTCACTCCCAACACCTCACACCTCACCTCCCAATGAAATTAATGGAAGCATGTGATCCTCCCGGGATTCGAACCTGGAATACCACATATACAGATTATATACACTCTAACCATTACACCACCAAGACAGTAAAAGGTTAAGCACTTGATACGATTGATATCCATTTACGAATACTGGATAATAATCTAATCATGTACTCAGACCCAACTGCACACTGAATAGCGTAATGTTGCACATTGGCCATTTGATATAAGTATGGAACTTTAATTGTATGCCTTAAGAATCCAAACTCTTAAACATGACGTGCTGCATTATAATATATTATGCTCTAATAAAGCCTTGGCAATCATCATAAAAGAACCAGAATACTATTGGGAATACTGATTGAGTTGATCTTAGGAAATGAGTGGCTCATAAAAAAACTTTCCACTTTACATACATTAGATATTATATTATACATATAGATATTAATACATTGACATATAAACGGGGAACTTGAGTAAATAAAAATACATAACACACTCACTCATATACAGTATATATACATATATACCGGAATATACTGCATATAATATATATATATATATATATATATATATATATATATATATATATATATATATATATATATATATATATATATAAACTCGCTAGGAAAATTGAGACAACGGAACACCAAGCTTTCGTCTATCTTCTCAAGACATCTTCAGGGTAATAGATATACCAAATTGATCTATTTTTTTTTTCTTCTAAGTTTGGAGGTCTAGCGAGGATACTAAAAAATATATAAACACATAAATATATAGATAAAAAACCAAGCACTACCCTCTTAACCCATACTGTACCGGCGTCGTACGTTTCATAGTGCGGTGGGTATATGAATATGATTAGATTAATATCCAGTATTCGAGAATGGATAATAAGTCATAGGCGTGTGCATAAACCTTTAACCGTCTTGGTGGCGTATTGGTTAAGGTGTCTAAAAATCTGTGTGTGATAACCAGAGTTCGAATCCTGGTGGATCATATTATATGCTTTCATTAATTTCATTGGAGGTGTTTGGTGTTGTGGTGAAATTAATAAAAAATAGATTATCAGTAGGTTCAGGGATATTTCGTAGCGAGGCCGTTCTATATGATCTGTGCCCCATGAATATTCTTTCCTCTCACTTAAACAATAGGCTACCATAGTGCGGTGGGAATATGAACATGATTAGATTAATATCCAGTATTCGAGAATGGATTATAAGTCATAGGCGTGTGCATAAACCTTTAACCGTCTTGGTGGTGTATTGGTTAAGGTGTCTAAAAATCTGTGTGTGATAACCCGGTTCGAATCCTGGTGAATCATATATATGGTTTCATTAATTTCATTGGAGGTGTTTGGTGTGGTGAAATTAATAAAAAATAGATTATATGCTGGCAATTATTAAACAATTTTGTTCATCTTTGGAAGGATGTCAACCATTTAAAAGGCTACAGACTATCTCAAGTAACCCTTTTAGATACCATATACCTTCCACTCTTACTATTAATTTCTGCAACATTTGTGGCCTTTCCTCACTTCCACTCTGTGGAACACCACCTCTCCTCTGCCAACCCTGATTTTCTCTTTCTCACTGAAACTCAGATGTCTGGGACTACTGACAGCAAACCCTTCTTTGTACCCTCCTACTATATCTATCCTAAGTTTCAAGCCAAAGGTGGATGTTGCGTATATGTGCGCAACAATCTCGCTTTCTCTCGTGCTCCCAACATAGACTCTTCTGAATTCTCGACTCTCTGGCTAAAGCTTTCATGTCACTCTCAAGCTAACTATTTCTGCGCTGTTTATCTCTCCCCTAATTCTATTGACTATCCAAATTTCTTTAGACTATCTAACTTCTTAAGTGGAACACATTCTATCCATCTCTCCTTTCGCATAAATCTCCAACATAGCAAATTTCAACGTTCACCACCACCAATGGCTCTCCTTTGTTTCCACTGACCAACCTGGTGAACAAGCCTACATCTTTTCTATCCTAAATGACCTAGAGCAGCTAGTCCAGCAACCCACCCATATCCCGGATCGCTTCGGAGAGCGGCCCAACATTCTTGACTTATTTCTAACTTCTAACTTTTCTACATATACTGTAAATCTGTTCTCTCCTCTGGGCTCCTCCAACCATAATATAGGTTTGACTCCTGCAAGGAGATAAAGAAAACCTAATATTTAGTAGTGGCCCCGTAATCATTGACGATTATGCCTATTACATAAGGCATCCTCTTCAAACACTCATTTACCGTAGTTTGAATCTACCGCGCAGAGCATAAAAAATTGAGGAGCCTTCATCATGAGCGCACGCAACCTCACTCATGGTTCGTCATTATGAAATTGGGTACTCACTACGAAAAAACTTTGTAAAAAATAACAAATAAAAAGAAAATAAGAATAAGTAATCATAAGCTTTCCATAACTTCGTGGATGTACTTGTGTGGATCTTTGACCAGACGCTGACTTCAGGCGTCATTCTTCCTTCACTGACATATCAAGTAAACCAAAATCCTTAATACATCAATGAATGGGAAGGGGATGGTCGGGAGGGCCCCAGTCGTCAATGATTACGGGGCCACTACTAAATATTAGGTTTTCTTTATCTCCTTGCAGGAGTCAAACCTATAATTTATTAGTGGCCCCTCCATCATTGACGATTATGCCTGATATCTAAGACTGGAGGGGGACATTCGTAATCATATCATAACTCTAGCAAAAGCAGATAATCAAACAACCACATAGTATTCTTACTTTGTAAAAAAGATATATTTGTGTGCATAAACTTTATACAGCATATAAATATACAAAAAAGGTGACAAGCAGGAGCGTGCTTCGAAGAAGCCTGCTTGGACAAAAAAGGGGTTAACTCCGAGACTCTGTACACAGAGCTGGTAGTTAAGAAGGCACCCCACTTAAAGTAAGTGGTGAAAAATAGAAACATCAAAGTTTACATGTGCACATATAAACCCCATTAACTCGTGGATATATATCTAAAATTATACCCTAAAAATAAAAGGAACTCGTGTACTGTCGCAGAAGTACTGAATTCTTGTACTTCTGCAGAGGTACTTACATTACAAATACAAGTTGCGGCCGCAACTACTAAGATTACTTAAATTTATATTGCTTCAAAGCCAAAACTATTTACAACAAGCATTGTCGTTCTACTATGATTGTACGTTAGCACAATTTCCTGTACAGATTTTTTTTATATCATAGCACCTACACCCTGTATCACAGCTCGTAAGCTCCGCACACGTACTCTGGCGGGGTCTAGGGTGTCCTATGTTACACTGACTGCACCCCCCCCCCCCTCTCTTTTCTTCATCTAAACACTAAGTGACCCAGAGGCCACCTAGACCCTCTGCCGTAAAGCTATACATGGCATGGAAGGCCTGTCTAAAGCTACTGAAAGGTATCGAGTCAAAAAAGCATGATTAGAGGACCTGAGGTGCGTGGCTGCTATGTCCTCAACAGAAAAATTCTTAAGGAAACGTAAAGAGGTCGCCCATTTGCGTAAATCGTGAGCTCTACCCACAACGCCGGGATTACTTTCCTGAATGACGTTAACTAAGAGAGAAGCCAGTTTACGTTTCATTACGCGTTTACCCGTACTTGATACCCATAAAGCACCTTGTTGATTCCTAGGTGCGACTTTCAAATATTTGGTTAGCGCTTGCACTGGACATAAATTATGGTGCACCTTTCCCCTTTTCAACGCCGGCACCGTGAACTCTGAAAACACGTGATCACTGTGTTCATTTTTGGCGATGAACCCCGGGGAAGGGGCAATATGAATACAATCATTGAGCCTACCAAACCTGATGCAATTAGGTGTGTTGCTCATCGCCGCCAGCTCAGACACCCTGTTCCCGGTAGCCAAAGCCATAAGGAATACTGCCCTTTTTAAAAGTAAGCCAAAATCTGCAGTATTTTGGTACTGCCGGGAATGAAGTAATGACAACGCTTTGTCCAGAGACCAGGTAGGCATGAGCTGACGGGGAGGTGGCCGGAGTTTAAAACATGCCCTCATGAAACCTGTCTCCTCCGCTAATGGTATGGTTAGACCTGTAAGGTCAAAGAATGGCATCCTAATTGCTGTTAAGTGATTCTTTAACGTTACTACAGATAGACGTTTCTGCTCAAACAGATAGTTTAAATAATTAAAAACCAAAGCCACCGAAGGCACGGATTGTTCTGTTCTGAGTATCCAAAAAGTGAAAGACTGCCAATGCGAATGATACTGTCTCTTAGTAGATTGTGTGTATTGATTCATGAATTTATCGGTCACGTTTCTACCATACGGAGCTAGCTATTTGGCCTCCTGAATGTCCATAATGCAAAAGTCAGCGAGGTCTCTAGGTTGCCAATCGTGTCTAAGTGGAAATACCCGACCGGGAGTGACACCGGGTTCGGGCACCACGTTTTTAATTGCTGGTACCACGCCTGCGCCGGCCACAGGGGCGCGATTAACGAGACTACGCCCCGATAATCCTGTAGTTTGTTTACTACTTGGTACATCAGAGAAGCGTCTGGCGGCGGAAACAGATAAATGGAACTCCACATGTTCCAGTCCGTCACCAGTGCGTCGGGTCCTCCCGCCGGCGTGGTTGTCCGGCGGGTTAGGTACAGCGGGAGTTTGTGAGTCTCCTCGGACGCAAATAGATCCACTTGTGGACGGTAAGGCTTCGCAATCATTAGGTCGAAAATGTTTTGCTTGAGTGCCCATTCTACTGTTGTGCTCTGTCTCCGAGATAGAGCGTCTGCCCAAACGTTCGCTACGCCGGGGAGATAAGAAGCGTGAAGCTGAATGTCCAGCTTGTCGGCTAGTACAAAAATCTTTTCTGACACGTTTAGCAACCTCCACGATCGCGTTGACCTCTGCTTCTGAACGCAGTGAACCGCATTCAGATTGTCCATCCTGAAGGCCACTGATTTGCCCCGCAAAGAAAAGCCGTGAGCCTGAAGGAAATACAAGGGGACTAGTAACTCTTTGACATTAATGTGGGAGGATTCTGAATGGGACCAAAGCCCTTGACCCTGATGCCCTTGGTTTGACTAAAAGCCGCAACCTATCGTGCCTGACGCATCCGTGTCCACCCATACCGTCGGCAGAGGAGAGGTCCATGACATGACTGAGTGCAATGTTTCCCTCTTCACCCAGACCGCTAGTAAGGTGTGTATTAATTTTGGGATGGGCCATAATGTTTCCGCCGGCAATAGTGGAAAAAATTTGTTGCCCTCCAAAATTAAACGTTTGACTTTCAACCGGCCCAACTTTACAGTTAGTTGAATCCAGTTGAGAGAGCCGACCAGAGATTCCCAGACTCTCTGTGTTGATATAGGTTAAGTGCACACACAACATATATACAGAGTGTACACATGCCTTAATCATATTGCAACATACACACAAGTACTTTCAGGGCAATACTATCATTGTTTCATATCCCATGATAATATACCGTACTCTGTAGTATCGGCAGCGTTGCACCAAATATATCCGGCACCGCTGCACATGTTTTCATCAGTAACATCCGGTCGGCACTCAGCATAGCAGTGCCACCCCAGCTCTGTATACCTTTGGCTAATAAGAACCTATAAACTTATCTCTGGACTTTTATTCTACATCCTTGTGCAAGAAAGGATTATCAAGGTCAGAAACAGTTTCTTGCGAAACCTGTTTCGATTGTCTACACTCTGACTCAGAGTGAGAGCAGCTGTGTCCCAGACCAGCCCTATCCACTGGACCACTCGTGAGGGAACAAAGTTTGACTTTACCAGGTTTACCTTGAATCCTAGAGATTTTACATGATTTAATGTTATGTTGACATGATTGATGCATAACTGTTCCGTCTCCGCCACCACCAGCCAGTCGTCTAGATACCACAAAATCCTGATCCCTTGTTGCAACAAGGGCATCAGGGCTTGCCGGACTAATTTCGTGAATATGCGAGGTGCTAGGTTTAAACCGAACGGCATCCTCTGAAAGACATAAGTCTGATGCATGATTCTTAAAGCCAGAAAACGTTGAAACCGTTTGTTTACCGGGACGTGCCAATACGCGTCCATCAGTTCTAAAGAACACATCCACCCTTCCGGCGGAAGTGTTAGCCTGATTTGATTCACTGTCAGCATCCGGAAGGACACATTGTGAATGTGGAGGTTCAGATAAGACAGATCTACGACCGGCCTCATCTGAACACTGTCCCTTTTGGGTACCAGAAAAAGTTTGGATGTAAAAACTGGGTAATTTTGAGGAACCGGGATGATAACATTCTTGGCCACCATCTCTTGGATCAGTGACTCCACCTCTAATGAAAAAAAATTTGCCTTTGTCGGCTGACGTAAGCGAGGTCGCCGGAGCCACTGCCAGGTGATGCCTTTGCATGCCACCATCCTCGCCCATGTGTTTAAAGGCCATGTGCGATGATTCGCCCGGAACGACCCAGTTAGCAGACAAGGGTTCGCCGGCTGGACTACCCTCTGATCCACCCGCCGGAAGATTGGCCCTGGGAGTGAGGGAGACCCTAGTTTTTTGGTGGTGGTGGTGGTGTAAGTTTAGACGACTGGCCGGGTTTGGCTGGAGACGGGCCCTGGCCCGGCCTTTGATACCTCTGTCCTTTATGGTTACCTGAAGACTTTCCTTGCTTGTATCTGTACTGACCTTGGGTGGAAGAGGATTTAGGCAAATGAAAGGATTTTGCCCCACCAGACTGAGCTTTAGCGACTGGTTTGGGCTTGGTAAAAGTGAAAGCAGGTTTCTTAGACGGGGCGGAACTGTGCTTCAAGGCCTGAGCCATGTTAAACACCGTCCTCCACACCTCCGGGCCATTAAAGATGCAGTTAGAACTGGGGACATTATTACTTGATTTGCAATTCTATCCGGGAGCTTTCGGACTAGAGACATCCTTAGATCTTGTCTTGCCCGCACCGCCTCTAACAAGGCCGTGCGTATATCTCCCAGTGACTGTATAGAAGTCTGGAGAAGCAAGCGTCTAGACAGCTCGATCGCCTTTCGGACTTCTGTGTCCGCGATAGCCTGAGCAGATCTTAGCATTGACTTTGCTACCTGTTGCGTAACTATATACTGAGAAAATAGTCTATACGCCTTTCCCCGTAGCCTAAACTCCCGGTCTAGGTGAGCAGTGGAAGGTGTAGAAAAGGGATCTTTAAGCTCGCATAGATTAATTTTAGGGGCAGCTAAAAAAGCAAATAGAGCAGAGGGAACTCCGCCGGCAGAGTATACCGGGAGAGAGAACCAAGAATGGCTTTCTTGTGGAATTTGGTGTGAAGCTTTAGAAGTGAATGTA
The DNA here is from genome assembly GCA_032716605.1 of Paralithodes platypus. Classification (NCBI taxonomy): domain Eukaryota; kingdom Metazoa; phylum Arthropoda; class Malacostraca; order Decapoda; family Lithodidae; genus Paralithodes; species Paralithodes platypus. The sequence continues at coordinate 6,386,755 of CM064525.1, read as the reverse complement.
GTTGCAAAGTTTTGCGCCTCGACTTCCCAGTCCACCCAAGGTCCTGGACCCAACTGCTCCACCTTCAAAACTGGATTCGCGGCTGAGTCTGTGAATGTCTTTAAACCTAACTCAGGTGTTAGAGCCAACAGCGCTTTGATATCATTGAACCCGTCATGTTTTGTCCAGTCCGAAAATAGTTTTGAAGCTGACGCAGGGGGTAGGGCAGGTGTAGAAGAATATACAAAATAATCATGATGATAATAGTTGGGGATGGCCTTACTACTAACATCAAGTACATTTCCCAGCATATCTAGAGCCCTTAACTTCCTAGATTTATTCCCTTGGATTACCCACTCTCGTGGTACCGGAAGCTCCCCTGACATAGTGGATTGTGCTACCTCTGGCTTTGTTGGTACCAATGATACCCAAGAATCGTCTGGCCCGTATAAGAGAGGCATAGCCCCTTTTCTGATCGGGGCTTTGTCTAACGGGGGAGGATTTACGTCTGCTACAACTCGCACATTGGAAGTAGTTAGTGCCGCCGAAGTTGGCCTAGTAACAATAGTAGGTGATACAAGGGGAGTGAGCGGAATTTGTGTCAAAGCAATGGAAGTAGCCAGAGGTCGGACAGTCGATGTTGGCGTGGAAGCTCCCAGACCAACTATAGAAGGCTCCGGTTGCTGGCCAAAAAACTTAGTTAAAGCACTCGCTAGTAACCCATTAATCTCATCCGCCGTGACAAATTGAGCAGAGGAAGAACTATTAGGTGAAGCATCCCTATTCTGAGAGTTATCTACGACTGAACTAGACTCGTGAATTCCCACCTCAGAAATAATAGAACCCTCATCCCCTGCCTCCGGTCCCTCCTGAGAGGATTCCGCCGAGGCTGGGACCCCCTCATGTTGCCATGTTAAGTCAGGGATGGAAGACGGGGTCTCCGTGTCCCGGTGGACTTCAGCCACTACCTGTGTTGCCTGAGACGGAAGGGAGCTGTCCCTCCATGGCTGGGAGTATCTCCAAACTCCCCGGTCTTGGCCGGAACTCACTTGTGAGCCAGGCCCCACCCCATGACTGAGCCCTCACTCGAGCCCTCTAGCGGGTTATCACTGCCGGGAGAACCCTCTAAATCTAAAGTGAGAATATTGGAACTGGGAATAATATTTGGGGACAACTTGTCCGCCGGTATATCCCCCACCACAGTCTCTGACTCCACTTCCGACCTGTCAGATTGGACATGAGACATGTCGGGAGTAGAGGCAGAAAGTGAGGTTCGAGGCTCCGGCGAACGCCGGGAGGACTTTCGTGCATGAGACTTTCTTAGAAGACTTGTGACTCCGCCTCGACTTCGATGTATCACTAGAACTGTCCTTGGTCTTATCTGTCCTACTCTTCTTCCGCGAAGGTGAAGTCGAGTGACTATGTGTCTGCTTTCTGAGAGGAGACCGTGACCTGGACCTAGATCTTGACTCCGAAGCTGTCGCCGGGGGAGACGGCTCTCGCGGTCTCTTAGATGTGCCGGGAGAGGGAAGAAGCCCTTTACCCAGCCCAGTCTCTGCCGACTTATTGACTTTACTTCGGGAAGGAGGACGTTTAATTGGGGGGTGCTGAACCAACAAACGGTCCCATAGAATTACGTTATCACACTGCAGTGCTTTATGAGCCACTGTAGTAGCATAATTAGTAAGAAGTTGTCTGACCTCGCGTAATGCAACCGCCACGGCCAGATTGTCGTGCTGTAATACTTTAATACTGAGCTGACTACAAAAGGTACAATTCTTCGTTACCCACAAACCCCTTGATCGGTCCCATTTGACACAACGAATGCACAGAGTATGTGCAAAAATAGGGATCCCGGAACATGAGGGCGTTGAGCAAAGAGCAAAAACCGGGGCTAGAGCAGCCATGGCAGAGACTGGGTAAAAGCTAACTCCCCCCGGGCCTCACCTGGTCCTCTGTGGACCCGCCGGAACTCCGCCCTGGAAAAAAGAAAATTTCCAGGAATTAATGCTCATAAGGTTACCCCCAAATGTTCTAACACAAGTGTTAATGAACCGCCGGGCAACGAGCCGTAATACACCACTATTACCTCTCGTTACCCTGTAGGTTCATATGTAAAGATTTTTTGAATATCTTTACGTGTCCAAAAGATTTAAGAATATCCTCTGACATGCTATTAAGATGAGCAGTTCTTTATAAATGACGCAGTCTTCCCTGTGATAAAAAGTTCACCGGGAACCCATAATAAGACGCCGGCCTCCTTATTATAATAATAATAATAATCTTCTGGTTACTTATATAGCGCCCGTCTCTCCTCCTTCGAGGATTCGCAATTCGCAAACGCAGTTAACCAGGTTAAGCCCATCTTAATCATTAGATCTGACTCCTTTCGAAGCCTTCAAAGATCGCCGTAAGTTGAATGTCTCGATACCCAATTGTATCCCTCAATTGTTTGGCTAATCCTACCGAATTGCAAATCCGTGATTCCCACCCTCCCGAGGTTCAACCGCCGGGTGAAAATTAATAGAAAAGTTAACCCCAATTGTTCCTATCCCCACTTCTTTGCAAAAGATCGCCGGGGTGGAAAGACTAATCAAACAAAACAGCCCAGTTTTTTAACGGCTTTGCAAAACCGGGAATAACTATAGTCAACAGGTGTCCGCATGAACCCCTAGTTGAATCGGGTAAAGCCATTCCGTCGGGAAACACATAGTAAGCCTGAACACAGGCCCCACTACAGAGATGCAGTTCTGGAGAGCCCTCAAGCCACCACTCGCCGGGGGAAACTAGCCTATTTTAACCACGCATGATTAAAACTCGGCAACCAGCCGGATTTTCTCGGTGCAATCGAGAAAATCCGCCGGAAAAGGCAACCCACACCCGCCAGACGCAATCTGAGAACCAGCCGGATTTTCACGGAGCAATCGAGAAAACCCGCCGGAAACGGTAACCCACACCAACCAGATGCCATCGGAGGTACACAAATAGTGCCTGGAATAAGCCAATACACAACTTATCCAGAACACACATGACACAGTAGTACATATTTATACAATAAATCAATAACACTTGCACATGTAAAAAAGCTACGAGAGGCTGGCTAGGCCTAAGCAGACGGAGTATCGCTTAAACATGTCATAATAAAAAACAAAAAGCACTGAATTATATCACAACAGGAACAGCCGCCAACACACCTCGAAGAAATAAACCGGGGAGAGGGAAGCACTGACACGGGACCTAGAAAAAACTTCACTAAGTGAAGAAAAATACGCTAGGAATGTCAGAAAACAAACAAATAAGGCAACTTCATCAGAAAGATAAAAAGAAGCCTAATAACGCGTAGTTAAAGCCAACTAAATAACTAGGCTAGCTAGCCGCGAAAACGTTTCACGCGTCCACCACGGGACCACGAGGGTACGCCCGAAATAGGCGTCCCAAACACACGACCCAAATACACTGAACTGCGGGCAGCCCGCCCATGACACTCCTGCTACGCATATCCTAACCTTACTCGATACATCCCAGAGTAAACAAATGAGAAAAAACTTACTAGGGACGCAGCAAATGCGGAACGAGCGGAGCGTGGGGAGACACGTCAGGGCAGGTTGAGCGCAGAGCAGAGAAGGAAGAATGACGCCTGAAGTCAGCGTCTGGTCAAAGATCCACACAAGTACATCCACGAAGTTATGGAAAGCTTATGATTAGTTATTCTTATTTTCTTTTTATTTGTTATTTTTTACGAAGTTTTTTCGTAGTGAGTACCCAATTTCATAATGACGAACCATGAGTGAGGTTGCGTGCGCTCATGATGAAGGCTCCTCAATTTTTTATGCTCTGCGCGGTAGATTCAAACTACGGTAAATGAGTGTTTGAAGAGGATGCCTTATGTAATAGGCATAATCGTCAATGATGGAGGGGCCACTAAAAAATACTTATCTCTGTCACCTGTCCTATATCTCTTGTACGGCCACCCAATCCTCCCAGCCGGCGGCGCTTGTGGCACTTTGGCGCTGCCGACTGGGAGGCTCTTTGGCAGTACTTCTTTAATTTCCCTTGGAAAAGACTTTTGCTTTCGTGGCCGGGGACCCTCGGAGAGTGCTGAACACATTACCAAAGTAATCCTCTCGGGCATGGAAGCATACATTCCATTTTCTTTCTCTCAGTCTAATGCAAACAAATCTTGGTTAAACTCACGCTTGTTCTACTGCCGTCCCCAACAAGGAGAATGCATTCAAATGGTACCGACGCCTTAAAACTACAGAATCTCATTCTTCCTATGTTTCTGCCTGGAATCAAGCCAAATCTGTTCTTTGACTTGCCAACACTCTTTCATCAATAATACATGCACTGAACTATCCAACTCTAGCTCTTCCCAAGATTTCTGGCATCTATCCAAAAACCACTCCAACAATTTTCCTTCCTCATCTTTCCCTCCCCTTTTCCACTCTGATGGCAGAACCATCAGTTCTTCCTCTGACAAAGCTTAATTTTTCGCTCAACTTTTGCTAGAAACTCCACCTTGGATGATTCTTGTGCTATTCCTCCCTCTCCACCCCCCTCTCTCCTACTTATGCCTAATATCCTAATCCTTTCTAAAGATGTATTCTCTACCCTCTCTGGGCTTAATACTAAGAAGGCGTGCGGTCCGGACGGTGTTCCTCCTGTTGTACTCAAATATGTGCTTCCGTGCTGACTCCCTGCCTAGGCAAACTCTTTCATCTCTGTCTCTCCTCTAACGTCTTCCTTCTTGCTGGACGTTTGCTGTCTTAACAAAGGGTGACTGCTCTCAACCTTCCAACTATCGTCCAATTGCTCTCATCTCTTTTACCTCTAAAGTTTTTGAAACTGTTCTTGGTTCTAAATTTCTTAAGCATTTTTCTTCTCATAATCTACTCTCAGGTCGCTCTACTGGTGATCTTTCATATCTTACCAATTCTTGGTCATTCTCCTTTCAGGACTTCGGTGAGACCTTTTTTACTGCACTAGTCTAATCGAAGGCCTTCTATAGAGGCTGGCATAAATCTTTAATTTCTAAACTACCCTCCTTCGATTTTTATTCCTCCATCTGTGCCTTTGTCTCTAATTTCTTTTCCAGCCATTCCATAGCTGCGGTTCTGGACCGCCATTGCTCACTTCCTCATCCTATCAACTCCGGTGTTCCTCAGGGCTCTGTCCTATCTCCCATTCTCTTTCTAATTTTCATAAATTATCTTCTCAACTGTAGGCTACCTCCAGTCCCATCCATTCACTATTGAGTAGTGTAAGGTAGATGACTCTACCTTACACTACTCAATTAGTTTTCCTAAACGCCCCTTAGCGATCGCAGTCATAGATATGTTCAAACATTAGCTACTCTGTTCACAGAGTGCAATGTTTGAGATAAAGCCTGTGCCCCATGTCCGAACACTACAGGCCATTGCTTTTACGAAAGGTGTTTGGTTATGGAACATGGTGGGCGGTGCTGTTGTTGGGACGGTTGTTTTTCGTTCAAGTACGAATATGTACAAATAAAAACACATACCAATAAAACACTTTGGGTAATCAAATTAATTTACTTGTACCTGTGTGTTAATATACGTGTTATGAAGGAACAATTTTTCAGTTCACTCTGATTAACCCCTTAGACCCGGTTGGGCTCTGAGGCACCCATAAAAAAATGCGCCCCGCTGAGCCTGGGTGGGCTGTGAGGCACCGGGTCCTTGCGTATATGCTTTCGAATGGCGCGCGTACATTTTTGTTGTTGTGGGGTGGTAGACAGCGCCACCACGCGTGAACTACGCCACGGCATCAGTCTCTACCCCGACGCCATCATGGATACTACCAAAAAAAGTTATTCCGCTGTGTACGATACCGAGCCCCCTACGATGCCCGCCCCGGCTCGTCGCATTGCACACAGACGTCTCCGCCTAAACATTTTATCTCTAGGAGGTATCGAAGAGACATTGAGAATGCTCGATATGGCTCAAGATGACCATGATGTTGATGATGAACACAGTGATAAATCGTCTAATTATAAGTCGAGTGATTATGGCGATAGCAGTGACGATGATGCTCCTTTCAGGGGATTTGTGAGTGAACATGAGAGTGATGAGAGTGATGTAACAGCTTTCGCGGGAGCTGATGAAGGTGAACAGAGTGAAGTGGGGAAAGTGAGCGAGATCGAGAGTTCAAGGTCAACCTCCAAGTTTCCCGTGAGTGACACCACTCCAAGCCCTTCGCCAGCTAAATCGCCTTTCAAGATACACTTTTATAGGAAGCAGGTACTTGAAAAGGCGGCTGCGGCAGCCAGGGAAGAAGCCAAAAGACTTGGTGAGGATGAGGCTGTGAGTGAGTGTGAGCGTGGTGACTCATCTCGCCCGCCATTGTTTTCCTTATCTCCCCAAGCCACCCAAGATGCCCCAGGCGCCCGCCATTGATCCCCACCACCCCCACCACTGCCGAGGGTTGAGGACCCCCCACTTTCGGCCTATTTGCCTCCTGGGTCCCCCTGACAGGAGACATACTGCTGCCGAAAAGGGGAAAGGCAGGAAATTTGTGAAAAAAGAACAGCAAACTAGGCGGGCTTTGTTCGAGGCCTTCGAGGCCCCCGCGGCGTCCACCCCTGCCGGCCCCAGCCATGCACACACGCACCCATTTAATAGTGACCCCTTCATCATTGACGATATTGCCTATTAGTATAATAGTCACCATTCAACATCCCGCGTCAGCATTTTGAATCTACCGCGCGGAAGTATCAAGGAGGACTCATCATAAGTGCACGCTTAATTCCCTTATGGAATCGTCATTATGATTGGGTACCCTACAGAAAAAACTCTGTAAAAAAGAAAAAAAGAAAAAAGAACTTAATATCTGTTATCATATGACTTTCCATATGTGGATTTCTTGTGTTTTGCTACCCCGACCCCAGGCCCTCTAGCGGCCATCTCGTCCTTCCTACTTCCGCGGCCAACCTAGCAACACGGGTTTCGCTGTGCTCCGCTTCATTCTTCGTTCCAGCGCTTTCTAGTGAGTCCTTGCTCATTTGTATACACCTGCGTTGTAGTAACAAGGTTCAGATTAGCTAGCAATGGCTACCCCATTGGTATGTCCGCAGGAAGTGTGTAAATTAGGGTACTATTGTAACAGGTGCCTACGTATCCCAGGATCTTCGCGCCACGTGTTATTTTATGTTGTGTTTGCGCCTTTAGCTTTTGATACATAGCTAGGAGGCTACCATTCTACAATTTATGCTGCAGACCGTCATTATTGAGGCAGTGGCATATATTTGATTATACTATTTAGCAAATGCCTGGTCTAAGGGTGACTGCACATCGTGCTCCACCTTCCAGGGTTCGTAATTTGCTTTTAGGCCCCTATCGTGGGCCTCCCCTTGTCTATGTTCTGTGGCTGGGTCTTCGGAGCGTCGTCGGCTGTGCTGTGCTTCGGACCTCATGGTCAGCCTGGTTAGGGGTCTCCAGTCTAGGCTACAGGTAATTTAGGAATCTGAATTCTCTGTACTTATTTTTTGCCTTGTTGTGCCCCTAGTGATGGACATGTGTGCTTGCATGTTTTTCGGGTTTGGGAGACGTCCCTATACTAATATATAATTATGTATAAAATTGTGTGCAGTGGGTTTTGGAGGAGGGAGCTGAGCTTTTGTCTCCCCTCTCTAAAATTTTGGTTGTTTTCTCTGGCGGCCTCTTGCAGCACGGCCTAGGTTACCCGTCTTCAAAACGGGTAGGGAACAACCAAATGTCCCGGCGTGGTATGGCTGAACCACATCCCTTCCGGCGGAAGTGCAAATTCCAACGGGAGCTTATAGCTCGGCCCGCCGAGTTAACTCGCCCTGACCGTAATAGTTACGTAACCAATCTCCCTGCGGCGCCATAGTCGAGTGTAGAAGTGTTAAGATTCGTTCGACAAACTTGTTTCATTATCTTTCTAGTGCTTTAGTAATAGATAATCATACACTACTGGTCAATGGGCCTGTGGCTTTTTGCCATAAGGTAAGCAGTTTCAATCAGCGTATACGAAAAAAACCCAGATTTTTTCACGGCGAGTCCAGCGGAAGGTTAGAGTAGTTGTGGAACTATAGCTAATTTTCCGGCGGACTCAAGGTAGGATGTTTAACACCTCGCAGGTTATCCTTATGAGCATGGATTCCTGGAAATTTTCTATTTCCAGAATCCCCGGCTTCTTAGTGACTGCAGCACCGGCGGCGTTGGGGGTCTGATTCCAGTGGGGGGGGGGGGGGCCTTTTTCCATCATGCCTCGGTTTGAACTATGCGCTACTCCTACCTGTTCAATGTTGCCCATTTTCGCTCATAACTTATGTTTGAAATGTGTCAAATGTTTAGACCACTCTAGAGGATTGTGGGTATCGCAGCGTTGTTCTGTTTGCTCTGATCTAAAAAAAACGCCTTATTCACAAAGAAAGACTTATCGTGCTTGGCGGCACTGCAAGAGATTAAAGCCACTTTTAATTCTTATGCTAAAGACACTGCCCATAAGGCGCTCCATTGCGATGACGAGGCCTTCTGGGAAAAGTTAATTCTCAGGTTTCCTCTAACTAAACTCTCCTCCTGTAAATCAGTTAAGCCTAAAGTAAAGTCGAAAGCCCTCGTCAAGGAGGTAGTGAGTAGCAGTAGTGGCACTGACAACGAACTTACTGAGGTTCCCCCCCCCCCCCCCCGACCGGCCGAAGAGGAGACGTTCACCTTCTCCAAAGCGGAAATCTAGGTCCAGGTCTAGATCCCCTCGGAGGCAGTCTCGGCACTCTTCAACTGACTCTTCCCGGTCACTGAAGCGCCGGAAAGAGGACTCTGAGTCGTCAGCTGGTACGCCGCGTAATGGGAGCCGGAAGGAGACCCCGCAACTGCCTCCCTCTACCCCTGCATCTGACACTCCTCAGGTTGATTCTGGCGACTCGGAAGTGGGGATCGAGGCCACGGGTTCCATTCCTAGTCATGAACAATCATTAAGTGTACCATCTCATGTTACCTTTGCAATCCCAAAATTAAATTATGTGCCACGTAGTATCCAGTCCGCCGGCCCAAGACGGGTCCTGGCTGAACAATATAGGGGTTTTCCGTCAGGGTCACAAGCTGTGGACAGCCCTCAAATAATTCAGGACTCTCAGCCACCCGCGGCAGGGGGGTGCTGGCGTCAGTCAGAACCTTCTCATAGAAACATAAGAGGTTTCCAGGAACTAGGGGATGAGGATAGTATGGACATGTTACCTTCATCAGTCCCAGATTTAATGTGGCCTCCGGCGGAACAGGTACCGGAGCCACAACAGGATAGTTCTGAGTTAAGTAGGGAACCAGAGGAAGTGCCTTTAACCCCGGCTCCACAGACTATTACAGGTGAGGAGTCTGAAGAGAGCTCACAATCTTCTAGGAGCTCTCACAGTAAGTGTGTTACTTCGGATGATTTCAGTGATATATTACATAGAGTTATGCAACAGTATAATCTCCCTGTCTCTTCTGATCCTCCTGCTTGTCAACCGTTAGTGGCCCCCAGTCATTCAGTGATAAGACCTCTAGAACCTCCAGATTTTCTTCCTTCTCTGACCCCGGCGGTATCCGCAGTCCCAGGCACTACAGTGCTGGCCACGCTTACTATCACCACGGTGAGGTCATTGCTGATATCACTCCTCCCCCCGTAGACAAGGCACCACAGAAGAAAGGCCCCATGCCTCTCCTCTATGGCCCTGACTGTTCTTGGGTCCAGGCGACGCCTCTGAACCCACAACTAGCACAACCCACCATTTTGGGGGACCTTCCGGTCCCTAATGAATGGAAGATTGAGATTAACAAAAGCAGGAAGTTTAGAGCCAAAGATGAGGCAGGAAGGTTGCTGGATGTATCGATTAAGGCTATCCCCAGTTCATATAATCCAGACTTCTTTGTGTATACTGCTGCCCCGGCAGTCCCTTCCGCCGCTTCTGCACGACTCTTTGCAAATTGGTCAAAAGCTGATGGCGTAAATGATGTCAAGGCTTTAAACACTCTTACGCCGGAAATGGATACACTTCCGGTACTAGACCAAACGCATACACCAGTCCTGCAGATGGGGCGGATAGGGGTAGGTCCCTGGGTAGATTGGGAATTGGAGGCTCAGGTATTTGCTGCTACAATCACTTCTAAGTCCTCACATCAGTTTCCACAGGAAACGCATCAGTATTTTTCGTTGCCGGCTCTAAGGCTGATGGGGTGTCACCTGCTCTGTTTGCATTCCTGGCGGCACCCAGAGTAGCCCTTACCTCATTAGATGAACCCTTTTGTACTCCTCCGGCAGCTCACCTTGAAAGGGATTTTAAACTAAGAAACAAAGCCTACTGGCAGTTCTCTCAGTATCTAGTTAGTCGCCAAATTGCTGTCTCACTTACCAGAACCATCTCGGCCATTGCTGACCCTCAAATTAGGAAGGCCACTGATTTATCTAGACGACTTTTATTGCAAAACTCTATTCAGACCTTAGGGGACATCAGGATTGCAATCATGGAAGCGGTTCGAGCCCGCCAGGATTTGAGGGTGCATCTAGTGAAGAAGTTACCAGATGACATTGGTCGCCGGGTAACTCTTTCGCCGGTACTCACGGCCTCCCTTCTTACCGCAGAAACTTGGAGTATAGTTTTCAATTTGGTGAATGGGTGGAAGCAAGGTACCTCCCAGGCTAAGAAGGACCCTGTCAAGAAACCTTTTCACAAGTCAAAGAGCGGAGGTAAGGCTACCCAGCCGCATGCTAAACAATCCTTTTGTGATCACAGAACCGGGAGGTACTCTGCCCAAACCCAGACAAGGTAAATACTCAGGATATAAAGGTAAGCCCCATCAGAAGCCAAGTCAGGGGCAGACGTCAGCCAAGACTAGCCAGCCGTCTGATACCAACCCACCTCCCCCTCCAAAAACCTAGCCACCCAGCCTCTCAATCGCCCAGTGCCATGCTTAGGTGTACCGGATTCGAGAGTTGCTTTACCGAACAGGCCCGGTCTGCAGACTGGGTCGTTCCTGTCATTCCGCTTAACCTGGCCCAGGAAAACTTGGGCCAAGAAGGTAGTAAGTAAAGGAATCACCTGGTGGTGGCTCCGGTGGCCTCGACTGGAATACAACTATGTTTCACAGGAGGTGGAGGCCCTAGTCCAGGAAATGATCTCAAAGGAAGTCCTTGTCTCAATCAAACCAACTTGCCCAGTATTCACCTCCAGACTTTTCTTAGTGCCGAAAAGGGACAGTGTGCAAATGCGACCAGTGGTAGATCTCTCGCATCTGAACACATTTATAATAAATTCACCCTTCAGGATGCTTACAGTCAATCAGATCAGGCTCTCTCTTCCGCCGCAAGGCTGGATGTGCTCAGTAGACCTCAAAGACGCCTATTGGCATGTCCCTATAAACAAACGGTTCCAAAAATTCCTCGCTCTGAGGATCAGGCAAGAGACTTATGTCTTTAAAAGAATGCCTTTCGGGTTGAACCTGGCACCGAGAATTTTCACAAAATTAGTCCGGCAAGCCCTGTTGCCACTGTTAGACCAGGGCATACAGGTGTTTTGGTATCTAGACGAATGGCTGGTGGTGGCAGAGTCAGAGAAGTTATGTCACAATCATGTAAACCAAGTATTAAATCATGTGCAAAGCCTAGGGTTCAAGGTGAACTTGGCAAAGTCTCTCCTTGTTCCCACAAGGAATATTCAGTGGATAGGGCTGGTCTGGGACACCACCAATCTAACTCTTACTCAGAGTGTGGACAATCGGAGCAGATTTCGCAGGAAACTGTTCCTTTTTCTCCACAGTCTGAATACAACCAGGAAAATGTGGGATTCCCTGATCGGCTCTCTCAACTGGATCTAATTAACTGTGAAGTTGGGCCGCTTGAAAGTAAAGAGATTAATCTTGGAAGGCAACAAAGTTTTTCCTCTCTCGCCGGAGAAGAAATTATGGCCAATTCCTCCATTAATCCACAGCTTGCTATCGGTCTAGGCCAAGCCGGAAATGCTTTACTCAATAATGACATGGGTTTCTCCCCCGCCTACAGTATGGGTAGACACAGACGCTTCATGGGCTCTAGGTTGGGGTTATCAGTCGAATCTAGGCCATCAAGGGCAAGACACTCGGCCCCCCGACACTCTTTGTCATATCAACAAGCAAGAGCTTTTAGTTCCTCTCTTTTTCCTACAAGATCATGGGATGTCTGTGCAAGAAAAGTCAATAGCGTTCCATATGGACAACCTAACTGCAGTCCATTGTATTCAGAAGCAGGGCTCAGCGAGGTCTCGAGAGTTGCTAAAATTATCAGAACAGATTTTTGCCCTAGCCGAATCGCTGGGCATTCATCTGCATGCAGCGTGTCGAACGTCTTGGCAGACGCTCTGTCTCGGAGGCGGAGCAGCCTAGTAGAATGGGCTATCAAACAAACCGTCTTCGACAAGATGATTGTAGAGCCTTACCGTCCACAAGTGGATCTGTTCGCATCCGAGGAGAATCACAGACTCCCTCTCTTCCTAACTCACCGAGGAGTAACCCCGGCGGGGGGACCAGATGCATTACTGGAGGATTGGAACAAGTGGACTTCAATTTATCTTTTTTCGCCACCAGATTCTGTACTAATGTGCAGAGTGATTCACAAACCGAGGGGTTACCGGGGCTTAGTCTTGATGATCGCGCCGTTATGGCCGGCTCAGGCGTGGTACCACCAATTGCGGAATGGTGCAAGACCCCGGTGTAGCTCCCGGTCTCCGCATTCCACTTAGATATGATTGGCAACCTTCAGACCTCGCTCAGTTTTGCCTTATGGACAAGGGAAAATGGTTAGCTAAATTTGGGGAAAGTGTTACAAATAGACTTTTGAACCAATATACTATGTCTACCAGGAGACAATACCAGTCACATTGGAAAACTTTTACGACCTGGATTGTAGAGTCAGGGCAAACAAATGCCTCGGGAGCCTTGATTTTCAAATACCTAGATTATCTATTTGAGCACAAAAAAAATTCAGTAATCACTTTAAAAAATCAGATCTCCCTTTTTTGATCTCACAGGCCTTTCCATACCACAGGCGGAGGAGAAAGGTTTTATGAGGGCGTGTTTCAAACTGCGCCCACCTGGTCACTTGACAAAGCCTTATCATTACTTTAGTCGCGTAAATATAAAAATACGCCGGATTTTGATTCACTCTTGATGAAGGCTGTATTCCTCATGGCTCTCACCACTGGAAATAGGGTGTCTGAGCTGGCGGCGATGAGCAACGAACCTAATTGCCTTAGGTTTGGGAGGCTACACGATCATGTACAAATCGCGCCTTCTCCCACATTTATTGCAAAGAACGAGCATTCCAATCATGTGTTTTCTTAATTTTCTGTTCCGGCGTTGAAACGCGGACACACTCATCATATTTTATGCCCTGTGCAGGCCTTATCTAAGTTTATGAGGGCTGCTCATCCTCGCCAACTAGGTGCTCTATGGGTGAATCAGGCAGGTAATCGTGTTACGAGAAGAAAGTTAGCTTCCTTGCTGGTAGACGTTATTAAAGAAAGTAACCCCGTTGTAGTGGGCAGGGCTCACGACATCAGGAAATGGGCAGTCTCCCTTAGATTCCTCCAGAATTTTTCTATAGAAGACATTGCTAATACTCAACTTTGGGCTTCCAATCATACTTTCTTAACACGTTACCTGTCGGTCGCTCTAGATAAACCAAAGCGTACCTGTGTAGCTTTACGACAACGGGTCCAGTAGGTTATTGTTCTATTATGTAAGTTTTGTTTAAAAGGGGGGGGGGGGGTGCAGAATAGCCCATACCCCACTAAGTCCCCATCCGCCGGAGACTGTAATAAATCACAAGCTGTGATCAAACTGGTTATACAGTTCAAGATATTTTATTTGTATGTTAAGATTGAGTAAAAATCTAGCATAAGTTGCAACTATGCAGTTTTTACCAAATTATACAAACAGAGTATATTGTACAAATAGTTTTAAGGGAGAACGAAAATTCTGCAGAATTATAGTTCGATCTAAGGGAACACATGCGTGTCCCCACAAAGTATCATGCATAGATCTTGAAGTGAGATCTGGTCATGAGTAAGCAGACTTTCTTGATGTCACGCACTGCTTGCAATCTTTTGTATTTTTTTATATATTGTTTGCATACAATAAAACTTTTTTTTTTTTATATGGATTATTTGTCACCTGAGGTTAAGGATAGTGTCACGAATATCCCCCTCCAGTCTTGGTATTCAGGCAATATCGTCAATGATGAAGGGGCCACTATTAAATTATAGGTTTGATTCCCAGAGGGAAGTAAAGAAAACCTAATATTTAGTAGGGCCCCGTAATCATTGACGATAAACGGCCCTCCCAACCATCCCACTTCCCATTCGTTGATTTCTATAGTTATATCTTGGTATTTCAATGAAGGACGAGATGGCCGCTAGAGGGCCTGGGGTCGGGGTAGCAAACCACAAGAAATCCACATATGGAAAGTCATATGATAACAGATATTAAGTTATTTTTTATTTTTTATTTTTTAAAGAGTTTTCTCTGTAGGGTACCCAATCATAATGACGATTCCATAAGGGAATTAAGCGTGCACTTATGATGAGTCCTCCTTGATACTTCCGCGCGGTAGATTCAAAATGCTGACGCGGGATGTTGAATGGAGACTATTATACTAATAGGCAATATCGTCAATGATTACAGGGCCCTACTAAATATTAGGTTTTCTTTACTTCCCTCCGGGAAGCAAACCTATATTCCCCACGGTCCTCCCCACCTCTCCAGCCATCAACATGTGTTCCTGACGAAGTTTTTGAGCTCGCATCACCAATACCTGTGCCTAGTGACAGTGAAACATTGGTTTCTACCACTCGTCGCAGACAAAGGAGCCCAGAACCTCGGGGGGACATAGCCTCACCTGCCACTCCTTCCCCACCTCGCCTCCCACGCATCAATCGTTCCCCGCCAGATTATGCGGAGCGCACTGACGAAGAAGGACATCTCACAGATGACTCTGGCCATGACTATATGGGTCCACCGTCAGGGCAAGATGATTACTCTGACGACGACTACATGGACATGGACGACCCTCAACCCATCCGCTTCACCCGGGGGCGTCGTGCTGTGGCCCGTCCTGGCCGCCCTAGGGCGCGCCTCCCGAGTCGGCCGTAGGCGTGCTGGGCCATCACCCGCAGTGCCTCGTGTGCGTCGCCAAAACCCATTCTCCATCTTTCAGTGGGAAGACCTGGCTGACGGGGAAGATTATAACTCTGATGTGCCAGCTTTTGATGAGACACAGAAGGGTTCAGGAATTACCCCCAATTTTCCCGCAGGCCCCAATGATCTACCACATGAGCTTTTTGAGGCCTTTTTTGATGAGGAGGTGGTAGGATTGGTCATCAAGGAGACCAACAAGCAGCACCAAATGCAGGTCAGCATGTTTGACAAGGTGACCAAGGGCCACATGAGGCAGTGGACCGAAGTGACTCATCACGAGTTCATGGTGTTCCTGTCACTCACCATGCTAATGCCTCTTGTCAAAAAACATAGGTTGCCTGACTATTGGATCACCAATGATCTAAAATCCACCCCTGCCTTCGGGAAATATATGTCTTGCGACCAGTACCTCGACATCCTCGCCCAGCTCCATCTCGTCACCAACACCGATGTACACCGCCCAGACAAGCTGTGGAAGATTAGGACGTTGTACGAGATGATGGGAGAACGGTTCAGCTCCTACTTCAAGCCCTTCCGCAAGGTCGTCATTGACGAGTCTCTTGTGCTGTTCCGGGGAAAGCTCCACTTCCGGCAGTACATCCCCTCAAAGAGACATCGCTTTGGCATAAAATTCTTTGTGCTGTGCGACTGCCGAACTGGTTATGTCCTGGACTTCCTGGTCTACAGCGGGAAGGAAGGGGACGTGCTTGCGGACCCCACCATTGGCTTTGGGGAGCAGTGGTGCAAGCCATGATGGACTGCTATTTCCATAAGAATCACGTCCTCTACACGGACAATTACTACACGTCCCCCATTCTCTCAAAGTACCTCCATCAGCGCAAGACGGGGACTGTAGGCACAGTACGAGGGAAAAGGAAGGGCATGCCACCTTTCCCTCCAAAGATCAAGAAAGGCGATGTGTTCCGCAAGAAGTCGGGGCCCATACTGGCTATCCACTGGCATGACCAGCGGAAGGTCAACCTCCTGAGCACCATTCACAAGGGGGAAATGGTGGAGACGGGCAAGGTGGATCGCCGCACCCAGGCCAGGTTGACCAAGCCCGATGCTGTCCTGGACTACAACATCAATATGAGGCTGGTGGACAAGTCCGACATGCAGATGGGCTTCATTGACTGTCTGCGTACCTCATGCAGATGGTACAAAAAGTTCTTTCTGCATATGGTGGACATGTCAATTCTGAATGCCTACAATATCTACAAGCTTCGGAATGAGAACACACCCAGGAAGTTCAATAGCCTGCGGAGGTTCCAAAGGCAGGTGATAAAGGACCTCCTGGAGAAGTATGCAATGCCACAGAGGGCAGTGGCACATGCTGGGCCCGACGCTACTGACCGCTTGCACTGTGCATATTACATGAATATGCACAGGCTCATTTCCCTGCCTCTGACAGCAGCAGGAAGAAAGCAGCAGAACTGGTGCCATGTCTGCTACAACACCAGGCTGAGGGCGAGGTCAGAGAAAAAGTCCACCATGGAGTGTGTGGAATGCAGGGTGCCACTCTGTGCTGAAGGGTGCTTCTTTGATTACCACTCCAAGCAGCAGTTCTAATCATAGTGACAGTATCAAAGACAGTGACAATAAAATCCTGTGGTTTTGATGGTATATATGCTGAACATTTGAAGTATTCCTCCACTCTCCTCTTGGAGAAACTCAGCAGTTGCTTTACCAGCTTTCTAATCCATGGTTTCCTACCAGAATCTATGATGTCTGTTACCTTGATACCAGTAATTAAAGACAAGGCTGGCAAAATTACATCAAAAGACAACTATAGACCTATTGCCCTTGCCAGTATTGTAAGTAAGATACTAGATTTAATCATTTTAGACAGAATCTCAGTGTATATCTCAACTAATAGTAATCAATTTGGTTTTAAAAAGAATCATGGTACGGACCAGTGCATCTACACTCTGAAGGAGCTAGTGGATGGGTACATCAAAATGAACAGCTCTATTTTTGCATGCTTTCTTGATGCTAGTAAGGCATTTGACAGAATCTGCCACTATATCCTGTTTGATAAATTAGCAACAAGGGGAGTGCCATCCTATATACTGAGAATCTTGAAGTACTGGTACGCCAATCAAACATTTAATGTAAGATGGGGTAACATTATTTCGGATTCCTTTACAGTAACCAATGGAGTGAGACAGGGTAGTATTCTCTCTCCTTACTTATTCAATGTATATATGGATGAATTAAGTGATAAATTGAATAAAGAGCAGATTGGATGTTATGGTGGGAATAAAATCATCAACCATCTCATGTATGCTGATGATCTGGTCATTATTGCACAGTCTTCTGCGGGTCTGAGCAAACTTCTTGATATATGTGAATCTTTTGGTAGTAAACATTGTGTTAAATTCAACCCACTGAAAAGTGCTGTTCTTATATTTAGATCAAAATTACTGTATAAAAGTAAACTGCCAAATTTCTCACTCAATAATCAAATTATTCAAGAAGTAAACAAAATAAAATACCTGGGACACATTATCTCAAACGATTGCTCAGATGATGCAGATATCGGCCGTCAGCGCAGACAGCTATATTTACGTGGTAACACCATCTTGAGAAAATTCCACATGTGTAATTGGGATACTAAAGTCACTTTGTTCCGGACATATTGTTCCTCTATGTACACGGCCCATTTGTGGTGGAAGTATAAGAGAACCACCATAAATGGTCTGTGTACATCCTATCATAATATACTCAAGATGTTCATTGGTCTCTCTAAATATGAAAGCACTAGTATGGTGTGCACACTGTTGGATGTGCAGTGCTGTCGGGCTGTCATCAGGAGACTGGTGTACAGCTTTTCGCAGCGACTGCAATCCTCCAGTAACACGCTGATTGTAGCTCTTTGGTCTAGTGATCATATATATGAATCCCGTATTATATCTCACTGGCAGAAGCTGCTGCACACATAGTATGTAATGTAATATTATAGGTTTGACTCCTGTAAGGAGATAAAGAAAACCTAATATTTAGTAGTGGCCACGTAATCATTGACGAACATGCCTATTACATAAGGCATCCTCTTCAAACACTAATCCGCCGTAGTTTGAATCTACCGCGCAGAGCATTTAAAATCTGAGAAGCCTTCATCATGAGCGCACGCGACCTCACTCATGGCTTCAGTCATTATGAATTGGGTTCTCACTACGAAAAAACTTCGTAAAAAATAAAAACAAAAAGAAAATAAGAATAACTATCCAATAAGCTTTCCATCATATCGTGGATGTACTTGTGTGGATCTTTGACCAGACGCTGATTCAGGCGTCATTCTTCCTTCACTGACATATCAAGTAAACCAAAATCCTTAATACATCAACGAATGGGAAGGGGATGGTCGGGAGGGTCCCAGTCGTCAATGATTACGGGGCCACTACTAAATATTAGGTTTTCTTTATCTCCTTACAGGAGTCAAACCTATAATTTATTAGTGGCCCCTCCATCATTGACGAACATGCCTGATTTCTAAGACTGGAGGGGGACATTCGTAATCATATCATAACTCTAGCAAAGCAGATAATCAAACAACCACATAGTATTCTTACTTTGAAAAAATATATTTAATTACGGCGCAGATCATATAAATAAAAAAAAAGGGGGTTCAAGCAGGTGCGTGCTTCAAAGAAGCCTGCTTGACAAAAAAGGGGGTAACTCTGGAGATTCTGTGAACAGATCTGTAGTTACCAAGGCACCCCACTCAACGAGTGGTGACAACAAATAACAAGTTATAAGTTTTACATGTGCACATAATAAACCCCATAATATTCGTGAAAAATAATTTGCAAAAAATCTCCACTGTTTAATACTAAATTGCTTTCACAGCTAAAACTACTATAACAACTCCATTGTTTTGTACTAACATTGTACTAGCACAATTTCTCGCAGAGAAATTTTCATATCACATTAACCCTAAATTGTATCACAGCTCTTATACTCCGGCGGGGTCTAGGGTGTCCTATGTTACACTGACTGCACCCCCCCCCCCCTTTTCCTTGAAAGTAAACAAAAGTGACAGTAGGGCCACCTAGACCCTCTGCCTTAAAGCTATACATGGTAAGGAAGGTTTGTCCAGAGCAACTGACAAGTATCTAGTCAAAAACGTATGATTAGACGCCCACAACTGTGTGGACGCAATATCTTCTACTGAAAAATTCTTCAGGAAACGTAAAGAGGCTGCCCATTTGCGTAAATCGTGGGCCCTACCCACAAACACCGGATTACTCTCTTTAATGACTTCGACCAGAAGAGAAGCTAATCTCCGTTTCAGTAAGCGTTTACCCGTACTCGCTACCCATAAAGCACCTTGGGGGTTGAGGAGGCCACTCTCAAATATTTGGTTAGAGCCTGCACTGGACATAGATTATGGTGCACCTTTCCCCTTTTTAACGCCGGCACCTTGAACTCAGAAAACACGTGTGCACTGTGCTCATTCTTGGCTACAAATCCCGGGGAAGGTGCAATGTGAATACATTCATTAAGTCTACCAAACCTAAGGCAATTAGGTGTGTTGCTCATCGCCGCCAGCTCAGACACTCTGTTCCCGGTGGCCAAAGCCAAAAGGAATACAGCCTTTTTTAAGAGTAATGCAAAATCTGCAGTATTTTGGTACAGACGAGAGTTAACCCTCCAGCCCCGGCTATGTATTATATATATATTCCCCGAAACCCGGGTGTTTTGGCCAAAAAACGTCTAGGCTAGGCTACCGTATATTTGTTAATCTGACTGCTTCCCGCATTCCCGCGCATCCCCAAGCGTAGTTGTGTTATTTACCTGTAGAATGGAATTAAGTAGAGCTCTCTAAGTCAACTGGTTGAGCTGTGATGATGATTTCATTGGAGATAACTTTATGGCCAAAACAGCCACTTTACACTACTTTTGGATACTTAACAACAACATACAGGCACACACGAACAAGCGACGCTCTCCTTCTTGTGGCCGGAGATGCGGGGCGACGGTCCAGCCGGCTGTTGTTTACATGCGTCGGACCGACGCCTCGCACACGAAGCTCACAGGCTTTGACCTCATGGGTGTTTAAGAGCCCTTCCGGGCAGCTCGTGTATGCTTTTTTATGGGCGTTCAAGAGCCCTTCCGGGAACAGAGGGTTAAGTAAAGACAATGCCTTGTCCAGAGACCAAGTAGGCATGAGCTGACGGGGAGGTGGGCGGAGTTTAAAACATGCCCTCATAAAACCTGTTTCCTCCGCTACTGGTATGGAGAAACCTGTAAGGTCTAAAAAGGGCACTCTAATCGCAGTTAAGTTATTTTTTAACGTTACCACAGATAAACGTTTCTGCTCAAACAGATAATTTAAATAATTGAAAACTAAAGCTACCGATGGCACAGTCTGTTCTGTTCTAATGATCCAAGAAGTAAAGGTTTGCCAATGTGATTGATACTGTCGTTTCGTAGACTGAGTATATTGATTTAATAATTTATTGGTCACCTCTCTACTGTATGGTGCTAGCCACTTGGCCTCCTGAATGTCCATAATGCAAAAGTCAGCGAGGTCGCTAGGTTGCCAATCGTGTAAGTGGAAATACCCGACCGGGAGCGACACCGGGTGCGGGCACCACATCTTTAATTGCTGGTACCACAACTGCGCCGGCCACAGGGGTGCGACTAGCGAGACTAAGCCTCGATAATCTCGTAGCTTGTTCACTACATGGCACATTAGTGACGCGTCTGGCGGCGGAAACAGATAGATGGAGCTCCAACTGTTCCAGTCTGTCACCAGGGCGTCTGGCCCCCCTGCCGGCGTCTTCGTCCGGCGGGTGAGGTATAGAAGGAGCTTGTGAGTCTCCTCGGACGCAAACAGATCCACTTGTGGATGGTAGAGCTCTGCAATCATTTGGTTGAAAATGGGTTGCTTGAGCTCCCATTCTACTGTCGTGCTCTGTCTCCGGGACAGAGCGTCTGCCCAGACGTTTGCTACGCCTGGGAGATAAGATGAGTGAAGATAAATGTCTAGTCTGTTGGCTAGAGTAAAAATCTCTTCCGACACGTTTAGCAACTTCCTTGACCTCGTTGACCCTTGTTTCTGAATACAGTGAACTGCGTTCAGATTGTCCATTCTGAAGGCCACCGACTTGCCCCTTACAGCAGGGCCGTGAGCCTGAAGGAAATACAAGGGGACTAGTAATTCTTTGACATTGATGTGGGAGATTTCTAAGTGGGACCAAAGCCCCTGACCCTGGTGCCCCTGATTTGACTGAAATCCCCAACCTATTGTGCCTGACGCATCCGTGTCTACCCATACTGTTGGCGGAGGAGAGGTCCATGACATTATTGAGTGCAACGTTTCCCTCTTCGCCCAGACCGCTAGTAAGGTGTGGATTAATTTTGGGATGGGCCATAACTTTCCCGCCGGTAAGAGTGGGACATATTTGTTGCCTTCCAATATTAAACGTTTTACTTTCAACCGGCCCAACATTACAGTTAGTTGAATCCAGTTGAGAGAGCCGACCAGAGACTCCCAGACCCTTCGTGTCGTAGTCAGACTGTGAAGAAACATGAACAGTTTCCTGCGAAACCTGTTGCGATTGTCCACACTCTGACTCAGAGTGAGAGCAGCTGTGTCCCAGACCAGCCCTATCCACTGAATTACTCGTGAGGGAACAAGGTTTGACTTTACCAGATTTACCTTGAACCCTAGAGTTTTGACATGATTTAAAATTATGTTGACATGTTTGATGCATAATTGCTCTGTCTCTGCCACCACCAGCCAGTCGTCTAGGTACCACAACACTCTGATTCCTTGCTTTAATAACGGCATCAGGGCTTGCCGGACTAATTTCGTGAATAATCGAGGTGCCAGGTTCAAACCAAATGTCATCCTTTGAAAAAAAAAATTTTGGTGCCTGATCCGTAAGGCCAGAAACCTTTGAAACCTTTTGTTTACCGATACGTGCCAATAAGCGTCTGTCAGGTCTAGGAAACACATCCAACCTCCCGGCGGAAGTGTTAGCCTGATTTGGTGTACTGTTAACATTCGGAATGACTCGTTGTGAATGTGAAGGTTCAGATAAGACAGGTCTAGGACTGGTCTCATCTGAACACTGTCCCTTTTGGGAACCAAAAATAGCTTGGACGTGAATACAGGGTAATTTGGGGGGACCGGGATGATGACATTCTTGACAATCATTTCCTGGACCAGTGACTCCACCTCTAATGAAACAAAATTCGCCGTTGTCGGCTGACGTAAGCGAGGTCGCCGGAGCCACTGCCAAGTGATGCCTTTGCGTGCCACCATCCGTGCCCGAGTGTTTAACGGCCATGCTTGGTGACACGTTCGGAACGACCCAGTTAGCAGACAAGGGTTCGCCGGCTGTACTACCCTCGGATCCGCCGGCCTTAATACTGGCACCGGGAGTGAGAGAGACTTTAGTTTTTTGATGGTGGTGGAGTTGGTGGTGGTGGACGCTTCGCCGGCTGGCTGGCGTTGGCCGAAGACGGGCCCTGACCTGGTTTATTATGGCCGCGTCCTCTCTGACCTGAAAACCTACTCTGTCTATGCCTGTACTGACCTTGGGGGGAGGAGGAGGACTTAGGTGGAAGAAAGGGCTTAGATCCCCCCGGCTGAGCCTTAGCGACTGGCCTGGGTTTGGGGAAGTTAAAGGCAGGTTTCTTAGAAGGGGTGGGACTGTGTTTAAAGGCCTGAGCCATATTAAACACCGTTCGCCACACGTCAGGGGACATTAAAGAGGGAGTGAGCACTGGTGACATGACCACCTGATTCGCAATGCGATCAGGCAGTTTTCGGACTAAGGACATTCTGAGGTCTTGTCTCGCTCGTACCGCCTCAAGCAAGGCGGTGCGGATGTCACCCAAAGATTGGATTGACGACTGAAGAAGCAGCCGCCGGGACAATTCAACCAATCGTCTGGCGTCCGCGTCTGCGATTGCCTGAGTGGACCGGAGCAAAGACTTTGCTATCTGTTGAGACACTATGTATTGAGAGAACAGGCGAAAAGCTTTCCCCCTTAGCCTAAATTCTCGTTCTAGGTGAGTTGGGGTAGGGGTAGTGAAAGGGTCTTTTAGCTCACAGAGATTAATTTTAGGGGCAGCTAAGAAAGCAAACAAAGCTGAAGGGACTCCGCCGGCAGAACACACTGGCATGGAGAACCAAGAATGAGTATCTTGAGGGATCTGGTGGGAAGTTTTGGAAGTAAATGTGGTCGCAAAGTTTTGAGCCTCTGCCTCCCATTCCACCCAAGGTCCTGGACCCAACTGCCCCACCTTCAAGACTGGATTAGCTGCTGTGTCTGTGACGGTTTGCAAATCGAGTTCTGGAGTGAGAGCTGACAGAGTCTTAATGTCATTAAATCCATCATGCTTAGACCAGTCTGAAAAAAGTTTTGAAGCTGAGGCAGAGGGTAAAGCCGGCTTAGCAGCATAAACAAAATAATCTTGGTGATAATAACTAGGTATAGCCTTTATGTTGACATCTAGTACATTGCCCAAAGTATCCAAGGCCCTTAATTTCCTAGATTTATTGCCCTGGATGACCCACTCACGTGGCACTGGGAGTTCCCCTGACAAGGTAGGTTGGGCGATCTCTGGTTTAGTGGGGGTCAAAAGGACCCATGACTCGTCTGGTCCGTAAAGCAAGGGCATAGCTACCTTTCTGAGAGGCGCTCTGTCTAGACGGGGTGGATTGACATCCGTTATAACCCTTACATTCGAAGTGGTCAATGCCGCCGTAGCAGGCCTAGTAACCACTGATGGTGACAGAGGGGGAGGGTGAGGGATCTGAGTTAAAGCAATAGAAGTCATCAGAGGCCGTACCGTAGAGCTTGTCGTGGGAGCTCCCAAGTCCACTGTGGGAGTTTCCTGCTGTTCGCTAAAAAATTTAGATAAAGCATTACTGAGTAGCCCATCAATTTCCTGTGCAGTAACAAATTGACTTGATGATGTACTAACTAGTGAATCATTAAGATCTTGTGCGGCGTCTAAGCCTGAACCTGACTCTTGCCCTTCCATATCTGAGATAATTGAAACCTCGTCTTTTTTATCCTGTTCCTCCTGAGAAGATCCCGCCGAAGCTGGGGTATCACCTTGTTGCCAAGATAAGTCAGGAATAGAGGATGGGATCGCCGCGTCCCGGTGGACTTCAGCCACTGTGTGAATAGTTTGAGCCGGAAGTGGGTGGTCAGGTCCTGGCTGAGAATATCGCCAAACACCTAGGCCTTGGCCTACACTCCCTTGGGAGTCCGCAACACTCTCAACCCCTGAGCCCCCTGAATTCTCCAATTCCAGGGTTAAAATGTTAATGGGTATATCATCTTTAGGTACAGGCACTATACTGGACCCCTGAGCCCGAACACAAACTCTGTCTGGGGTAGAGGTACGATGAGAAGCACTAGAAACTGGTGAATGTCGTGAGGCCTTTCTATCATGGGAATCCTTCTTTGAAGATTTATGGCTGCGGTGTGACCGTGAACTACTCTTCGATTTAGAGGATTTATCGCCGTGACCACCGGTGGAACTTTCTGTCTTACTCTTCTTACTCGATGGTGAAGAGGCAAGACTAGATGGCTGGTGTCTGAGAGGTGACCTAGACCGAGATCTCTCCCGGGACGAGGAGGCTGCCGCCGGGGCTGTAGGCTCTCGTTGACGTTTCGCAGTAGCAGTAGGAGAAGACACAGAACCCTGACCAGTCTCTGCCGGCTTACGACTAGTTACTCGAGAGGGACGTTTAGGGGGAGGGTGCTCAACAAGAAGCCTATCCCAAAGAGGGACGTTGTCACATTGAAGTGATTTATGAGCCACAATCGTAGTATACGCTGCCATCTGTTGCCTAACCTCTCGTAAGGCGACCGCTGCGGTCTTATCATTATCGCGGAGGACTTTGACACTTAATTGGGAGCAAAAGGAACATTTGCGCATCACCCACAGACCCCTTGAACGGTCTAGACATTTAACACACTTGATGCAAAGAGTGTGCGCAAAAATAGGGATACCGGCACAAGTAGGGGTAATGCATAAAGCAAAAACTGGGGCAAAGGTAGCCATGACAGAGACTGGTGGGAAACTACTGCAGGGTCTGTATTGGTCCCCCGGGGCCCAGCTCTGGAAAAAAATAAAATTTCCAGGAATTAATGCTCATAAGGTTAACCCAACATGATCGCATACATAAACACACACATGTGTCAATAACCCGCCGGGTAACGAGACGTAATGTCACAACGATCACAGCTCGCTACGCGGCGGGATTCTACAGTATAAAGATTTCCGAATATCTCAACATGTCCTAAGAAAGTTAAGAATACCCTCTGACATAATATAAAGGACCAGTATGGCGTTTATAACATAGTCTTTCTGGTGGTGACTGTCTCAAGATTCAATTTTGGAAAAACAACCCCCCACAAAGACGCCGGCACCAGAATTATTTAGCAGAATAACACAGGGCAGGCTGATACAAGATCTGATTTCTAACGAATTGTCACAAAGGATCGCCGTAAGTTTGAAGGCGGCGATACATTAACGTATCTCTCAATTAACTGGTTAACTATATGGAATTGTAAATTCCTTATTTCCTCCTCCCAGGAGCACCCGCCGGGTGTGAAAAATTTGTGAAAAGATGTTAACCCTAATTGAGCCTTCGATCGCCGTAAGTCTGAAGGCGGCGATACATAAAGTACCACTAAAATGGATCGGTTAACTAAATTGAATGACCAAGACGTTCATCCCACCCTACCAAGGTGCACCCGCCGGGTGAGATGTAAACAACGTTAACCCCATAAGTTCCTGTCCCCACTTCTTTGTAAAAGATCGCCGGGGAGGAAAGCCCTCAACAACAGCTAGGTTTTTGCTTTTTGGTTTGTAAAACCGGGTAGAAAAACTTCATAACATCTGTCCGCATGAACAATGTTAGATGGGTACAGCCAGACCGCCGGGGATTATAGGGAGCCTGAAACAGGCACCAACACAGAGACGCAGTCCTGGAGAGCCACAGACACCTCCACGCCGGGGACACAAGCCTGTGTTGAAACCACGCGTGGCCCAACACGGCTCTCGGCCGGGTTTTTCATGGTGGAAACGAGAAAAACCCGCCGGAAAGTAACCCACCCCGTTCAGAAACCAACTGAACGCACAACGGACCTGGGAGCAAGCCAAGCACGACTAGCCCAGGGCCCACACAATAATCCGTGGAATTAGCCAATACACAACTAATCCAGGAAACATACATAGTCCGTGGAATTAGCCAATACACAACTAAACCAGGATACACATGACACAGTAGGACATATTTATAAAATAAACAATAACACTTGTACATGTGGCAAAGCTACGAGCGGCTGGCTAGGCCTATGCAGACGGCATAAGAAATGTTGAAATATAAACAAAAACACTGGAAATATAACAACAGGAACCACCGCCAACACACCACTGTAGTAAAGACTTCCGACAAAGGGAAGACTGACTCGGGACCCAGAAAAAACTTCACTAAGTGAAGAAAAATACGCTGGGAACGTCAGAAGCAACGCTTACCTCATCAGAAAGATAAAAGGCAGCATAAAATAACGCGTAATGAAAGCCGCCTGCATCACAAGCTAACTCAACTGTGAAAAGATCACATGTCCACAACAGGACCACGAGGGTACATCCGAAATAGATGCCCCAAACACACGACCCAAAATACACTGCACTGCGGGCAACCAGCCCAGGACACTCCTGCTACACATATCCTAACCTTACTCGATACATCCCGGAGTAAACAAATGAGAAAAAACTCACTAGGGACGCAGCAAATGCGGAACCAGCGGAGCGTGGGGAGATACGTCCGGGCAGGTTGAGTGCAGAGCAGAGAAGAAGGAAGAATGACGCCTGAATCAGCGTCTGGTCAAAGATCCACACAAGTACATCCTCGATATGATGGAAAGCTTATTGGATAGTTATTCTTATTTTCTTTTTGTTTTTATTTTTTACAAAGTTTTTTCGTAGTGAGAACCCAATTCATAATGACTGAAGCCATGAGTGAGGTCGCGTGCGCTCATGATGAAGGCTCCTCAGATTTTAAATGCTCTGCGCGGAAGATTCAAACTACGGCGGATTAGTGTTTGAAGAGGATGCCTTATGTAATAGGCATGTTCGTCAATGATGGAGGGGCCACTAATAAATATAGGTCTAATTGAACTATGAGCAATGATCTGTGCAATAGGTGTTAACCAACATTGAGCAATAGCCTTAGTTGGCCTATCTGTGTTATATTGTGACAAAATGTGATATGTGCTCTATTCTGTAAATAGGCCTACTGTATATTTTATTTTATTGTTTCTTTATTAATATATCTTTGTGTATAATTATTATCTGTGCTCTCACGAGAAGTGTATGTGATATGGACCATTAGGTCGTACTGTATTTATCTTATGTGTCTGGAATAAAGAATTATTATTATTATTATTATTATTATTAATATGTATAAAGGCAAAAAGTGGAAGTAATTTTTTTTATTGTAATACAAAAGTTCAATGTATTATCAGAAAATTGATACAATTACAATAAGACCATAATAATAAGTGAAAGTGACACATAAATGTATATACTGTAATTAGTGACATTCATATGATTTGTGGTAAACTATCAATGGAAGTTAAATATTACTAAGCTATAATGAATCAAATAAAATCAATCTAAATGAATACTCTATATCTAGATTGAATCCCTTACTGGTAGCTAATCCCGGGTCTGGGCACCAATGTGGTAAACTATCAATGGAAGTTAAATATTACTAAGCTATAATGAATCAAATCAAATCAATCTAAATGAATACTCTATATCTAAATTGAATTCAATCTGAAATAAGCTAATTTATATCCAAAGGTCTCACATAATAAATGTATATAATTATAGGGTAAGGTTATAAGGGTTAATATTAGCCAGGAATTAACTCACCAATAGTTCCACGTGGCAATGAGGCAAGGGAGAACGTTTTACCCAATATGGTGGTGGACAATGGGGAACGAGACTTCGGTCCCGAGACACGAGTCAAGTTAAAGAAAGAATAAATGATTACATGGGAATGGACATGAATATTATGCTTATCTATCAGTCAGTCATGATGTCGATGAGAGCGTCGTGATGGTGTAGCTGTGTGTATTGCTGTATGTGTATTGTGATTAGAGGCACAAAAGCACGATCAACTGAGGGCGGAAAATTAGATGTTAACTGGTTGGTGTTCGTGAAGGCTCTGACGTACCTCAAAAGCACACCTTGCTGCCTTGGCAAACCGCCAGGAGCCCAAATTATCGTACCGCATTTAGGTTGCTCTATACGATAAATTATATTAATATATACGATAAATTCCTATATACTACATAAGACCATGGCAATATTGCTTAATAGCATATTAGGCCTTTTATAACTTAACTTATTTACAATCTTATAATATACGATCTACTCGTCCTACATCGTGCTGTAGGAGAGATCGTGACGTCACAGAGACATCCAAGATCACAAAAGAGTCATAGTCTATCGTACTTATACGATACACTCCCCCCACAAAAAAGACCTGAACCCCACCTTAAACCTAAAGTTGCCCAGAGGCTATCTTCTGACGCCACAAGTCGACAGCGCCAGCAGCAGCGCGTCTGGGACGCGTCCCGGTCCGAGAATGATCACCATCAGTATGAGGTGAGTCGTTCCTTCGAGAATCCTCGGACCCAGCAATAACAGGTGGAGCCTCAGATTGCAATGCGGAATCTAGCTCCAAAGCGTACAAACGTGCGATAGGACGAACAGTAGTTCCAGTGGCTGTCTTTAAAAGCGCCACCCGCTCTACAGAGTCTGCCCCCTTGTATACCTCCAATACGCGGCCTAATTTCCAGTATAAACGAGGACTATCTTCTTTAATTAAAACAACGTCACCAACTGTAGGGGCCGTTGGTCTACCAGAGGGAGTAACACTCCTTTCCCTCAATGCTAGCAGATATTCACTAATCCACCGTTTCCTAAAATCCTCGATTATCCTGGATATATACTGGTATCTCTTAGACACCGCTACCGCAGAGTACAACGAGGGATCCTCTAACTCTACTATGGACTGAAAATCAGATGGAAACGCAGTCAATGGTTTTCCATATAGCAAGTGAGCTGGCGTTAATGGTAGTGGTTCTTGCAGGTCGGTGTACACATATGTAAGCGGGCGATCATTCACGACTGCCTCTATCTCTGTGAGGACTGTCGTCAACTCACTCTTCTTTAATAGAGCACGTCCTACAACCGCTCTTAGACCTGACTTTACTATGCCGATACACCGTTCCCACATTCCACCAAACCAAGGTGCCTTAACTGGAATGAACCTCCATTCGCACTTTTTCTCTCCCAAAAAAGTGATGATAGTAGGATCACTACTCATATCCTTTAGATATTTTGATGCTTGGACATAAGTGGGAGCATTGTCGCTAAGAATGAGTTGAGGGAATGAACGACGGGCACAAAACCGTCTGAACGCCAGCATAAATTCTTCGCTAGACATATTATCACATAGTTCTAGGTGTACCGCTCGAGACGTCGCACAGGTAAACAATAATATATAAACCTTCTCATGTTCCCTCGTCTTCAATGCCCCTGTGTAATCTAATCCTACCGCTTGGAAAGGTTCTACGTGCTTTACACGGCATTCAGGTAGAGGTGGAGCTGGTCCAGTTGCATATGGTTTACCCTTTAGTCTCTGGCATATTACACACTTTCTCACTACGCGTCGAGCTACTTGTCGAACTCTGGGTATCCACCATGTGAGACGTAAATTTGATATAATATGACATACCCCGTAGTGTTTTACTTCCCTATGTGCACGTATGATCAATAGATCAGTAACGTGATGTCTTGTTGGCATAAGTATAGGTCGGTTTGTGCCGTCTGGTACACCCGACCACTTCAGGCGACCCTCACACCTGATGAGGCCATTGTCTAGGTGCAACCTTAGTTGACGCACTATATTAGGCATTAATGTCTTATTCGAGCCTTTCAAGGATTCTAATTCATTGGAAAAGGTTTCTACTTGAACCCATTTGATCAAAGTTACTTCAGCTGCTTTAAATTCACGAGCATCAATGTTGTGACCCCTGTTGCAGAGTTGGCCCGTTACTTTAAGCTTGAGATTGGATACATATCGCAACACCCAAGCTACAACTCTGACTAGTTTATTATAGTCACCGAATCTTGCCCACTTCATGATAGGACCCGGTGGCTCATTTGGTTGGGCTGTAACTGCCACTGTTTCCAGTGGCAGAAGTCCCTCACCAACAGCATGCCATATCGTCCATTCACTTTCATGGAGCAGCCACTTTGGACCATGCCACCACAATTCGGACTTCATTAACTGGCTAGCCGTTATACCCCTAGTTATGAGATCACTAGGGTTTTCCTTTGTATTTACATAATGATAAGCAACGTCTGGCAAAAGGGCTCTAATCTCATCTACCCTATTCCGCACATAAACTGGCAGAGACTTCTTGCTATGTATCCAGTTGAGTGCGACCTGACTATCGCACCATACGTGAACGATTTCAATATTTAATTCGCTCTCGTATGCTGCGCGTACATGTTGCACCAGACGTGCTAATAGCAGCATGGCAGTCAATTCCATTTTAGGGATAGTTACCTTCTTAACCGGGGCTACTTTGGCCCGGGCTGTAACTAAATGTGCCCCAAATGAAGTAACAACATATATGGCTACCCCGTATGCCGTGGCGCTAGCATCGCAAAACGTGTGTAACGTAACGTCACCGAACGCCGCCACTTTACGAGGTATAGGTTTAGTACATAGGATGGCATATTCATTCAACAACAATGTCCCTTGGTCATTCAGGTCCTCGGGCAAACTGTCATCCCATCCTATTTTACGTCTCCAAACTTCCTGCATTAGAATCCTAGCTCTTATGGTAACAGGTAATGCTAGACCCAAAGGATCAAAAAATTGCGCAACTTTGCTCAACAGACTTCTTTTTGTGTGCGCTCCTGTCTGCTGAGCAAAAGACCTTGTTTGAAAAGTTAGTATGTCATGTTTAGGTTGCCAGATCATCCCCAAATTTCTGGACTTTTCCTGGTTAAGAGATGCCGTACCATCCACCTGTATTAAACTCTGAAGATCTTCACTATTAGTAACCCACTCGCGGAGAAATAGATGTGCATCCGCAAACAGTCTGCGTGCTTGCCAGTATGCATACAACAAATCATCTTGACTATCGCTAGTACCCTGCAAATTGTCAATGTATAATCCGCGAGATAGTTTACTTGTGTCCTCATGAGTGTCAGCTAGATGTTTTCTGATTGTGGCATTTAACAAAAACTGCGAGCAAGTGGCCCCAAAGAGTACAACCCGAAAACGGTATATTATGATGGGACTTTCAGAGTCGCTAATGTCGCTGAACCAAAGAAAGTGGGTAACATCTCTATCTTCCTCCTTTAGCTTGACCATCAAGAATGCTTTCTCGATGTCACTGGTATAGGCGTACTTTCCCAGCCTAAACCGCAATAGATGTTGGGACAGGTCCGACACCATGGACGGACCTGTCAACAGGCAGTCATTCAGACTGGGTTGTTGACCTTGGTGGGCAGAACAGTCATACACCACCCGTATTGGTGTGGTGACGCTGTCTTTCTTTACCCCATGATGGGCCAGATAGTGAACCCTACCCTTCTTACACGGTTCCTTGACATCGACTCTCTCAATAAAACCCCTATCCTCATAACTCCGAAATACATCGTCATACGCCTGGCGCGTGCTCGGTTCGTTAGACAATTTCCGCTGCAATGCGCGCAAGCGACCTAATGCCAAACCATAGTTGGTAGGTAGGCTTATCTCACTGTTCTTCCAAGGTAAACTAACTTTATATTGCTTGTCTGAGGCACAGTAGCACACAGA
The DNA here is from genome assembly GCA_032716605.1 of Paralithodes platypus. Taxonomy (NCBI): domain Eukaryota; kingdom Metazoa; phylum Arthropoda; class Malacostraca; order Decapoda; family Lithodidae; genus Paralithodes; species Paralithodes platypus. The sequence goes on along the minus strand of CM064525.1, from coordinate 6,354,697 downwards.
CTCGTCAAACCTTTGTAGCGCAACTTCCGAGTCATAATCAGTCTCCATAGGATTAATGCCTATGTGATCCAATCTCCACAGTCGTTCCAGGTCGAACTCGGCAGCCATCTTAGGGTCACTAGGTTGGGAATCCTCCCTTCCCAACTCCTCTGCCGCGGTTACATTGACTCTATATATCGAGACCGTGTCGACCAGGACCTTTGACTGTGTAGTATGCACCTTTCCGCTCATGCAGTATCCAAATTTTGTGGGGATTAAAATTACACCACACATCTTTTTAAATCCAGGGTATACTACTTCATAATAATGATCCACACCAAGTAGAACATGCACCTCACTCTGATTTCCCATGGGATCTGACAAATTAACCCCTTTGCTACGTAATGCGTGTTCCACCTTCTTCACACCCACAGATACATATTCTGGTAGGGTGTCTACTACGATACAAGTCATAAAGTACCGGTTTTTACGATAGAAATATGAAATCTCCGCTATCTCGTAGTCTTGTTTATCAGTAACCCCTGTGAAGCCCTGTAATCGAAGAGTCTCAGCCCCTACGATTCGGTGCTTCAGTCCCACTAGTACGGACCTCTTTATAAAGGAACGTTGAGACCCTTGATCTAGAAGTACCCGACAAACTTTGTTACTGTCATTACCTTCCATGGGAATCTGTATTGTGGGCAATATAGTGGTGTCTTGCGTGCTACCTAGTGCCACAGTTGTAGTACCCTCATTTTTGACGTCTTTGACTTTATCTGCAGTAGGACACAACTTATCAAAGTGATGTCCTTTGCAGTGCCGACAGGGCCTTAAGTATGTAGCAGTACATTGTCCCTGCTTACCATGTTCCCCACTTAGACAACCTACACATAGCTTCAATCTTCTCGCCTGTGCTAGTTTTGTCTCATTTGTCGGGTATTTTACACAGAAACTCCATTTATGTTTGTTGTTACATAGCTTACATAGAATCTGAGCAGGTTTCTTATACACACCCTCTTTCTTTACTTTAGTCCCCACTGTCATGCTTACTGTTCCCCTCTTCTCCACATTCTCACTCCCTCCCGACACATACATTCTCCCTTTGTTCAACTGTAGATTATTGATCTCCTTACTGAACTGAGTTTTGAATTCCCCCAGCTCAAATGATCTTACCTTATCAAGTATTGCCATAGGAAGCTTCTGACGCAAGATAATGACAATCATTTCCTGCGTGGTAAGCCCTAGGGTATCTAGCGATCGAGTATGGCACTCCATATTTGCCCTGAAGTTTGTCAACTCATCAACCTTATACTGTGGTTCTGCGAGCCCCAACAAGGCAACGACATGGGCCATCTTCAACTGCTCTCTATCCCCGTATGTGGACTCTAATAAGTGTACCGCTTCAAGATAACTACCACCTACTACTGCAAAACCCTCTATTAAATGTAAGGCCTCTCCTTCCATTTGTCCCTTCAGATAGTGAAACTTGCGGACATTATCCAAAGAGGATTCATGAACCGTAGATCGAAATACGTCCCAGAAAGCTAACCACTCGGTCAACTTGCCCCCAAATGTAGGAAGATTGAGCTTTGGGAGGTGTACAGTATGTTTTGGGTCAGCCCTTCTATGGGCCTCATTATCGCCTCCCTTCTTACTTGCGACAGCACGCTGTAATAGGCGCTTCGCTCTAAAGACAGGTTCGTCATAGAGGGCGCGATTATCACACTCTGTAACTATCTCTTCCTCCTCTATCATGTCAGCCACAATCACCTCACTCAGAGCCGTAATACGACCGTGGGTAGCCTGGACGTTATCTAATCTAGCCTCCAATTCCTCTAGATCAGCAGTAGTGATGAAAGTGTTTAAGTCCACAATTAGCCTATTTAACACTCCCCGAAGTCCCGCCCTTTGATTTTTAGGGGCTTTGCTTAGCACCCCACTAGACGGTGTCTCTTTATGGTCTTTATCCATTTTGCATGTGAGCCTATAGGCTACGTATCTAAATATCACGTTACAAAAACAACGGCCAAATAATAGGCTACTTAAGAGACGCCAACCGGCGGACTTCTATGTTATGGAAAAAAAATAGTACACTATATAGCAATACCTACTAATGGATCATATTGAACAAGAAAAAATGTTAGGTCAGGTCATATGTCACAGGAAGTCTGAAACTGAAAAGAACATTACTGGGGAAAGACGATGGGTGGGAAGCAGGACTTAGGCAGGCGCAATGACACAACCCCGGCGTCCCTCTCTAGCCAACGCTTCGTTAGCCCTACAATTTTGTTATATAGGACTTGATTGGTGTCTAAGTCGAGGTGGACACCATCCTGGTCGAGGTCTCGGATGCTGAGTGTTATGGAAACAAAGCGGTGCTTCGTTTCTATTAACCGACACCTCAGGGCGCGGTTAACAGAATTTTTTATAGCCTGATATTCCGCAGCTGAGAACCCTCGGACTTTCGTCCGGCTCTCAATTGCCACGATCTTGCAGCTTCCTCCGGACTCACGCTCCAGATCCAGCGCCACCTCTTTAATTGCGTCAGCTAACTCGCGGGGCACTGTACCGGGGCGTATATCATTGCCACCTATAAACAAAAAGATCATATGTGGCCTAAACTGTACCACTTGCCCCCACTGGGGGGAGGCTTTCAGGGTGTCAACGGTTGCTCCCGGTACCCCGAAGTAGGTCAGCCGGAAGGTTCTTTCCCCCTCTGACGCCCGATACGACTCAGTACCTCCGTCAGCTGCCCTTAGCCTAGTGGCATAAGAATGTCCCACTATGGCTATTCGCTGAGGTACCGGCGCCTGAGGTACAGGAAGATAGCCAAGCCCTACCCCTCCGGGGTCCTTGCTCCTGCATCCCTGGGCTAATCCCTTGCTCATTGCCTAAGATCCCTTACTGGTAGCTAATCCCGGGTCTGGGCACCAATGTGGTAAACTATCAATGGAAGTTAAATATTACTAAGCTATAATGAATCAAATAAAATCAATCTAAATGAATACTCTATATCTAGATTGAATCCCTTACTGGTAGCTAATCCCGGGTCTGGGCACCAATGTGGTAAACTATCAATGGAAGTTAAATATTACTAAGCTATAATGAATCAAATAAAATCAATCTAAATGAATACTCTATATCTAAATTGAATTCAATCTGAAATAAGCTAATTTATATCCAAAGGTCTCACATAATAAATGTATATAATTATAGGGTAAGGTTATAAGGGTTAATATTAGCCAGGAATTAACTCACCAATAGTTCCACGTGGCAATGAGGCAAGGGAGAACGTTTTACCCAATATGGTGGTGGACAATGGGGAACGAGACTTCGGTCCCGAGACACGAGTCAAGTTAAAGAAAGAATAAATGATTACATGGGAATGGACATGAATATTATGCTTATCTATCAGTCAGTCATGATGTCGATGAGAGCGTCGTGATGGTGTAGCTGTGTGTATTGCTGTATGTGTATTGTGATTAGAGGCACAAAAGCACGATCAACTGAGGGCGGAAAATTAGATGTTAACTGGTTGGTGTTCGTGAAGGCTCTGACGTACCTCAAAAGCACACCTTGCTGCCTTGGCAAACCGCCAGGAGCCCAAATTATCGTACCGCATTTAGGTTGCTCTATACGATAAATTATATTAATATATACGATAAATTCCTATATACTACATAAGACCATGGCAATATTGCTTAATAGCATATTAGGCCTTTTATAACTTAACTTATTTACAATCTTATAATATACGATCTACTCGTCCTACATCGTGCTGTAGGAGAGATCGTGACGTCACAGAGACATCCAAGATCACAAAAGAGTCATAGTCTATCGTACTTATACGATATGATTAAAACCTATAATAATATAGAAATCAGTGAAAAAAGACAATAAATTGTATATAAAACGTTTACAAAGCATATAACTAAGTGAAAGTGACACAAAACCTAATATTTAATGTGCAATTTATAATAAACACCTGTGATAACGAATAATCAGTGCCTAATATAACAATAAGTTAGCTCAATTACTAATAAAAAGTACGGTACCGAGTGAAAATTGGCATTATCAGTGACAGTGACACTCTAAAAGCATATTTACCTAAGTGAAAGTGACACAAAACCTAATATTTGATGTGCAATTTATAATAAACACCTGTGATAACGAATAATCAGTGCCACCGTCCTGGTGGTGTAATGGTTAAGGTGGCAAAAATATGTGTGTGATAACCCGGGTTCGAATCCCGGTGGATCATATATACTTTAATTAATTTCATTGGGGGTGTGGTGGTGAGATTAATAAAAATAATAACAATAACTTAGCTCAATTACTAATAAAAAGTACGGTATCGAGTTAAAATTAGCAATATTAGTGACAGTGACACCCTAATACACATACTTTATATGATTGGCCTCAAAATAACTATAAAAATATCAAATAAACATAAAATTGTCAATAACAACCAGTAAAATAGTCTATCGGAGGCAAAGACTGGTGCGACGAGCGGTTAGGTGCGTGGCTCTGGTGCACATTATTAATACAGAATTAATTAATATTTCGAAATGGCTTTTAGTAAACAAATTATCTCTTAATGTATGTAAAACCCATTATATGTTGTTTGCAGGAAATAAGCAGCACAACCCCAACATTACTATCAAAATAGGGGATAACTCGGTAGAAAAATGTACATCCACCAAATTTCTAGGAATATATATTGATGAAAAACTAACATGGAAAACACATATAAATTGCATTAGTGGTAAAATGGCAAAATCTACTGGAATTATCTGGGCGGGTGCCCAACCCCGAAAGGGGTTGAAATAGGGGAGCTATCCCCCCGCCAAAGGCGGCTTTCTAGGGCCTTTCCTAGCTGATGCTGAGAGGATTGGGTTCTAGTCATGTGGTGATGGGCTGGTCTATCAGAGTGAGAACTGAGCGATCTCTGCCATACCCATAGCTTACTCTGACTGTTCCTTTTACTTATATGTTTTCTAGATCTCAAGTGATGGCATCTTTTCCGTGGATTGACCTCCCAATCTACCAAGATTGGAAGCCAAAGCGTCACATTTTTCCTTTGCCCTCAACTTTCTCTTCATAATTGCTGAGGGGCACAGGGTCCTGGATGGGGCTTTGGTTTCCCGGGTGTTTCCGCACCCTCCTCAGCTCCCCGCCATGGAGTGGCTTCGGTCACCCAGGCTTTATTGTGGTCAGCAGGGAGGGTTCTGTTGGGGCGCTCGGTTATGGCCTTGGCCTTGCTCGGGGCCTTGGGGCTGTTCGGCCAGGAAGCTTGGGGAACAACAACAACAACAACATAAAAAGTAACTTACCTAAAGATGCTCTAAACACTCTCTATTATTGTCTTCTATCTATCTATCTATTGCCTGACGCCGCAATCCCCGAAGGGGTGGCCACGAACGAACCGCCCCCATGCACCTCTGTCCCCAGTCAGTCGACGCCCCTCCTCCCAACCAGGTCCTTAGTCGGTCGTGGTTCGTCAACATAGGTTCCGTCCGCATCCGAGGCTGTTCGTTCGTTTTTCTTTGCTTAGGTATTTTTTCCGGGTGGGGGTCGCAAGCCCACCGACCCAACCTCTTTAGTCGCCTCTTACGAGACGCAGAAGGCACGTGGGGCATATTCTATTCCCTAACTCATTGTCTTGTATATCCATATAATTATACAGTATTGTAATGTTGCTTGGGGTTCTGCTGTAAAATCCTTATTGCAACCACAATTGCTTATACAAAAGAGAATTGTACGCATTATATCAGGTGTAGGTTATACAGAACACACTGACCTACTTTGTTTGCAACATAGAATTCTAAAGATTCACGACATACACTTCTTAGAAACAGTATAATTTGTTTACAACCAAATTCAAAGTCCATCAATTATATATTTCCAAAATGTATTTAATATCCAATCACACAATTTAAGAAGCAACAATTCAATAAGACCCCATATACCTGGATCTGAAGCTAGTAAAAGATTTGTAACATATGCAGGATGTCTACGTTGGAATAATCTTCCCGATAAGTTCAAGTCCATAACGAATCATGTAAACTTTAAGCTAAAGACAAAAAAGTATATTGTTGATAGGGATCAGTAAATTTACCACCAAATGAACTGTGATAAATGTATATACTGTAATATGATTACATGCTTAACCTTTATTATTGTCAGAAGTACATTTATGATTATCGGGTGTCATGTGAAAGTTATCATGCCTATCGAGGTACAAGCACGACACATTTGATGTCTGCCTCGTAAAATACATATTTAATTATATGATGGAGCTCATAAAAAATATTACATTTAATGAGCTCAGCCTTGAATGTTATGTATAATACTAAAATATGTTATTGTAAAACTTTGTAAGGCTAATAAAGGATTGAATTTGAATTTGAATTTGTGGTAGCCGGGGCCGGGGCGACGCATCCGAACGCGGCAAGAATTTTCCGCGGAAAATCACTCTCCTTCCCACACTCGCCATTCTGCAACCACTGGGGCTAGAGACATCTACTTAACGGCATTCTACAGAAGGTTAGAGGATCATTTTGTTTTTTTATTCATAACAATACATGCTGTCTTTATTGAGTTACAGGTGAATGAACATAGCCCAATAATCGCCAAAACACCCGGGACCACAGTACAGTCGCGAGCTAAGGCCGCCGGGTCTGGAGGGTTAATAACATGATTACAGAAAATATGAATGTAATTAACTTTTTTGTTTGTTTTAAAGATAGACAGCTTTCTTAACCCTCCAGCCCCGGCTATGTATTATATATATATTCCTCGAAACCCGGGTGTTTTGGCCGAAAAACGTCTAGGCTAGGCTACCGTATATTCGTTAATCAGACTGCTTCCCGCATTCCCGCGCATCCCCAAGCGTAGCTGTGTTATTTACCTGTAGAATGGCATTAAGTAGAGCTCTCTAAGTCAACTGGTTGAGTTGTGATGATGATTTCATTGGAGATAACTTTATGGCCAAAACAGCCACTTTACACTACTTTTGGATACTTAACAACAACATACAGGCACACACGAACAAGCGACGCTCTCCTTCTTGTGGCCGGAGATGCGGGGCGTCGGTCCAGCCGGCTGTTGTTTACATGCGTCGGACCGACGCCTCGCACACGAAGCTCACAGGCTTTCAACGACTGGGCGTTCAAGAGCCCTTCCGGGTACCTGTTATATGCTTTTTTATGGGCGTTCAAGAGCCCTTCCGTGGTGAGAGGGTTAAACTATACCTCACATTCATTTAACGTATAGAAGGGAAGATCAGTGAGGCTACAAATAAATACTATTTGGTCCAACTTCTTGTGATATATTATATTACTTTGTTCACATGGAATAGAACCAAATAACCTCCTACATAACGAGAGCACACACTTCCTGACCATCACTCTTCTTCTTTTGGTCTGGATTATATGCAAAGGTGAAGTAAAATTTCAAACTAATTGACGGATGGTACAACAATTATGGTTGCAATCCTAAAACTTGTCATACAGTCATGTTTTATCTAAATTGGCTTTTATCAGTGTAGGTTAGTTCACTACAAGTTCTATTTTTGTATTAGGTTAATAAATGTAAGCTTATTTTGACTATTGATACATCTGAATATGGCATGTATTCATAAACACTCAAACAATTGTATTGTGTACGATCTAAGCTCTACAAATTATATTGTTGCTGTAATAACATAACGTAATTATATACTGGGCACAATACAAATAGATACAAAAAGACAACAAAAGGATAATAGAGACATCAGAGAAAAACAAATATATATAATATCAAATAAATGCAGGCTAAATGAGAGAGAGAAACAGAAACAATATATGTGAACATCATCATTACTATTCTTATATACATTATTTTTCTGACGTTTTGGCTAGACCAATTGCATTGTCAGTGGTTTATATAGAAAGCTAGTTGGGGCCTGTTTTGCAGCGCCAAATGTTGTTCTCAAGGCTGACGGTAGCTTGCTGGTGGAGGTATCAAGGTCTACATATAACACCAACCTTATGGCTGTCATCCCTTTCTGGCCAGTCGGACCATTGTTCACCTCATGCTACTATGAATTATGGTCAGCGTAGTGTATGCAAAGGCTAAGTCCCTATATTATAATGAAGCACGGCACACTGAGGAACTGGCTGGCCAGCATTTCGTAAAGGGTGCATTCATTCTGAAGAATGTAGGGGGAGATTTGGTCCCAACTCCTTCCCTAATCCTAATATACAAATTATTTAACTCCTAAACTCCTAAACTCATAAACTCCTGCCAAGCGAAGGTATTTGGTTCTATTCCGACGAAAATCGTCATAGTACCATATATATAATTATTACTTATTAATATGCCCCTAATTTGCTTTTATTATGAACATAGGAACATTTAAGAGCAATAAAAGAAGTGGGAATAGCATTTAGGGGGTGAAAAAGACGTATTATTGCCGCAAGGTCGTATCATAAGGTGAGAGCTGGGGTGACGTATATCTTCCCTCTCCAAGCTCACAACCGACACTGAGGCCTTACACTAAAAGTCTCTCTGTTGCAAGGATCTCTAGCTGACTCGCCCGTGTTAAAGAAACCGGGCGAGGGAAATTTACGCCCGATAAAAGGGGGAACGAGGAAATATAGCTGATGATTGAGGAGGGGAGAAAAGGAGGGGAAGGGGGACACATACAGTATGTAAGAGTGATAGCAAGTAATGGAGGGGAATTATCTCACCTAATCACAAATTGCTTACTTTTGAGTGGCACTGGGGTGTTTTCTAAGTTTTTTTTTTATGCTCTGGATCTATTGAGTACGGTCGCAGTACAGTTCCATCTTATGTGGAACAAAACGCAAACTGAAAGACATTGTGGGCTTCTCGGTCAACTGTAATGATATTCCTATAACAACAGTGTCACAAGTTAAATATCTCGGACTAAAACTGGACGCGAGTTTGTCAGGTGAAACAATTTTGGAATCTATCCTGAGTAAGTGTAGAGCACGTATAAAATACCTGTATAGACAGGTGGGATGCTTGCCCGCGGCGACCAAAAAGACCCTCTGCCAAGCGCTTGTTCAATGTCATTTTGACTATTCTGTGTCATCCTGGTACTCTGCATCATCTAAATCAGCACAGCACAAACTTCAGGTCACTCAAAATAAAATGGTTAGGTTCATGCTGAACCTAGGACCCAGATCACATGTTGGCCAGGAACAACTTCAGTCACTAGGTATGCTCAATGTCTCTGACAGGGCCAAACAAATCAGGCTCACTAATGCCTTCAAAATTTTCTATGACAGAGCTCCAGAGTATCTAAAGAATGATTTTGTTAAAGCAAATGAGAGGAGTGGACATAATACAAGAAACAGGATGTTTAATTTTAAGGTCCCGAGAATCCAAGGACAGGGTAAGCAAACATTCTTCTTCACCGCCATCAAAGACTGGAATGACCTACCCGTCAGTCAGTCCGTGAAAAGAGAACACTGTATTCCTTCAGACGTAGCCTGAAGGAACACCTGAACCGGACAGCTGCGAGAAGGGAGCACCAAGCTTATGTCTACTACTAAATGCGACATAAGAGATAGACAAACCAAACTGAAATGATTACTGATTACGGATTACTGATATTTACTATAGGATGTAAGGTATCTTAAAATAACCCCCTAGAAATACTTTCTCTAAAGTATCTATTTCTTTATCCTCCCCATTTTCCCCAGCTAACCTAATCCCACAAGGACCCCAATGGAAATACGCCTAACGGCCTTATTGGGCTATCCTTAGTTGGAATTATGCAGGGCTGGTACATGTCATATTTGTAACATACTATGTGGTACCAACTCTGTAAATTGCTAACTGAATAAATATTATTATTATTATTATTATTATTAAACTTCCTAGTGTGCTGGATACAAATCGAGTCGTGCCTTACGTCCCTATGCTTCGTCGCTGCTTTCACTGTCAGTGCTTATGGATCATATTAGCCTGTCTTGCAGGCATGTTGCCGTGGGCCCCTCAGCGGTTTCTGTGTCTTGTAGCACTGCAGTTCATGAGGGGATGGATTCTCCTGGTGCTCTCTCATATGTGAATTATGGTGGTGACCACGCTTCTTTGTCAAAATATTGTGATCGTTACAAAATGGAGCAAGATATGTTATCTCCGAGCCACTGAGAGAATATTTATTGTAGATGTAAAAGACTGTCTACTGTATATGTATGGCTTCCCTGGGGTTTCCTTCGCATCTAGTGACTGCACCTAATGAAATAGAGAAGGTTTATGACACAGTCTAGCGTTATGGCATCCTTCGGCATTTTCATGCCTTTGGTTTACGTCGTCGCTTTCCGATGTTGCTTAGAGAGTTATGATCATGTATTTAGGGTCCGCATGCATTCCACCCTCTTGCACAGGTTGAGGGTCTTGCACAGGTTGAGGGTGTCCTAATTGTCACCGTTTGTTGTTGTGACAATCGACTATATATTAGATAATGTAGCAATTTGATTTTTTGGTAATTGCATGTCTGGTGTTGAGAGATACATACAGCTCTGCCTGGGCTATTTCAAAGGGCAATAATTTGTTCTCATCCAAAACTGTTGGTTTGCACTTTTGTAGAAATAGGAGGGTTCACCCAGACCCTTATATAATGCTTTGTGGTAGGAAACTTTGTTGTGTGAGAGAAATTCAAATCATGGGACTAGCATTTGACTTTGGTTCCGCACTTTTCAAATCTGAAAGCATCGTGTATGAAGACTCTGAATCTATTTAGGGATATGTTACATACTTATTGGGGGGCTGATCGCAGAATATAACTGCATTTGTATCAAGCATTTATTACCTCTAATCTGTTAGCTGCGAGGTCTATTCCTCTGCCACTGAATCCAAGATTAACCCAAAAATGGCGACCGTCCTCAATAGAGGTTTTTCTGATGCACTGCGACCGTCCTCAATAGATATCTCCAGAGCATAAACAAAATTAGAAAAAAACCCAGTGGCACTCAAAACAAAGCAATTTGTGATTAGGTGAGATAATTCCCCTACATTACTTGCTACAACTCCTACATATGTGTCCCCCCCACCTACCCTCTTCAATTATCATCTATTTTTCCTCGTATTCCCACTTTTACCGGGTAATTTTCGGCGCGAATTTCACCCTCCCGGTCTCTTTAACACGGGTGAGTCAGCTAGAGATCCTTGCAACACAGAGACTTCTACTCAGACCCATCAGTGCCGCTCTACAGCTCAGAAAGGGTGGATATACGTCTCCCCATCTCTCGCCTCATGATACGACCTTGCGGCAATAATACGTCTTTTTCACCCTCCAAATGCTATTCCCACTTCTTTTATTGCTCTTAAATGTTCATATGTTCATATTAAGGGGACCGACCGGTTATTTACTAACTTCCAGGCCTTACTTCCAATGTAAATGCAATTTGGCACAGGTGTATGTGACCATAAAACTAGGTCAAAAATTATGTTTTCTTTTTCTTACAATTTAGGTAAAAAAAAAGGTTGCAAACTATAGCACTACACTGCAACCTCCATTCAACGGACAAATGCGTGCAAGCACCTGTCCGTTGCTGCTAAATGTCCGTTGCTGCTAAATAATGTCCAGTCCGGATGTAATCCGGAAATTCCTTGAGAAAAATCCGGTGTTGAGTACAGGTGTCCGGATCGTGACATTTAACTGTTATGCATCCTTTTTTTTTTACTGTACCTGAAATAAATCCTGGTAATATGTATTGTTTTTATTAGTATACAAATGAAAAGTTGGTGTTTCTTACCTTATAAATTATCTAATATATGTACACTATTTACATGATCAAGAATAGCTTGTTATTCTTGATCCATGGCATCAGCCTCACCACCAGACACCGGCACCGGCAGGGGATCATCGATGTCAAACATGTCTGGTGAGGGGGCCCTGGAGCTAGTACCTAGCCATGGCAGAGGGATGGCAGGGCCTGGTAGAGGTCTAACCTCAAACCCAGTGAAGTCATTGTGAGGTAGAGGGCTAGCGGGACCAGGTAGAGGGCTAGCAGGGCCAGGTAGAGGGATAGCAGGGCCAGGTAGAGGGCTAGCAGGGCCAGGTAGAGGGATAGCAGGGCCAGATAGAGGGATAGCAGGGCCAGGTAGAGGGATAGCTGGGCCAGGTAGAGGGCTAGCAGGGCCAGGTAGAGGGCTAGCAGGGCCAGGTAGAGGGCTAGCAGGGCTTGGCACTGTAACTCCTGAACACCCTGGCTGTGGGCTACCTGGACGAGTGACTGTAACTCCTGAACACCCTGGCTGTGGGCTACCTGGACGAGTGGGAAGGGGGGCAAAGAAGCTGCTAACCTTGGTTTGGTGGCCCACTTTATATTGTTCCTCGATAATATAGTCCCGCAGCAGTCTTAGGTTCCCATGCTGCACCCTCACTTCCTCAAAACAGCTGTATGTGGTGTAATCAAGGAGTTTATCGATGCAGGTACGGAGTGAGGACATCTTTTCACGTTTAACAGGCATTTCGTCTTCCCCCCTCACTACTATCACTTGACTCAGGGTTGAGTACTGACGCTACTATCTCAGCGTCTGTTAATATTTAGTAGCCGTGATCTTCTTCTTGTTCATCCAACCAATTTCTGACGTCGTCCACATTTGGTCCGGTTTCACCACCACGCCTCAGCTGTCTATGGAAGTCTTCAGCCTCAAACCCATTAAAGTCAGCCTCTACGTCAGTGCCAATCAGAAGTTTTTTCCAACAATTAGCCAAAGTGGACACTTTCATATCAGACCAACTGTAAGAAAAGTTGTAGATAGCGGAACGGATGGTGTATGCTTTAATGTTAGCTAGTGTTCTGGCGCCACGGGTATCTTCGACTGCATCTCTCTCTTCCTCCAAAACCACCAACACTTCATCAAGATAACGGCGAATGTAGTGACGCTTCAAAGCAGAAATTATGCCCTGGTCCATGGGCTGGATGACAGAGGTGGTGTTGGGAGGCAGGTAGATTACACGAATACGCCCGTCAGCACTCACTAGCCGTTCAGGACTGGGGTGGGCGGGAGCGTTGTCAAGAAGCAGAATGGCCTTCACATCTGCTGGAGCAATGTGGAGAACCTCAATCTGATACTTTCTGACTGCCGGGACGAAGTAATCATGGAACCACTCCAAGAATATTGCACTATTAAACCATGCTTTCTTGCTGTTAAAGTATATAACTGGGAGTTCGTTCATAACAGCCCGCAAAGCTCTGGGTACCTTAGACTTCCCAACAATGACCAGTTTGAGGCGGTGGGTACCACTTGCATTGGCACACACAAGACAGGAAAGCCTCTCCTTACTTAATTTCTTGCCTCTTTTATTTTCTTCCCCTTTCCTCAACTGGCTGTTCTTAGGCATAGAACGCCAGTACATGCCTGTCTCGTCACCATTATAAATTTGAGATAGGGTTAGGCCTTCCTCTTCAATTAAGTTTTGTAATTTTAGGCGAAACGGTTCAACAGCTGCCCCATCTGCATCACCGGCCTCGCCCCGTACAGTGGCATTAAATAGCCCATACCTGTTGCGGAACCTCCACAACCACCCGTCACTCCCTTGAAAAGTTTCAATCCCAAGATTCACAGACAATTTCCTAGCAGCAGCCAAAATCTCACAACCCCTAACGTTCACCCCGGCCGATCGCTGTTGCAAATACCACTTCATAACAGCTGCATCCAGACCCGTATCCTTCCCTGTTTTCATGTGTTTGCGAGGCTTTACTTTCCCACTTTTGCTAGCTGAAGCGTCAACACAATATTGCGTGGCATAGGCTAATAACTTTGGCTTGGCCTTCTTAATGTCGGACACTGTTTGTTTGGCCACCCAATATTCCTCACAAACATTCGTCACACTCACTCCTTTCTCCAGTTTGGCTATTAATTCAAGTTTTTTGGCCACACTTAGGTTCACTCGCTTGCGTTTTTCATCCTTGGGCCCCATGATGAATAGCAGTCCAGGTACACAGGAAGGGTCAGCACACAAAAGATCGCGCGGCAGCGGTCACAATCTGTTCCCAGAGAGACAATGGCGGACTGAGGCTCTCCAATTTACCGCGTCATGACGTCATGCGCCTGCCCCGCCACCTACCGGACGGACTTAGCACAGCTACGGATTGACTGCCCAGGAATCCGGATTCGTCCGGCCTAAATATTTTGACCGTTATTGCCAATATCCGTTATATCAGAGTCCGTTAAATGGAGGTTAGAGTGTACTACAACCCATTCTACTCCTACATAAATCCCTATAGCACGTGCTGTATGTGATCAAACAACTCACAATAGGTGTGTCTGAAGTTGCTATAAAAAACATTTTATATATTTTGTGTATTTTTGGATTTAGTTGATTATGAATTAACCCTCTCACCACGGAAGGGCTCTTGAACGCCCATAAAGCATATAACAGGTACCCGGAAGGGCTCTTGAACGCCCAGTGGTTGAAAGCCTGTGAGCTTCTTGTGCGAGGCGTCGGTCCGACGCATGTAAACAACAGCCGGCTGGACCGATGCCCCGCATCTCCGGCCACAAGAAGGAGAGCGTCGCTTGTTCGTGTGTGCCTGTATGTTGTTGTTAAGTATCGAAAAGTAGTGTAAAGTGGCTGTTTTTGCCATAAAGTTATCTCCAATGAAATCATAATCACAAATCAACCAGTTGACTTAGAGAGCTCTACTTAACGCCATTCTACAGGTAAATAACACAGCTACGCTTGGGGATGCGTGGGAATGCGGGAAGCAGGCAGATTAACAAATATACGGTAGCCTAGCCTAGACGTTTTTCGGCCAAAACACCCGGGTTTCAGGGAATATATATATAATACATAGCCGGGGCTGGAGGGTTAAGGTGAAATTATTTTGTAGAATTTTACGACTGTGACAACATGCTGCAACCAAACAAAGTTGGCTAGAGTAAATTGGCTTTATAGGACTTGTAGTGTTTTTAACCCTTCAAACTCGGATGGTACACGTGTGTACCATTAAGTTTTGCCCCGAGGAACCCGGGTGGTACTACATTGTACCAGTGGTTGAAAGCCTGTGACCTTGGTGTGTGAGGCGTCGGTCCGACGCATGTAAACAACAGCCGGCTGGACCGACGCCCCGCATCTCCGGCCACAAGAAGGAGAGCGTCGCTTGTTCGTGTGTGCCTGTATGTTGTTGTTAAGTATCGAAAAGTAGTGTAAAGTGGCTGTTGTTGCCGTAAGTTATCTCCACTGAAATCATCATCACAACTCAACCAGTTGACTTAGAGAGCTCTACTTAACGCCATTCTACAGGTAAATAACACAGCTACGCTTGGGGATGCGCGAGAATGCGGGAAGCAGTCAGCATAACAATGATACGGTAGCCTAGCCTAAACGTTTTTCGCAAAAACACCCGGGTTTCGGGCAATATTTATGTAATGCGTAGCCGGGGCTGGAGGGTTAACACTAGATTAGCGGGCTAGCGGTTTATTTATATGTACCGCCCAGCGGGGTGTTTTTAGCCAAAATAGGGCTGTTTACGTGATCATTTTCATGCCTAAATAAGACCCAAAGCGTAAAACAAGTATCTATCCCTGAAAGGGCATAAACAGAGCTTTCCAATGACACCATAACGATCCTTTTATGATGGCTAGTTTTCTTGCAACAACCGCGCAACGCGAGTGCAAAAAGCATGTAATTCGGCACTTTCCCCAACCAATTCAGTATGTAGCGAGTGGGAGAGGGAGGGAGGAGGTGGGATTCGTGTCAGTAGGTTCGCCGCGGTGGTCTGGAGCAGTCATATGCTCGCTACTCTCCTGCCACCACTTGTCTCTCTCTCTCAGCAACATTACGTGCTGAAATTGCCACACGACCTATGTCGAGCGCTGCCAGATAGTCCAGATTTATTATACTCGACTTATGTTGCGCACCGCTAGTTAAGGGTTAATTACCTTTCCAATGGTATATACACCATTCCTATAGGTCCAATACAAATTTTAGAGTAACATCCGAAAGTGCGACAATATAGGTTCTGAGAAAAACATGTGAAAGTCTAAGGTAATTAGGTGATTTTTTTTTTTTTTTTTTTTAGTTTTACAATATTTTACGCAGGAACACGGCAAAGTAGAAGATAAAGCATATGGGAGGTTGTAGAGTAGCTTACGCTCTTTCCATTTATATAGGTATGCTCCTCGTACGACCAGTAGTTACTGAGCATGTTAATTTCAAAGTTCGCTATATAACGTTTTTAGAATTACAGGAAAAGTTTGGAAAACATAAAAAAAAACAATTTCCAATGGGTTTTCACTAATAACATTTCACTGGCTTATGAAGGGATGTTGACTCTTGTTGAGTAAACACCTATTGGTATTTTCAGGATTTCGAGTTTTTTATGCCTAAATTAACGGGTCGGTCCCCTTAACCCTCCAGCCCCGGGGACTATAGCTCGCGACTGTGCTGCGGTACCGGGTGTTTTGACGATCTTTGGGCTATGTTAACTCCTCTGTAATTCAATGAATATGGCATGTAATGTTATGAATAAAAAAGAAAAATGTTCCACAAACCTTCCTCTGTAGAATGGCGTTGAGTAGAGGTCTCTAGCCTCTCTGGTTGCATAACGGTGAGCACGGGAATACGAGTGCTTTTCGGCGGCAAATTCTTCCCGCGTTCGGATGCGTCGCCCCGGCCACGGCTACGACGCACCTAGCCGCTCGTCGCGCCAAAGTGTTTATCTCCCTTAGACGATTTTAGTGTTTGATATTGAGAATGTGATGTTTATTTGATATTTTTATAGTTATTTTGAGGCCAATTATATAAAGTATGTTTATTAGGGTATCACTGTCACTAATATTGCTCATTTTCACTCGATACCGTACATTTTATTAGTAATTGAGGTAGGTTATTGTTATATTAGGCACTGATTATTAGTTATTACAGGTGTTTATTATACTTTGGCCATCAAGTATTGTGTCTTGTGTCACTTTCAGTTTGATAAATATGCTTTAGAGTGTCACTGTCACTGATAATGCTCATTTTCACTCGATACCGTACATTTTATTAGTAATTGAGGTAGATTATTGTTATATTAGGCACTGATTATTCGTTATCACAGGTGTTTATTATACTTTGGCCATCAAATATTAGGTCTTGAGTCACTTTCACTTAGTTATATGCTTTGTAAACGTTTTATATACAATTTATTGTCTTTTTTCACTGATTTCTATATTTCTATAGGTTCTAATCATATGAATGTCACTTATTATATACATATGTGTCACTTTCACATATTATTATGGTGTAATTGTATTTGTATCAATTTTCTCATAATACATGACTTTTGTATAACAATAAATTGGTTTACTTCCACTTTTTGCCTATATATATATATACTGTACATATTGTCCTTTTCTTTGTCACTTTCACTATGATTATTAGAACTCCTGCTTGGAGTGGTAATCAAAGAAGCACCCTATAGCACAGAGTGCCACCTTGCACTCCACACACTCCATGGTGGACTTTTTACCTGACCTCGCCCTCAGCCTGCTGTTGTAGCAGACATGGCACCGCTTCTGCTGCGTTCTTCCTGATTCATTCTGAGGCAGGGAACCAAGCCTGTGCCTATTCATGTAATATGCACACTGCAAGCGGTCAGTAACAGCGGGCCCAGGATGTGCCACTGCCCTCTGTGGCGTACCATACTTCTCCAGGAGCTCCGTCAACACCTGCTTTTGGAACCTCCGCAGGCCATTGAACTTCATGGGTGTGTTCACATTCCGAAGCTTGTATATATTGTAGGCATTCAGAACTGACATGTCCACCATATGCAGAAAGAACTTTTTGTACCATCTGCATGAGGTACGCAGGCAGTCAATGAAGCCTATCTGCATGTCGGACTTGTCCACTAGCCTCATGTTGATGTTGTAGTCCAGGACAGCATCGGGCTTGGTCACCCTGGCCTGGGTGCGGCGATCCACCTTGCCAGTCTCCACCATTTCACCCTTGTGGATGGTGCTCAGGAGGTTGACCTTCCGCTGGTCGTGCCAGTGGATAGCCAGAATGGGCCCCGACTTCTTCCTGAACATATCACCTTTTTGGGTCTTTGGAGGTAAAGGTGGCATGCCCTTCCTTTTCCCTCGTACTGTGCCTACAGTCCCCGTCTTGCGCTCATGCAGGTACTTTGAGAGAGTGGGGGACGTGTAGTAATTGTCCGTGTAGAGGACGTGATTCTTGTGAAAGTAGCGGTCCATCATGGCTTGCACCACTGCTCCGCCAAAGCCAATGAGGGGGTCCACAAGAACGTCCCCTTCCTTCCCGCTGTAGACCAGGAAGTCCAGGACATAGCCAGTTTGGCAGTCGCACAGCACAACATTTTTTATGCCAAAGCGATGTCTTTTTGAGGGGATGTACTGCCGGAAGCTGAGTTTTCCCCGGAACAGCACAAGAGACTCCTCAATGACGACCTTGCGGAAGGGCTTGAAGTAGGAGGTGAAGCGTTCTCGCATCATCTCGTACAACGTCCTAATCTTCCACAGCTTGTCTGGGAGGTGGACGTCAAGGTTGGTGACAAGATGGAGCGCTGCGAGGATATCAAGGTACCGGTCGCGAGACATATATTTCCCGAAGGCAGGGGTGGATATGAGATCATTGGTGATCCATCAACAAATTCTAAGAATGGCAGTTGTCTATAGGCCTGGCCATCGTGGCACAGATAGGGGTTTTATGGAAGAGTTTGGGCAGTTTCTCGAGGAAGTTTCTGCTAAAACTGGAAGACTTTTGATGTGTGGAGATTTTAATTACTGGGTTGACAGCCCTCATCTGAAGCCATTCTCTCCTGAGTTCCTTGAGTTGACTGATCAGAACAATTTTGTAAACCATGTGTCCCACCCAACTCATATCTTAGGACACACCCTTGACTTGGTTTTCTCTCCTGTGGGTTGTGGTGGTGTTCTGGATGTTGATGTTGAGAATGCTGACCCTAATACCTCTGATCATGCTTTGATTACTTTCAGCTTTGATTTCCCTAAGCCACTCACACATGAAAAAGTAATCAGATTTAGAAATTATAAAAATGCAGACCTAAATTTGGCTAGCAGTGAAGTAAAACAGTACTTGGGAAGTATTGATACTTCCAACCTTACTTCAGATGAGCTGGTGGAGGTACATGGAAATGCACTTAAATTAGTGTTCGATCATCACTGTCCAGAAGTAGAGAAGAAAATCATAGTACGAGATGATTCGCCCTGGTATAGCACTCGAGTTAAATTTCTTAGAAGAGCGCGTAGAAGAGCTGAACGTGAATGGCGGAAAAATAAAACAGACTCTACATGGTTGCAATACCTGTCAGCCAGAAGAGCTGTGGTCTACAAAATCAAAGATGAAAAGAAAGTGTATTATCAGGGAAAAATTGACTCGTGTGGTAACGACCAGAGGAGGTTGACTTCAATTGTAAACAGTTTACTTGGAAAAACAAGAGTCAGCTTAAGACCTTCTGTACCTGATGCCGAGTTGGCTGCCAACTTTGTGGCATTTTTTGCTGGCAAGATAACTCGCATAAGACAGGAATTGGATGATGCTTCTGTTGGTGAAGAACTTTCAGTTGTACTCCAACCCCGACACATTCCTAATAATGTCCTCTCATCCTTTCACTCAGTAGAGGTGGACATGATCTCGTCCTACATAAGAAACCTCAATAAAACATTTTGCCCGTTGGATCCCATAAATGTTTCCAAGCTACCAAGAGTCTATGATCACACAGTTGAGTTTATTTCCAAAATAATTAATAAGTGCTTCTCTGAAGGTAGCTTCCCACATTCTGAAAAGCATGCACTACTCCGACCTACTCTAAAGAAACCTGGACTTGATGTTGAGAACATGTTGAACTATCGTCCTGTCTCCAACCTGTCCTTCATATCAAAGATATTAGAGCGTGCAATACTTGACCAATTACAACCACTACTTCAGCAGAATGAAACTATCCCAATTTTTCAGTCTGCTTACCGACAGCATCATTCAACTGAAACAGCATTGATTAGAGTACATAATGATCTAGTTGAGAACATTTGCAATGGTGTGGCCTCACTATTGGTCATGCTTGATCTCTCTGCGGCTTTTGACACAGTGGATCACGAGTTGCTATTGAGTGATCTTTATGATTGTGGTGTGCGTGACTCCGCTCTCTTGCTTCTTGGGTCGTACTTGTCAGGTAGATCCCAGAGTGTGATGGTAAATCAAGTGGTCTCGGACTCGACACCCCTGCAGTATGGTGTTCCGCAGGGATCAGTTTTGGGTCCTATCCTATTTATAATTTATATTAGCAGTTTGTCTCTTCTGCTTCGTGCACATAATGTCACCTTTCACTTTTATGCAGATGACACCCAGATTTATGTGAGAATCACAAATATAGTTGATATACGGAGTAAGATGGAATTGTTGATGTCTGATATCAAGAAGTGGATGAGAGCGAGAAAACTTAAACTAAATGATGGTAAAACTGATATTCTCATCATCCGAGGAAATAGAAGAGCTGATGATATGGTAGGTGCCCTCTCCATCAATGTGGGTGGATCTCAGCTGCGACCGGCCAACTCTGTTCGAAATCTGGGTGTATATGTGAACTCCCGATTAGATTTCAAAGAGCATGTAAACCAGATAGTTAAAAGTTGTTACTTGCACATCAGAAATCTCTATTTGGTGAAGCCGTTTATAACCAGACGTTGCCTCCTGACGTTGGTTCACTCATTGGTCTTCTCTCGTGTTGATTATTGCAATGCCCTGTTGGTGGGTCTTCCAAATTATATTTTGAAGAAAGTTCAGTCTGTTCTTAACAGGGCCGCAAGACTAATTTTTGGTGTTCCACCTAGAACTCCTACTACATCTCTTCACATAGAACTGCACTGGCTGCCAGTAAGAGCAAGAATAGAATTTAAGTTGTGTTTGGTAACTTTTAAGGTTCTCAAATTTGGTGAGCCTAGGTACCTTGCGGAGCTGCTCAGGCGCCCACCGGCACACCATGGTGTAGTTGTGCGTCATGACAATGACCCTTTTCGTCTTGATGAACCAAGGGCTTTCCAGCAGTCTTCTTTCTTTGAGAGGTCATTCTCCTACATGGCTCCGAGGTTGTATAACAGGTTGCCGCTGTCCATGAGACAACTGAGTTCTGTTGAATGCTTCAAGAGACAACTTAAGACTTTTCTCTTTGAGAGAAGCTATGATCTTGAGAGAGGTGTCATGACAGATGGCTATAGAGTTTAGGCTATTTTGCCACTGCTAGTGATTGTTAAATGTGTGTTGTATATGAGCCTTCTTTTGATGCATTGATTTTTGTTCTTTTTTCTTTCTCTTTTCGAGCGCTAGTGAATTCTTCGGAAAAATTGGCGCTTATGAGAAATAAGTAACATGCTTATTATTATTATTATCCAATAGTCAGGCAACCTATGCTTCTTGACTTGAGGCATTAGCATGGTGAGTGCCAGGAACACCATGAACTCTTTATGAGTCACTGGGGTCCACTGCCTCATGTGGCCCTTGGTCACCTTGCCCAAAAAGTGGACCTGGAATTGGTGCTGCTTATTTGTCTCTTTGACAACATAGCCTACCACCTCCTCATCAAAGAAGGCCTCAAATAGTTCGTGTGGTGGAGCATTGGGGCCTGCAGGAAAATTGGGGGTAATGCCTGAACCTCCAGTACCTCATCAAAAGCTGGCACATCAGGGTTGTATCCATCCCCATCAACTACGTCTTGCCACTGAAAAACGTAGAATGGGTCTTGTCTACGCTGACGAGGAGCTCCAGCTGGTGGCCCAGCACGCCCACGGCCAACTCGGGAGGCGCGCGCCCTAGGGCGGCGAGGGCGTCGGCCAGGGCGGCGGCCAGCACGACGGGCAGCACGACGCCGGGCCAAGCGGATAGGTCGAGGGTCGTCGATGTCCATATAGTCATCGTCAGAGTGGTCATCTTGCCCTGACGGTGGACCTATGTAATCATGGCCAGAGTCTTCAGAGAGGTGCCCTTCATCATCAGTGGCCCCCACATAATCTGGCAGGGAACGAGTGATGCGTGGGCGGCGTGCGGGTGGGCGAGGTGGGGAAGGAGTAGCAGGTGAGGCTGTGTCCCCCCGAGGTCCTGGGCTCCTTGGCCTGCGACGAGTGACAGAAAGCAATGCTTCACTGTCACTGTGATGCGAGCTCAAAGACTTCGTCAGGAACATATGTTGACGGCTGGAGAGGTGGGGAGGACCGTGGGGAAAGTTGCGGGGGCGTATGGCTGGGGCCGGCTGGGGCCGGCAGGGGTGGACGCCGCGGGAGCCTCGAACAAAACTCGCTTACTTGTCTCTCCTTTTTTGGCATATTTGCTGCCTTTCCCCTTTTCGGCAGCAGTATGTCTCCTGTCGGGGGACCTAGGAGGCAAATAGGCCGAAAGTGGGGGGTCCTCAACCCTTGGCAGTGGTGGGGGTGGTGGGGAAGAATGCGGGGCACCCGGGTCATCCGGGTCATCTTGGGTGGCGTGGGTAGATAAGGGAGACAATGGCGGGCGAGAAGGGTCACCACGCTCACAGCCTCATCCTCACCAAGTATTTTGGCTTGTTCCCTAGCTGCCGCGGCCGCCTTTTCAAGTATTTTCTTCTTATATAAGTGTAGCTTGAAAGGCGATTTAGCTGGCGAAGGGCTTGGGGTCGTGTCACTCATGCGAAACTTGGAGAGTGACCTTGAACTCTCCCACTCACTCACTCTCTCAAGTTCATCGTCTGTAGGTAAACCAGCTTCCTCAAAAACTGGTACATCACCTTCATCACTCTCTTGTTCTCTCGCAAATCCCAGGAATTGCTCTTCTTTGTCACTCTCATGGCCATAATCACTCGACTTATAATTACTGGAGTCGTCA
This sequence comes from Paralithodes platypus, assembly GCA_032716605.1. Classification (NCBI taxonomy): domain Eukaryota; kingdom Metazoa; phylum Arthropoda; class Malacostraca; order Decapoda; family Lithodidae; genus Paralithodes; species Paralithodes platypus. The sequence goes on along the minus strand of CM064525.1, from coordinate 6,331,881 downwards.
CTGCCTTCATCATCAACAATATGCTTGGCATCAGCACGCTCATAAAGTCTCAATGTCGTCTCAATACCTCCGGGAGATAACACATTTAGGCGATGGCGTCGGGGTAAGGCGTGACGAACTAGCACGGGCGTCGTAGGAAGCACGGTATCGGACACAGCGGAATCACTATTTGGCGTACTATCCATGATGGCGTCGGGGTAGATACTGATGCTGTGGCGTAGTTTACGTCTGGTGGCGCCACCTACCCTCCCACGATACCAAAAATTTACGCGCGGCATTCGAAAGCACTCACGCAAGCAATGGGCGTTCAAGAGCCCTTCCGGGTTGCGCGGGCCGAGGTTTTTATGGGCGTTAAAGAGCCCTTCCGGGGTGTAGGGGTTAAAAGCAAAATAGGTGCATATGGATAAGTAATAATTATATATATGCTACATATGACGATCTTCGTCAGAATAGAACCAAATCCCTTCGCTTGGCGGGAGGGTTTGAACTACCATAGGTTCGCATTTTATGAGTTAAGACTCTAGATGTTGAGTATCATGCAGGCTTCTTCTTGCAACTGGGGCTTTTCGGTTGTACCCAATTTCCGGCTTGTTGGTGAAGGCTAGTGTGCCTCTCTGGGATTTACTGTGTTGCATGTTGCTGGCTTTGAATATGAAACTTTCCAGACTGTTGTTTGTGTATTGTGTATGTGTTTGTGTATCATGACAGTCTTTTCTTTATTATTATAGTCAATATCGTCACATTCCTCGTCCTTTATCTGTAGGGTTCATATATCCTTCTTTTTCTTCTTCTTATGGGGTCGGCAAGGTATTCCCACCTCAGCCACGCCTTTGTAACGGCTTCCTCCCTTTAGGGAAAGCTAGGAAAATAAAGAGGAAAGACATCAATTAGAAAGAAAGGAGATAATAAAGAAGTAGAATAGAATCAAAGAAAACAATTAAACGAAACTCCAATCATCCCTTGTATTCTCCTTTCCCTCTTTCTCTTCTTTTCCAACCTCACCTTCCATATGCTTCTCAGATACTCTTTAGTACACTTCATCCTCTCTCATACGTCCCTTTCTTCCTCGCCATGCAGACCCAAGATAGCTCTACCCATATTCTCATTCGTCTTCACTCTCTGCTATTCCTCATCCCCTATACACTCGCACATCTTTCTTTCTACACGCTCTCTCTCCCTCTCATATGCCTCACACTCCATCAGCAAATGCTCTCACGCCTTTTCAACTCTTTCACCCACACCCAAAATTCTTCACATTATTTCAACCCTCCATTCCATCTCTTATGTTTTCGCATTCAATTATGCTGCTCCTGCAACAATTGAGAACCCCAATCCCCCTCATAAAAACTCTCTACTTGGTCTCTCATTCTTCCTATACCTGTTCAGTGTCTTTTTCTATTCCATCTCCCTCCTCCAATCTTCCCGTCCTCTCTGATTGACTCTTCCTACTAACATGTTCTCAAGACTTCTACCTCTTGCATCGACCGGTTGCCCAGTTTCATACACTAATCCTACATATCTTCCCTCTTTCATTCCAATCCTCTTCAATTTTTTACTACATTCCCTTCCCCATCTACTTTTCTCCCCTATGCACTCCTATACGCTCCTTACCCTCTTACGTCTCTTCCACTATTGGAGCCTTGGAGGAGTTTGATATGTCGGCAGTTCCTGCTAGTTATGTACAGACCCCCAGGGTTGCCCCTTGGGTCTTCCTTGAGGTGACCTTTTGTAGGTTTTTAGAAACCCCAAAGGATTCATTTGTTCTGCGGTCTCTTCTCTATTTGTTTTTAGAACATGATTCCAGTCATGAATGTTTGGTGCCTGTAAAAACTGACGGTTCAAAATCTGTCCCTGGTGTTGGTTTTGGGTTGTATTTCCTAATTTTATCCGTGGGGGTAGTCTTTATTTGGAGACCTCTATTTTTACTAGACTTATCTGCTATCATATTAACTCAGAAGTTGATTTTTGTTAACTAGGTCAATCATTTTGCTATTTCTAGCGACTCAAGGGTCACCTTTGGCCTTGGGATCTATTAATTCTCCTCGCCCTTACAGTGCTACATATTTTAGAGCACCGGTTTCTCATTTATCATCTTCCTGCTACTGACCTGCGTACTCCACCGAGGTTTGCTGTTCGTGCTCTTTGACAGTTACGTTGCGATTGTGTCAGAGCCAATACCTATTGTTGTTCTATGTGTATGACAAAATGCAAAGCTGTCTGTATCAAGTGTCTCCCCTAAAGTTGAAAGTGATAATTGATATATATATATATATATATATATATATATATATACTGTATATATACTGTATACAGGATGTATATATATATATATATATATATACAGGATGTACAGTATATACAGTATATATATAGATATATATATATATATATATATATATATTTATATTTATTCGTATATTATATTTTGTTCTGGTTCCCCTTGGTGCCGGACACTTGGTGGTTAAGTGTCCGAGTTTGGGGTACTTGCATCGGAGGTTGGTATTGTGGCACCGGAGAGCGGTAATTAATGTCTATCTTTGGTGCTTGGGGGTGAGCCTGGTACCCCTTGAAACAATATGTTCTTATTTTGAAAGGAGGATGTTTTATTGTTATTATCTGTTTACTTTTGTATGATCGCTTTTTCTTTTTTCTTTATTGCGTAGGACTATTCATCCTAAAGTTTCAAGTGTTTAGTTTTATAACATATAGTTTAGCTCATGTGGAATATGACCTTGCTGTTACAGGGCCATGTTTCTAATAATCCTGCCTCCCTGTCTGTTCTCTCTCCCTCCATCCTTCTCCCTCTCTTCGTCAGAGGCAGCTATTTCGACTGATTTAGATCATCAATTAATATTCGAAGAACAACAAGAAGAGCGACATGAGCGATCATTGGCCTCAGAATGGGTTCCTAATGGAAGCAACATTCATATTAATTTGTATTTTCTTTAGTTAAGGTTCTGTCTATTCCCATATCCTGTTGTATGTCTTTGTAACACATGTAATCACAACAATTTGTTCTTTTTTTCTGCATATAATGGTGTAATTTCTGTCATTTCAGATACCTAGTCCAATGCTACCTACATTTATTTCTGTCATTTCAGATACCTAGTCCAATGCTACCTACATTTATTTCCGATATTTGTTTTCTAGTCTACTTATTGACACTAAAGTCTCCGATCATGGTGACCGGTCAACTCAACCAGTAGACCATTTCAACCAGTAGCTCTCAACCAGTACCAAATGGTCTACTGGTTGAGATGACATGGAACCTTCCGATCATACATCTTAATTGGGTTTGGTTTGTATCCTTGCGGCTTCTACAGTTGCATGAAACATGTAATATTGTGTAATACATGTAATATTGAAGTTAGATTTGCATAATGTCGAACTAAAACTTATAGAAAGAACTGAAGGAAGAACATAAAGCAAGAGCTAAAGTGTCTTAAGGTAGTCTTGTGTATTTGTTCTAAACTCTAGGACAAGCTTTATGAATCATTATAACACTTTAAGGGGGCCCACCTCGTTTGTTTTTTCTCTCTCTCTCTCTCTCAATCTCTCTGGGTTGTATCCATTTGGGCCCATTCAGCCTACTGTTTTAAGACGTTTATCCGCATCCAGGTGACGATTTATTCCCGGCGAACGGTAGCGAGCCAGCATATTTTAACATGTTTTTGATAGCAGGCTAAATTTGTAAATTTTTCGATAGAAAAATGTCTTTGGCGAAGCCAGATTTCTTCATACAATACTGGCTCGCTATCGCTCGCCAGGAACAAATCGACATCTGGATGGGGATAAAGGCTGAATGGGGCCAAATGGATACAAGCCAGAGAAAGAGAGAAAAGGAGAGAAAAAATGCTGGTTACCCCCCTTAACTTGTAACCCAAACTCCGGGACTGTGTTGAATGGCATGTGCCTCGCACTCACTGCAAGGGAGGAGGTATGCACTGAGAGAGCTCTGAAGAACACTGATTGTTGTATTAGCGATAGAAGAGTGAAAGAGATGTAACATTGCGATGTGTAGAAAGAGATTGTAGGGGACTAGTAAGAGAAAGTGAGGTGATGAGGCAGAATGCTTTTGATTCTACTCGTTTGAGAAGTGCGATATGGGTGGAGCCTCCCCACACATGTGAACAATACTCAATGCAGGGGCGCACTTTTCCCCGATACATAGCAAGAAGCTGTACGGGGGTGAAGAGCCCACAGAGACGGTTGAGCACACCTAACTTCTGGGAAGCTGTTTTAGCAAGAGTGGTAATATGATTTTTCCAAGAAAGGTCTGATGAAAAAGATACACCTAGAATATTGAGAGAAGATGAAAGGTTGAGTTGTGTATTGTTGAACAAAAGTTGATAGTCTTGTGAAAGATTGTGATGGAGAGGTAGAGGGAGAAACTATGTCTTGGAGGCATTGAAAGTAACAAGATTTTCTCTGCCTCAATCAGAAATAATTGATAGATCAGAAGATAGGCGCCCTATAGCCTCACCACGTTTGTTTTCGAGTGATTCCATGCTGGGTTTATGTGAAAAACTAGTTGAATAATGGAAGGTAGATTCGTCAGCAGAGTGGATAGGACTAGAGGTACAGTTGTGTAGATCAATAATGAAAATTAGAAAGAGAATTGGAGACAGGAAGGAACCCTGAGGAAAACCGGAGTTGATAGGTTGAGGAAGTGAGCGATGGCCATCCACAACTGCAGCTATGGAGTGGTCTGAAAGTAAATTAGAGATTAAAGGCACAGATATAGGGATAGAAACCGAAGGAGGGTAGTTTGGAAAAAATATATTTGTGCCAGACTCTATCGAAGGCTTTCGATATGTCTAGCGTAATAGAAAAAGTCTCGCCTAAGTCCCGTAAGGAGGATGAACAAGAGTTAGTAAGATAAGCAAGAAGATCACCAGTAGAGTGGCCCTTAACCTATAAACGGCGAGGGGGGGGTATTGAACTCGATACCCATGGGCGAGCATATAGGCTCCATTCAGGCCTATAATTGTCATTTTACGATAAATATCGTTATTACTTATTCATATGAGCCTATTTTACCTTCACTATGAAGACAGTAACCTGTAACAACAATAAAACAAGTGAAAATATAATTTTTCTGGTCAAAATCGCGAATATAGATGGAGCAGCCCATTCATGAATTATGGAGCAAATTGAGGGAACCCCTCCCTCCACGAGGCCTCAAGCCACACTGAGCCTACTCATCCACACTCTCGGTTGTGTAACACACTCGCTAGGCACGTAAGCACATCCTCCACACATTTTGCTAATGTTAGCACAAAAATATACCAACGAATTAGGGAATAACAGGGAAAATAGGTGATAATTGAAGGGGGAGGGGGGGGGGGGGGAAAGGAGGGGATGTGGAGGAGTGATATGAGGTATAGGGAAAATAAAAAAATTGTTTAGTGCTACTGGGGACGTTTAAATGTTTTTTTTTTAGGCCTCCCTCTTAAGAGCTTTGCCGCCCTCGCCCAGTAAAACTTCTTATGAGCTTTCTCGCCATTGCCGGGGAAAACCATACTGGCGATCTGAAAGTAGATTATGAGAAAATAAATGCTTAAGAAATTTTGAGTTAAGAATAGTTAAAAAAACTTTAGCGATGCAAGAAATGAAAGCATTTGGACGATAGTTGAAGGGTTGAGAGCGGTCACCCTTTTTTGGGACAGGTTGAACAAGAAAAACTTCCATCAAGAAGGAAAGACAGAGACGAAAGAGTTTTCCTAGGCATGGAGTCAGCACGGAAGAACATTTTTTTAGTACAACAGGAGGAACACCATCTGGTCCGTATGCCTTCTTAGTACTAAGCCCAGAAAGGGCAGAAAGTACATCCTTAGAAGAGATTATGATATTAGGCATAAGTAAGTGAGAGAGGGGTGGAGAGGGAGGAATAGCACCAGAATCATCCAAAGTGAAGTTTTTAGCGAAAATTTTAACGAAGAGTTCAGCTTTGTCAGAGGAAGAAGTGACGGTAGTGCCGTCAGAGTGGAAAACAGGAGGGAAAGACGTGGAAGTAAAATTGTTGGAGAGGTTCTTGGCTAGATGCTAGAAAACTTGGGAAGAGCTAGAGTTGGAAAGTTAAGAACATGTTTTATTGATGAAAGAGAGTTTGGCTAGTCAAAGAACAGATTTGACTTGATTCCGGGCAGAAACATATAAAGCACGAGATTCTTGAGTTTGAAGGTGACGGTACCGTTTGAATGCTTCCTCCTTATTGTGGACAGCAGTAGAACAAGCGGGAGTAAACCAAGATTTGCTTGCATTAAGCTGAGAGAAAGAAAATGGAATGAATGCCTCCATGCCCGAGAGGATTACCTCGGTTAAGCGCTCGATGCAATCCGAGGGTCATCAGTCACGGAAGCAAAAATAATTCCATGAGAAATCAAAGAAGTACTGCTGAAGAGCCTCACAGTCGGCAGCGCCAAAGTGCCACAAGCGCCGCCGGCTGAGGGGGTTAAAAGGCCATACTGGAGAGATAGGACAGGTGACAGAGATTAGGTTATGATCGGAGGAGCCCAACAGAGATAGAAGATATACAGTATAAGCATAAGGATTAGAGGTTAGAAATATGTAAAGGATGTTGGGCCGATCTAAAGGGCGGTCCGGGATACGGGTGGGGTGCTGAACTAGGTGCTACAGGTCATTTAGGATAGAAAAGATGTAGGCTTGTTCACCAGGTTGGTCAGTGAAAAGAGAGGAGAGCCATTGGTGGTGGTGAACATTGAAATCTCCTTAGATGGAGATTTCAGAAAAGGGAGAGATGGATAGAATGTGCTCCACTTTAGAAGTAAGAAGTAAGAGTAAAGGGGATTCTTTATACAGGTAATTAAAGGGGCCTGAAGATACTTGACCAAACCATGAAAGTCTGTGATTTTCCTTGTCTCGCAATTTATGGGGTAAGAAATCAACCCAAACAAACTGAGACCAAATTAGGCTATACTACTGAACTACCAGTATGACTGAATACAAAAACATTTAACAGATAATCTTTAATTGAAATAACAGCATATACATACTCAAATATCATAAATAGTATATGAACATCAAACAACACTCACTGCTGGACTTTTTGTCTTTACTGCAAAATACTGTAGCAATATAACTAAGACTCGGCAGCTTTGCTAAATATGATGAAAATATATAACTGTAGCTTATTAGTGTTGTCACCATAAAAAGTTGTGTCCTACCTCAAGAATTTCAACTCTGATATCTCTAAATTATAATACAAGTGAAAAATATCCCCAACAGAAATAAACAGCCTTTATATTAATATCCCCAACAGACCTAAACAAAGTGTGAATATTAATATCTCCAACAGACATAAACAAAGCATTTATATTGATTTACGCAACAGACCTAAACAAAGCGTTTATATTAATATATCCAACAAACAAACAAAGTGTTTATATTAATATCTCCAACAGACATACAAAAAGCGTTTACATTCAAGATTTGTTCTGTGTTGATCAGGAGCAAGTTTTATTAAAGCAAGAGGGGAAAATTAATTTGAAGTTGATGAGATGGGATACCACTTTCTGCATCCTACTGCGTGTTGTACAAGGCGACTAATAGGGGGGGATGGCGCTGGACTTATGGACCAACAGCCATTGCTATATAATGAAGCCTTGCTATTGGCACTGGCTAGGTGTGACACTGCTGAGGCTAGTGGGGAGCGGATAGGTGCCACAGGGGATTCTACTGGTCTTACCTGGGCGCTGATTGGGCCCCACGCCTGAGTTGGCCATAGTGTTCACATGGTGGGCAGCGTAGTGACACAACTTCATTATTCTAGCCCAAGTTGCCTTGCCTTGCCTAATATTCCTTGTCATATTCATTCCAGTCTTAAAACCACACTACTCTGGTTCAACATCCTGCCTAATAGTTTGGTCACTCTCAACTGTAGCACTGTATGGCAAACACTTAATAATATATAGAAACATACAAAAATATTTGAGAAAATTCTATACAAAAAAAAATCTTCTTAAATTTACTGTAACATTAACTTTTGAAGAAACAGTTCATTATCACAAACCACCATTGTTCTTCCTCTGGATGTTACCCATAGTCCTCTGCAAATAAAGGAACAAAATAATATTATTTCATTTCTAGCTTCCATCCATATTATTAAACATAATATTTGTTAAGATAACTAAATACTTTTCCTGTTGTGCTGTCATGTGGGGTTATTGTTTAATTCGTCCCTTCTCAAGAGAAGTGGGGTGAATGTAAACAATATACAGTAAACCCCCGCTCTTTCGGACTTCAATCTTTCGGAATTCTCAGACTTTCGGACTAGCATTTCAATTCGGACTCATGGTTCAGGCTTTCGGATTTGTCCGAAAGGCTGATAAAATACCTCCGTCCTTTTCGGACTACACTTTCGGACTACATTTAACTTCGGACTCATGCTTCAGCCTTTCGGATTTGTCCGAAAGGCTGAGAAAAATTAAATCGCATTCGGACCAAAGAGCCGAGTTTCGGACTTGTCTGGTTAGGTGAATGTGTATTCGGACTTATAAACTTCGGATATTATTTCAGCCTTTCGGATTTGTCTGAAAGGCTGAGAAAAATTATTTCGCATTCGGACCGAAGAGCCGAGTTTCGGCCTTATAAACTTCGGACATTATTTCAGACATTAGGACAAGTCCGAATGGCTGAAGTGTGAGTTCGGACTCGGCACTTTCGGACTTTTGACTCTTTCAGACAGGGGTCTCCCCCAATTAGTCCGAAAGAGCGAGGGTTTACTGTACTGGTAATGTTGTTGTTGTTGTTGTTGTTGTTGTTGTTGTTGTTGTTGTTGTTGGTGTTCCCCAGGCTGTCTGATCGAACAGCCCCAAGGTCCCGAGCAAGGCCAAGGCCATAACGTGTAGTATGGACAAGACAGTTAGATTCATTCATTCTTACAGTTTCTTACAGTAGATCCTCTGAAAAAAGCCAAACTATGCCTGTGTATCCAGCTCAGTACCAGTACTTGCACTGCTGCAGTCGTTCACGGTGTTGGCAGCGGCGGTAGCAGACGCAACATTTTTACTATTAAACTGTATTTTTGTTTTATAATCAAACTTCAAATCTTGTCTTCCCCATGCTTTATCAAGATTACTTTCAAACTCCCTTATTGATTCGGAATCGCCTACATACTGGGGCAGTGCGTTCCACTCATTTACCACTCTATCACAAAATGAGTTCTTTGCCTTCTCAAGCCTATTTCTTTCTTTGTAAATTTTCTTAGAGTGTCCTCTCGTTCTTGTTCCCTCCCGCATCAAGAAGATACCTTCACACACATCCTCATCGTACTTTCCTGACACTATCTTAAAAGTCTCTATCATAAAAGTCTCTTTCTCCTATATGCCAGTGTCGGAAGCCCCAGTGTCCTCAACCTCTGCTCATAGCCCGCGTTCTTCAACGTTGGTACCAGCTTGCTAGCTCTCCTCTGCACTTTCTCCACTGCTTCTATATTCTTTACCATATATGGAGCCCACACCTGGTTCGCATATTCCAGGTGCGGCCTAACCAGCGCTGTGTAGAGATTCCTGAAGATTTCTTCGTCAAGTGACACAAATGTCCTCCTTATCAGCCCTACAATTCTATTGGCTTTGTTTATCTTTTCCGCTAAATGTTCTGAGAAATTTAACTTATTGTCTATCACTACTCCTATATCCTTTTCTGCATTCACTTCCTCCATCGCTTCATACATACTGTATCCTACCTTGTCTATCTTGCTGGTCCCAATCCGCATGTACTTGCATTTTTTTGGATGAAAAGGCATTAACCAATGCTCAGACCATCCCTTCATGCCCTCCACATCTCCTTGAAGCAAACCCATTCATACCTTCTCTACCTTACATTTTGAAACCCAGATAATAAAGTGTACAGAAGTTGCAATAGGAGAAGAACAGTGCGGTTTTAGGAGGGGAAGAGGGTGTGTGGATCAGATGTTTGCAGTAAGACAGTTATGCGAGAAGTATTTAGAGAAGCATAAGGAGATATTTTGGGCTTTTATGGATTTGGAAAAAGCGTATGATCGTGTGGATCGTGAAGGAATGTGGAAGGTGTTAAGGATTTATGAAATTGGAGGAAATTTGTTAGAAGCAGTTAAGAGTTTCTATGAAGGGAGCAGAGCATGTGCTAGAGTAGGAAATGGTGAGTTGAGTGAATGGTTTGAGGTAAAGGTAGGTTTGCGACAGGGTTGTGTAATGTCACCATGGCTGTTTAATACGTTTATGGATGGTGTGGTGAGGGAGGTGAAAATGAGAACTATGAGAAGAGGATTGGGTTTAGTAGGAAAGAATGGTAGAGATTGGGAGTTGAATCAGTTGCTGTTCGCTGATGACACAGCATTGGTGGAGGATTCTGAGGAGAAACTGCAGCGGGTAGTGTGGTTTGTGGGAGGAGGAAACTGAAGGTGAACATCAATAAAAGTAAAGTAATGGTGTGTAATAGGGGTGATCGTAGGGTGAATCTAGATGTGAGACTGGATGGGGAAATATTGGAACAAGTAGAGTGTTTTAACCCTCCTGGCCCGGGTTAGCCCTCCTAATGACAGTGCGGGGTACCCGGGCGATCTGGCCGTAAAACGTCTAGGCCTAGGCTACCGTATTTTTGTTTATTTTAACTGCTAGAAATTTCCCACGCATCTATAAACGTAGTGCAGTTTTCAATATGTAGACTGGCGTTGAGTAGAGCTCTGTAAGTCAACTGGTTCAGTTGTGATGACGATTTCAGTGGAGCGAATTTTTCCGTAATGTTGACAATATCGGAGCTTTTCAGACACTAATTTCGTCTGACGTCACAACAATAACATTAATCCGACGTCTCCTTATTATTTTCGGAGGTACGGTGACGCAACGATCGGCTTTGTTTACATGCATCGGACGCACGGCGTTCAGACCAAGCTTAATAGGCTTGAAAGCTTACTGACTTTTAATAGGACACCCGGGCTCCTGCCCTTCTTTCGCGGTGTCATTTTAAAAGGACACCCGGGCTGGAAGGGTTAAACATCTAGGAGAAACGATAAGCAGGAGTGAAGGTATGGAAATGGAGGTAAAACGGAGAGTGTGTGAAGGAAGGAAGGTTTTCGGAGCAATGGGAAGTACAGCTCGGTCCCGCATAGTGCGAGAAATTGGTCGATGCAGTGCGTCGCACTATGTGAACAACATATCGAATGGGGAAATCGTAATTGGTCGATCGGTCCTCCATATAGTACACATATCTTTCCTTATATCGTTATTTATACAGACACAAACATACCAAGAACAAATATTAATGATAAATAAAGCATATCAATGATAAATTAGACCTTTCCTTACTTTAACCCTCCTGGCCCGGGCAGGCTCTCCTAATGACGGAGCTCGTATCCGGGCGATCTGGTCGAATATCAACAAAAGTAAACTAAGGCTAATCTCGCTTAATATATTACCTACATTAATCAAACATATATAGAAATGAGCGCCTTACCTTCCTGCGTAGAATGGCGTTGAGTAGAGCTCTCTAGCTCAACTGGTTCCGGAGTGATGGTGATGGAAGTGGAGGTAACTTTTGCCGCGTATTTACCTCGGCGCGTCCGAACACTCAACCGCGGCCCCGGCTACGACGCCCAGTTGCACTCGTCGCTCCACCCGCAATTATGCCAGGAAGCGATTTGATAGTGTTTTATTGGTTATTCTGTCATTTATTATAGTTATTATGTTATTTTCACTCAATAAAGTTATTTATATGAACTTATTTGTGTCTCTGTCACTTATTACTTCGTTTTATTATTATTATTATGATTATTAGTGTCACTTTCACTGGACTTTGATAATTGGTAGTGTCATTTCCCCTTTTATGTATTGTTAGGTAAGCTAATAATATATATAGTGTCACTGTCACTTATTCATATTGTTATGAAGGCACTTATTATTACTTGTGTGTAAAATAACAACACTTCAACAACACTTCACAACTCTAAACAGTACACCCATCACTAACATCAACAATGTTGTACACATACTCAATAAAACTATCCAAAATGCTGACAAGAAACACATTCCAAGAGGTAACAGAAAAAGACACAACCCCAACTTCACACCAGAAATTCAAAACCTCATCAGACAACGCGACACACTGAAACACTCCCCAGCACCCCACACACAAGACATCACACAACAAATTCAAGCACTCAACACCCAAACTAACAACAAAATACAAGAACAACAAAAACTAAATTGGAATAACTTCCTACAAACACTTGATCACAAAACAAACCCCAAAAAAACTCTACAAAACACTAAACAGCATCACACTTTCCAACAGCAACACAACACAATCACATGCTGCAATCACAACAACAGACTCTACTCCTTCATGTAAACAACAAGCAAACACTCTCATCAATCACTTCTCACATGTCAGCCACCTAAAACCTCACAAAGACGACCGACGTGTCATCCGACGTAAGAGACAATTCCCCACAGACCCTGACTATACACCCTTCACCAATCACCAGACAAAGCATATCATCAACAATCTCAAGCACTCACCCGCCTGTGGCCTAGACAACATAAGCAACATACACCTCAGACACCTGGGACCACAAGGCATACAAACACTCACTAACATATCAAACTACAGCTATTCACACAACACAATACCAGACATTTGGAAGCATGGTATCATCATCACATTCCCCAAACCCAACAAAGACCCCACGCTACCCTCCTCGCACCGCCCCATCACACTCCTTTGCTCCCCCTCCAAAGTCATGGAACGCCTAGTATTACAACTAATTACACCCGACCTACCCCTAGCTCCAACACAACATGGCTTTAGGCCACTGCACTCCACAAACACTCTTCTCACAGACCTTACACAAAGAGCTTTCGACGGCATCAACTCAGCTAGACCACCACACAGATCACTATTAGCCACACTCGACATTAGTAAAGCCTTCGATGCCATCCCCCGCCACAACCTAACAAACAAAATCTACAACACAAACATGCACAACAACACAAAAAGGTGGCTGGCCAACTTCCTAGCAGGCAGATGTGCACACGTATCTTTTGCCGGTCAGTCATCTAAAATCAGAAACTTTCCAAACGGAGTCCCACAAGGATCCGTCCTATCGCCCGCACTCTTCAATCTGTACATGCACGATATAACTACACCCAATACTCCCCAAATAAACTTAGCCTCCTATGCAGATGACATAACACTCACATGCACACACCATGACCCAAGAAGAGCAACAGATCTCCTTCAACCCTATCTCAACACACTACATGGCTGGTGCACTACAAACAGACTTAATCTAGCCCCAGCCAAATCCACCGCAACCCTGCTCACAAGCTGGACAGGTGAACACGAATACATCCCTCAACTCACCATAAACAACACACCCCTAACACATACACACACACCCAAAATCCTAGGAGTAACATATGATACTCATATGACATTCAAACAGCACACCACAAACATTAAAAAGAAACTGACACCCAGACTTAACGCCCTCAGGTCACTTGCTCACACAAAATTTGGACACAACAAAGAAACTACCACCACAGTATATAAACAATACATAAGATCAGTAATGGAATACGCAAGCCCAGCCTGGGCTTCTAACCTAGCTGAAACACATCATAAGACCTTACAGACTATTCAAAACAAAGCCCTGAAGATCATTACAGGCTGCACAGCTACTGCACCCACAGATCATCTACATCAAGAAACCAAAATCCTCAAAGTCAAAGACCATCTGGACATGAGAGGCACTCAATTCCTGGCAGCAGCCTCCACGAACCAAGACCACCCACTAAACTACATGGCAACACACCCACAGACACCAAGAAATATCAAAACAACACCCAGCACACGGTATCACACACAATTATTGTCCTCTCTCCCTCCCTGCCCACCCCGAACCAACTTCCAGAAGCACATCCATACTCATATCTCTCGCCAATCCATCCACTCACTCACAGACAACACGCAGCTGCATGCACGACCTCCCGAAATCCATCCTTCCGAATCCTCCCTCCCTCGCGAGGACAGAGTCCACCTGGCCAGGCTGAGATGCGGACACCATCCAGCTCTCCTGAGCTATCAGAAGAGACTGGATGACTCCGTTGTCGACGCCTGCCCGGGATGTAACACAGCACCCCATACCATTAAACACATCATCGAAGACTGCATTTCACACAACCACTTACGCCAACAACACAACCTACACTCAATGAGAGCTCTGTGGGAAAGCCCGATCGTGGCCATGGCCTTCCTCAGGGACTCGGGGCTGTTCGGCCAGGCAGCTTAGGGAACAACAACAACAACAACAACTTGTGTGTGTCTCTTTCACTTATACTTAGTTTTATTATTATTATACTGTCACTTTGACTGGCCTAGGCTTATTGAGTGTCTTTTTCACTTATTTATTGTTCGAAATATATATTTTAGTGTCACTTTCACTTGTTCATATTGTTATTGAAGGCACTTATTATTACTTATGTGTCCTTTTCACTTATACTTAGTTATATTATTATTCTTAGCCTACATTTGAGTGTCACTTTCACTGTTGTCACTTCCACTTCAAAAGTTTGTTAGAGTGTGGAAGTCGTTGAAGCAGGTGCCAGCACACAGTCCAACTTGACACTCGAGGCATTCCCAAGTGGTTTTTGTGGGTTTGCGGGGTCTGCGAGTTGTGTGGCTGCACACATGGCACCTCTTCTGACTCCTAACGTTACTACCTGGTGCTTTGAAAGGAAGGGCGCTGAGCTGGTGCTTCCTGAAGAATTCAGCACACCCCGTTCTGTCTAGCTGGCCTGGTCCTTGTATTGGCCTGCCTGGTGTACCCGCATGTTTA
>CM064525.1:5608490-5716945 GCA_032716605.1 Paralithodes platypus | reverse complement strand
TGTCGTAAAGCAGGAGTTGAGCGTTTTTGGTATAAAAAAAAAAAACAATGGCTTGCCCCTATAGTGCAGCCGAAATAAACAAAGTATAAACATAAAAATCAAAATAAAAAACACCCTCTTCTTTGATTAGTTGAATTTTTTTAGTATGTTATATGCAGAGTAATTTCTGAGTGCAATCCTCTCAGACCGATTGCCATGGGCTAGAGAAGCTCGCTCTTGAGGAAAGCATAACTACATATAATTTAACCTATGGTGTTGGGGAGGGTTATAATTTGGAAAAATGTTTTGTTGAAGAACTGTGCCCAGATATTGTTGACTGCGCTGGGTGATGGGAAGTGGAGATATAGATGGGTTCTAACCATCAGATTTTTGTGAGCCTTGGGGCCTCTGAGAAAAATCTTGGGGGGGGGTGTGACGTTAACCACTCCGTTAGAACCGCATGGCTTGTCCTACAGTGACTCGCTAGGATCGCAAGGGCAGTGGATGGGGCTACAGTTTATGTATTAGAGTGTGCTTTATTTCATAGTGAAAGCTTGTGTCATGGGCAGTCCAGAAAGGCTCTTTGTTTTCACCCATGTCAAGGCTTTATATATTTAATTGTAAAGTATATGTTTTATCATTAACTAGTAATGATGGGATCTGGGAGAGAGAGAGAGAGAGTAGAACAGAGTGAGAGGGAGCGCGCAGTGTTTTTGTCCCGCTCGATGACGTCACGGCTGGCTGCCTCGTGGGGGTTGGTAAAGAGAGGTCCTTACCATGCTGTTAGCTCCCTTGCTAGTGGCTAGAGGACTTGTAACCGCTTTTTTCCCACGCGCCTCGAGCTAGTGCGAGTATATATTACAGTTCCTCGCCACTCTCTCCCTCAGATCTGGTTTCTAGAACGCATCTATCTCATCCCTTGCTACCTGTCCCCGCTCGCACCTGAGAATCTTTTCCTCTGCCTACCTCTCTCTTTTTTCATATCTTTCACCACCTTTTATTAATATTATATCCCCTCTGGTTAACTCTGCAAAATCAGCTTCATGCTGGCCAGTTGTATTGTGCGTTAAGGTCTGATATAACCCATGTATGTTAGTTGTTAAGATAAGTGGATCACGAAGCATTGGTTGGCATTTTATTGTTTAAGTACTGCTTCCTTTAATTATTAGTGTTCTGCTGGATTAGATAATGCTAGACTAGGAGTCTGATATTATAAGGTATTGTTTCCTATGAGTGTGGCTTTAGTTAAAAGCTGCACGACATACCTGAGAACTGGAGTTGATTGAGTAAATTCTAGTCTGTGTGTCATTGAGAGTAGAGCATGCACGAATGAGGGCTTTTTGCCTATACCATTCTGCACTGTTCTAAGCTCGTTGTTTGTCTTTGAGGTACGCCAGGAGAACGCTTAATACTTCGGTATTAAGGTTTCTCAAGAGAGCTACCCTTCCCTATAACGTAATATTTGACGCACAGACTTGAGATTTGCACTAAGCTATGCGGCATGCCATGCGCACCAGTATCTCGTATCATTGACTCTAGCTAGACTTTATCAGTCACAGTAGACATTAAGTATATTAAACCAATTACTCTTTTTATGTATACCCGTTTATGATTACACAAGCATTTCGCAGCCTAGTTTGATGTATTGAGACACAAACGACTTAGGCTCTTTTTGTGATAGGAATACAGCATTGTCGTGGCGATTATTATTATTGTTGTAGTGTTTAGAATATTCTTGGCACCGACGGCATTATATATTCTGCCTTTTTGTGTGCATAGCCTGCACGAGCATTGTTCCGCTGCCTGCCTTTTTGGGTTCCATTTCTGATACGAGCATCTTTATAGCATCTAACATTTAAAGAAGATTCCTTGTTAGTGTTGAAGGACTTTAGTGCACTTTCTTTCATGCAGGAGTGCCTGACATTTATTGATTAAAGTAATGTAAGCTGTAACTTCTCTTACCACCTTACTTTGCATACCATAACCAAGCACCTTCGGTTATAGGTAGTAATAGGCTGTTTTCACATAACATTAAGCCTAGAGTAGACACACATTTATTGAGAGTTTGATAGCCTATTATTGCATATAGAACTCTGTAGAGTATTTGTGTTCTTTGTTCACTGGGAATATACATCAGAGGTTGGAGCTAGCGCTTTCCGTTGTAACATTTATGCCATTACTAGTCCAATGAATAAGAGCCCTGATATATTTGAACCCCAGTCATAACAAACCTTATTCTGACTCCAACTATAACCACTTAGGTGTCATATTAACTATTATATAAACTTTTATACTATTAAAGCTAACAATATAACCAGCCTTCTTACTCCTTATAAACCCCCAACATTATATTATGTTATATATATATATATTGAAATGACGGGGTTGCTACCACCTAATGCAACAACCGGTTGCAGAATAGCCAGTCTGCAGCTGGGTCCACCAGCCAAATCCATCACCAGGAAATAGCGAAGAAGTAAGAAAATGCAGGAGCCACCCCTATCACCCAGAGCCCCTCGTTTTCTTTCACACACAGAAGCAGTTATGAGCATGGGAAACTGCACCAACCAATCACAGCCCTGCCTTCAAACGACGCCAGCATTCCTTCCTTCACCAGATCTACACTACGATGAAGCAATGTTTATGCAAGTTGAACACCAGCGACCAGAAGATTACAGATACAAATGGACCTGAGCAGGAGTACCAGTTATGCCGGTCCGGTAGATCCAATAACCTCCAGACAAGAAACACTAATAGGCCAGCAATACATCAATATGTCTAAGAGTCTGGAGGAGGATGTAATCCTAAGAAGTAAGAATTCTCCCAGAATAGAATTTATAAATGCTTTATATGATATGAATATGTTACTAGTATATAAGTATACCTACAGTATTATATGCCCCAGCCATGTCTACTATTAGTATTTAACCTCACAACTCCATCACAACGAATTCACAATACCCCTATTGCCACGAGACTGTATAAACGAGTCAAGAATTAAGTCAGATATTGCTTCAAAGATTTAGGAGAAAAGTATGCAAACCAACCCTGCGGTACTGTACTTAGCCTGAAAAGGACAGGACAGCTAACCACAGCTAAAGCTTGCCCCAGCCCTGCCCCCCTGCTAGTGAAAGTGCTCGACCTGTGGTGCCCTCTGACGTCGGGAACCTGAAGTACTGCTCGAGTGACACTCTACATTCCTGAGGTGCTGCCCTAGAACCTACGGTCTACGTCGACCAGCCCTGCACTCTCACTACCCTCCAAACTTACCCTAAGTGTCTCTATATATCTTGAAGTTGTGATTATTGTTGTTGAGGTATAGGTTAAAATATGTGAATCGTGTAAACGTGTGATTATAAATAGGTTTGTGCCCAAGATCCTTGTAATTGCGTACCAGTTAATCCTTCAGAAACTAAAAGTAATTCTTGTCTAAGACCTGTGTTCAAGATCCTATATTATTCCTGTTTAAATACCCTCTAGAACGTCCTACGCATACGTTATATATTTGTGATCATTCATTTATCACGCCACGTACTCACAGATTTTTCTAATATATGTATTCTGTTATGTGTGTTGTAAGTTGAGGTCGACGTGTGTATTTCGTGTCTTGATTACCCTTCTTAATTTCATAACTAATTACCTAGAACCTATGCCCAATTTCATATTTAATTTATTCCAGTGTAAAACTTATCATTCCCCCAGTTATATACTTTCCAAGTCCCCCCATTTCTCATACGATTACTTAATCGTTGTTGTGATTATTGTATGAACTAGTATTATCGTTCATGTGAATATTGATGTAGATAATTTTGATTCTTATGATCTAGGAATTCTAGCCATGCATAGAGTTTTTTATCTAAATGTTCCATCATCTCGAATACACCACTTATTAAGGTGAATTCTTATTAAGACCCTGTTAACTCGTTCAGATATCTTGTTAATACCCTTCTGAGTATTTTCTTAATACAACTTCGTCTTGTGCGTCACTTTTAACCTAATTAATATTTTGTTAATTATTTTCTAACATCATTACCATTATAAGCGTTTCTAGGACATCTACTAATTAATCACATTTGGTTAATTAGGCTTTGTCTTCATCTTCAGTTAGTAATTAATTTTCTTTAATTCTTTCGTAATTATATTGATAAATTACATCTGAATTCCTCGACCGAGTTCGTAATTATTACATACGTTCGATTGAAGTGAATATACAGTTCAAATCATAAATTACATAATTTGAGCTACATACTGTACATAGTAAATTGTGAAAAGAAATAAGTAATACCTTGCCCCTAGTTTCATTGTAATATCTCTGAGATTAAGTTCATATTTACACAAGCTAGAATTGTATTTTCCAACATCGCAGTAAGGTATATGACCTGACCAGCTACCTACTCAAAAGTCACTAGCCATAGCCAGTCTATCTACTTCACGTGCGCGCCCTCACTCCGTGAGCATAGCTCGTACCGCCCCACCTAGTACATCTCGCTCACTGCTTGTGTATTTGTATTTACTCTCGACTCATTCATTCTCTTGTATATCGAGAGTATTAATATTTATCTTTATTGTTGTTTCATTCACGTAAGACACTCGACCCGCATCATTATTATTATTAAGGGTTGATACTATAGGTCACGTGTTTATTAACTTACATATTTCCTGTTTGTTTATTACCAACATTGATTTAATATTGATATTATCTTGGTCTACTCTATTAGTATACATTCGCATGTTACCTTATAATTCTCATAGTTATTAAGGTAATCTTATAACCCGAATTATATATATGAACCAAGCCTATATATGAACATATCTTTCTATGCTTTTGAATAAACTTGTGTGTATAACTCTCATGTGTGTTGTCATTGAGTTCTGTAGTACCTAGTTGAATACTTATTGTGATACCAAGAACGTTTTCGGGGAGTTCCTGTTTAGTTTATTTACGGTCTATGAGTCCATATCTGGATTTTAGTAAAGACTATATCACGAGCTATATACTATAGCCGGCAAAACACTGGCGGCAGCTGTGTCTCAATACGGCTACTGACACGAGTGTTCTTATCTCAAAATGTTGTTTTCTGTATTCAATTAGTGTATGTACATTATTCATCATGGCAGCTACTAGATCTCTTGATATCCCGGCATTCAAGCCTGAGGATTATGACATCTATACCTACCTGGAAATAGTCAAACCAATCCTAGAAATTATGTTTGGGAACGAAGACAATTCCAAAATCCATACCATTGTGTTGAAATTAGGGAAATATGCAACTAAAGTGTCGGGGTATGTACAAAGGAGTACAAAGGAAATCAAGCAACAACAGATCTAGTGACCCTTCTAGGTTGCTTGTCCTCCAAAACACTGAGGAGCAAGTGTCCAAACAGTGGTTTAGAGTGGGTAAGGGAACATTGGAAAGGAAAATACTGCCCTGGAACTAATGTCCGTGGCAGGATTAGGAAGTTAGTAGGGGACAGATGGGTTAGTAACTGAGGGGGGGATAAAATAAAGTTATTCATTTACAAACGCAGTCAGTCGCGGGTTTGATGCGAGATATTTGTCTAGGCGGAGTTTAAATGAATCAACGGTGATGCAGTCTATAACGTTTCGGGGAAGCCCATTCCACAAGTTGACAACTCGATTGAAGAAGAAATTCTTAGATTCGTGTGAGTTAAAAGATTTACAATAATTTTGCAACCGTTTCCCCGCGTGTAATTAGATTGGTCGTAGTGAAGTACTTACTACAGTTCATATTGTCGATGCCTTTGATGATTTTGAACACTTGAATTAAGTCACCTCTTAATCTGCGCTGGGTTAAAGGAAATAGATTTAATTCTCTAAGACGCTCTTCGTATGGTTTGTTCTTTAGGCTAGGTATCATTTTGGTAACTCTACGTTGAACTCGTTCTAGCTTGTTTATATCTTTTTGGTAATAAGGGCACCAGGATTGAACGCAGTATTCCAGAAGAGGGCGGACTAATGAATTGTAAAGGGTTAGGATAACTTCTTTGGATTTATGCTCAAATGACCTGCCTATAAAGCCAATTATTTTGTTTGCCTTCTTAACAACTTCTGAACATTGTTGACTCGGTTTTAGGTTACTCGATATTGTTACTCCCAGATCGGTTTCTCTGTTTACATTCTTAAGCTGAGTGCCATTCATCGAATAGTTTGCTTTCTCATTTAGGTATCCGATATGTAGTACTTTACATTTATCCGCATTGCAACTCATTTGCCAAATTTGGGCCCAACATGACAATTTATCTAGATTGTGTTGCATATCGTCAACTTGTTCTTTTGAGAGTACGCTATTTGCAATTTTTGTATCGTCAGCAAATTTTGAGATTGTACAGGTGAGACCCTCATCTATGTCGTTGATGTAAATTAGAAAGAGAATTGGTCCTAGTACCGATCCCTGGGGTACCCCGCTACTTACATTGGTCCATTTTGATGCCTTACCGTTTATGACTACTCTTTGCTTTCTGTCGCTGAGCCAATTTTCTATCCATTTCAACACACCGTCTTGTATTCCATGCGCTTTTAGTTTTAGCAGTAACGTTTGTGGGGAACTTTGTCAAAGGCCTTTTGAAAATCAAGGTATATAATATCTACAGCTTTACTCTCATCGTAGAGGTTGAGGATATCGTGGAAGAAGTCTAAGAGGTTTGTTAAACAGGAACGTTTTTTACGAAAGCCGTGTTGAGTATCTTTAAGTATGTTATTTTCCTCTAAGTGATTTACGAGTCTGTCTCGTATGACCGTTTCTAGCATTTTACATACAACTGAGGTTAAGCTAATTGGACGATAGTTACTGGGTAGGGATTTGCTGCCTTTTTTGAATATCGGTGTTACGTTGGCTAGCTTCCACTGATCGGGCATAGTTCCAGACTGCAAGGATTTATTGAATAGTAATGTCAGTGGTTTAGAGAGCTCATCCTTAGCTTCCTTTAGAACTCTAGGCGAGATTGTATCAGGTCCAGGCGTTTTATTTACCTTGAGTTTATCTAAACAATTCAATACTTCTCTCTCTGTAACGGTGATATTGCTTAGAACATCTAAATTATCAATCTGAATCGGCGATGGTGTAGGGATATCACTGAGGTCTTCTGTTGTAAAAACTGATGCAAAGAAGGTATTGAGGGCATTACTCATTTGTTCTTCGTCTTTGGTGTATTCTCCATTTTCATCGACTAACGGTCCAACAGTTGAAGTAACAACTTTTTTCTTTCTGATATAACTATAGAATTCTTTCGGGTTTGTTTTACTTTGATTCGCAATATGTAACTCTAAGGTCTTTTTACTTTGCTTAATTAACTTTTTGGCTTTGCGTCGTAGCTCTACAAATTTCAGCCGTTTCTTCGTCATTTTGTGAGGATTTTAATCTATCATTAGCAAATTTTTTAGCAAGCAGGCAGTTTGAAATATCTTTATTCCACCATTTGGGCTTATTATTATGGCCTGGACGCCGAGTTTTCGATGGTATGCAGTCTTGCACTGCTTTTAGGTAAGTGGCTTCGAATAACTTCCAAGATGTATTTATGTCGTTATTGTGAATTAAAAAGCTCCAGTCAGTTTCTTTAAACATAGCTCTAAGTTTATGGAAGTTTGCTTTCCTTGAAATTAGGGACTTTTTCGATGCTACTATTTGGTTCGGTACTAGTAAACTTTAAAGTGAAAGTTATCGTACGATGGTCGCTGTTACTGAATTCATCACCAACATTCAAATTCTCTATTAATTCTTCTTTTGTTGCAAGTACAATGTCAAGAACGTTATTACCACGGGTCGGCGTTCCAACAAATTGATAAAGCGAACTCTCTTGCAAGTTCGTATACAAGTCATGTCCGGAGTGTGAAGTAAGAGTATCGCCCCACTTGGTCACAGGTAAATTAAAGTCACCAAAAATTACGGTATCTTGTGAGTTACTTACATCTGCAATTTGTTCGTAAATTTCTCGGTCAGTTTGCACTGATTGAGCTGGAGTTCTGTATATTAATGCAAGTATTATTTTGGTACCTTTATTATTCTTTATTAGCACAAAAGATGCGTCGACGTTCACAATTTGAGGTTTTGACAAGAGGGTAGGGGTTAAGACTTTCTTTGATATAAAGTAAAACGCCACCTCCATTTCGATTTATTCGGCTTTTCTCAAACATTACATAACCGGGAAGTGAATACTCTGCTAAAAAGTCTCTATCTTCTGTATTGAGCCAAGATTCTGTTATGCCAATCACATCATAATTTTCTGTAAACACTAGCTCCTCTAAATCTGAAAATTTATTGCGTATGCTACGAGCGTTTGCATAGAAAACCTTTAAATTTGTTATTTTAGAATTCACGGAACGCTCTTTAATAATATTTTTGGTTCTTGTCGGATCTACATTTATGTTCATGGCTGTCCTCGGTCCTCGCTGTCTTTGGTCCTTATCGCTGGTGGTCCTCGGTTGCCTCTGTTTTTTTCTTGGCGTTGGATGATTTATGTCACTGCTGCTTCTTCTCGGATGGCGTTTTTTGATCCATGGCTGCGGACTGCTTCGTGTAGGAGACGACCCATGCGTGCTGAACCCACAGGGTTTAGATGAGTGCCATCCTTGCGGAACAGAGTAGGCTGGTTGTAGAAGTTGTCCCAGAGGTTGATGAATTCAACTTCTTCCCTCAGACACAAGTTAATTAAGCAAAGTAAAAAGACCTTAGAGTTACATATTGCGAATCAAAGTAAAACAAACCCGAAAGAATTCTATAGTTATATCAGAAAGAAAAAAGTTGTTACTTCAACTGTTGGACCGTTAGTCGATGAAAATGGAGAATACACCAAAGACGAAGAACAAATGAGTAATGCCCTCAATACCTTCTTTGCATCAGTTTTTACAACAGAAGACCTCAGTGATATCCCTACACCATCGCCGATTCAGATTGATAATTTAGATGTTCTAAGCAATATCACCGTTACAGAGAGAGAAGTATTGAATTGTTTAGATAAACTCAAGGTAAATAAACGCCTGGACCTGATACAATCTCGCCTAGAGTTCTAAAGGAAGCTAAGGATGAGCTCTCTAAACCACTGACATACTATTCAATAAATCCTTGCAGTCTGGAACTAAGCCCGATCAGTGGAAGCTAGCCAACGTACACCGATATTCAAAAAGGCAGCAAATCCCTACCCAGTAACTATCGTCCAATTAGCTTAACCTCAGTTGTATGTAAAATGCTAGAAACGGTCATACGAGACAGACTCGTAAATCACTTAGAGGAAAATACATACTTAAAGATACTCAACACGGCTTTCGTAAAAACGTTCCTGTTTAACAAACCTCTTAGACTTCTTCCACGATATCCTCAACCTCTACGATGAGAGTAAAGCTGTAGATATTATATACCTTGATTTTCAAAAGGCCTTTGACAAAGTTCCCCACAAACGTTTACTGCTAAAACTAAAAGCGCATGGAATACAAGACGGTGTGTTGAAATGGATAGAAATTGGCTCAGCGACAGAAAGCAAAGGTAGTCATAAACGGTAAGGCATCAAAATGGACCAATGTAAGTAGCGGGGTACCCCAGGATCGGTACTAGGACCAATTCTCTTTCTAATTTACATCAACGACATAGATGAGGGTCTCACCTGTACAATCTCAAAATTTGCTGACGATACAAA
Source organism: Paralithodes platypus (assembly GCA_032716605.1). Lineage (NCBI taxonomy): Eukaryota > Metazoa > Arthropoda > Malacostraca > Decapoda > Lithodidae > Paralithodes > Paralithodes platypus. The sequence continues at coordinate 5,707,318 of CM064525.1, read as the reverse complement.
AATTGCAAATAGCGTACTCTCAAAAGAACAAGTTGACGATATGCAACACATCTAGATAAATTGTCATGTTGGGCCAATTTGGCAAATGAGTTTCAATGCGGATAATGTAAAGTACTACATATCGGATACCTAAATGAGAAAGCAAACTATTCGATGAATGGCACTCAGCTTAAGAATGTAAACAGAGAAACCGATCTGGGAGTAACATATCGAGTAACCTAAAACCGAGTCAACAATGTTCAGAAGTTGTTAAGAAGGCAAACAAAATAATTGGCTTTATAGGCAGTCATTTGAGCATAAATCCAAAGAAGTTATCCTAACCCTTTACAATTCATTAGTCCGCCCTCTTCTGGAATACTGCGTTCAATCCTGGTGCCCTTATTACCAAAAAGATATAAACAAGCTAGAACGAGTTCAACGTAGAGTTACCAAAATGATACCTAGCCTAAAGAACAAACCATACGAAGAGCGTCTTAGAGAATTAAATCTATTTCCTTTAACCCAGCGCAGATTAAGAGGTGACTTAATTCAAGTGTTCAAAATCATCAAAGGCATCGACAATATGAACTGTAGTAAGTACTTCACTATCGACCAATCTAATTACACGCGGGGAAACGGTTGCAAAATTATTGGTAAATCTTTTAACTCACACGAATCTAAGAATTTCTTCTTCAATCGAGTTGTCAACTTGTGGAATGGGCTTCCCCGAAACGTTATAGACTGCATCACCGTTGATTCATTTAAACTCCGCCTAGACAAAATCTCGCATCAAACCCGCGACTGACTGCGTTTGTAAATGAATAACTTTATTTTATCCCCCCCTCAGTTACTAACCCATCTGTCCCCTACTAACTTCCTAATCCTGCCACGGACATTAGTTCCAGGGCAGTATTTCCCTTTCCAATGTTCCCTTACCCACTCTAAACCACTGTTTGGACACTTGATCCTCAGTGTTTTGGAGGACAAGCAACCTAGAAGGGTCACTAGATCTGTTGTTGCTTGATTTCCTTTGTACTCCTTTGTACATACCCCGACACTTTAGTTGCATATTTCCCTAATTTCAACACAATGGTATGGATTTTGGAATTGTCTTCGTTCCCAAACATAATTTCTAGGATTGGTTTGACTATTTCCAGGTAGGTATAGATGTCATAATCCTCAGGCTTGAATGCCGGGATATCAAGAGATCTAGTAGCTGCCATGATGAATAATGTACATACACTAATTGAATACAGAAAACAAAATTTTGAGATAAGAACACTCGTGTCAGTAGCCGTATTGAGACACAGCTGCCGCCAGTGTTTTGCCGGCTATAGTAATTATAGCTCGTGATTATAGTCTTTACTAAAATCCAGATATGGACTCATAGACCGTAAATAAACTAAACAGGAACTCCCCGAAAACGTTCTTGGTATCACAATAAGTATTCAACTAGGTACTACAGAACTCAATGACAACACACATGAGAGTTATACACACAAGTTTATTCAAAAGCATAGAAAGATATGTTCATATATAGGCTTGGTTCATATATATAATTCGGGTTATAAGATTACCTTAATAACTATGAGAATTATAAGGTAACATGCGAATGTATACTAATAGAGTAGACCAAGATAATATCAATATTAAATCAATGTTGGTAATAAACAAACAGGAAATATGTAAGTTAATAAACACGTGACCTATAGTATCAACCCTTAATAATAATGATGCGGGTCGAGTGTCTTACGTAGATGAAATAACAATAAAGATAAATATTAATACTCTCGATATACAAGAGAATGAATGAGTCGAGAGTAAATACAAATACACAAGCAGTGAGCGAGATGTACTAGGTGGGGCGGTACGAGCTATGCTCACGGAGTGAGGGCGCGCACGTGAAGTAGATAGACTGGCTATGGCTAGTGACTTTTGAGTAGGTAGCTGGTCAGGTCATATACCTTACTGCGATGTTGGAAAATACAATTCTAGCTTGTGTAAATATGAACTTAATCTCAGAGATATTACAATGAAACTAGGGGCAAGGTATTACTTATTTCTTTTCACAATTTACTATGTATGTAGCTCAAATTATGAAATTTATGATTTGAACTGTATATTCACTTCAATCGAACGTATGGAATAATTACGAACTCGGTCGAGGAATTCAGATGTAATGTTATCAATAATTACGAAAGAATTAAAGAAAATTAATTACTAACTGAAGATAAAGACAAAGCCTAATTAACCAAATGTCATTAATTAGTAGATGTCAAAGAAACGCTTATAATGATGATGGCGTAAGAAAATAATTAACAAAATATTAATTAGGTTAAAAGTAACGCACAAGACGAAGTTGTATTAAGAAATACTCAGAAGGGTATTAACAAGATATCTGAACGAGTTAACAGAGTCTTAATAAGAATTCACCTTAATAAGTGGTGTATTCGAGATGATGGAAAATTTAGATAAAAGACTCTATGCAAGGCTAGAATTCCTAGATCATAAGAATCAAAATTATTCTACATCAATATTCACATGAACGATAATACTAGTTCATACAATAATCACAACAACGATTAAGTAATCGTATGAGAAATGGGGGGACTTGGAAAGTATATAACTGGCGGAATGATAAGTTTTACACTGGAATAAATTAAATATGAAATTGAGCATAGGTTCTAGGTAATTAGTTATGAAATTAAGAAGGGTAATCAAGACACGAAATACACACGTCGACCTCAACTTACAACACACATAACAGAATACATATATTAGGAAAATCTGTGAGTACGTGGCGTGATAAATGAATGAGCACAAATATATAACGTATGCGTAGGACGTTCTAGAAGGTATTTAAACAGGAATAATATAGGATCTTGAACACAGGTCTTAGACAAGAATTACTTTTAGTTTCTGAAGGATTAACTGGTACGCAATTACAAGGATCTTGGGCACAAACCTATTTATAATCACACGTTTACACGATTCACATATTTTAACCTATACCTCAACAACAATAATCACAACTTCAAGATATAGAGACACTTAGGGTAAGTTTGGAGGGTAGTGAGAGTGCAGGGCTGGTCGACGTAGACCGTAGGTTCTAGGGCAGCACCTCAGGAATGTAGAGTGTCACTCGAGCAGTACTTCAGGTTCCCGACGTCAGAGGGCACCACAGGTCGAGCACTTTCACTAGCAGGGGGGCAGGGCTGGGGCAAGCTTTAGCTGTGGTTAGCTGTCCTGTCCTTTTCAGGCTAAGTACAGTACCGCAGGGTTGGTTTGCATACTTTTCTCCTAAATCTTTGAAGCAATATCTGACTTAATTCTTGACTCGTTTATACAGTCTCGTGGCAATAGGGGTATTGTGAATTCGTTGTGATGGAGTTGTGAGGTTAAATACTAATAGTAGACATGGCTGGGGCATATAATACTGTAGGTATACTTATACTAGTAACATATTCATATCATATAAAGCATTTATAAATTCTATTCTGGGAGAATTCTTACTTCTTAGGATTACATCCTCCTCCAGACTCTTAGACATATTGATGTATTGCTGGCCTATTAGTGTTTCTTGTCTGGAGGTTATTGGATCTACCGGACCGGCATAACTGGTACTCCTGCTCAGGTCCATTTGTATCTGTAATCTTCTGGTCGCTGGTGTTCAACTTGCATAAACATTGCTTCATCGTAGTGTAGATCTGGTGAAGGAAGGAATGCTGGCGTCGTTTGAAGGCAGGGCTGTGATTGGTTGGTGCAGTTTCCCATGCTCATAACTGCTTCTGTGTGTGAAAGAAAACGAGGGGCTCTGGGTGATAGGGGTGGCTCCTGCATTTTCTTACTTCTTCGCTATTTCCTGGTGATGGATTTGGCTGGTGGACCCAGCTGCAGACTGGCTATTCTGCAACCGGTTGTTGCATTAGGTGGTAGCAATCCCGTCATTTCAATATATATATATATATATATATATATATATATATATATATATATATATAACATAATATAATGTTGGGGGTTTATAAGGAGTAATAAGGCTGGTTATATTGTTAGCTTTAATAGTATAAAAGTTTATATAATAGTTAATATGACACCTAAGTGGTTATAGTTGGAGTCAGAATAAGGTTTGTTATGACTGGGGTTCAAATATATCAGGGCTCTTATTCATTGGACTAGTAATGGCATAAATGTTACAACGGAAAGCGCTAGCTCCAACCTCTGATGTATATTCCCAGTGAACAAAGAACACAAATACTCTACAGAGTTCTATATGCAATAATAGGCTATCAAACTCTCAATAAATGTGCGTCTACTCTAGGCTTAATGTTATGTGAAAACAGCCTATTACTACCTATAACCGAAGGTGCTTGGTTATGGTATGCAAAGTAAGGTGGTAAGAGAAGTTACAGCTTACGTTACTTTAATCAATAAATGTCAGGCACTCCTGCATGAAAGAAAGTGCACTAAAGTCCTTCAACACTAACAAGGAATCTTCTTTAAATGTTAGATGCTATAAAGATGCTCGTATCAGAAATGGAACCCAAAAAGGCAGGCAGCGGAACAATGCTCGTGCAGGCTATGCACACAAAAAGGCAGAATATATAATGCCGTCGGTGCCAAGAATATTCTAAACACTACAACAATAATAATAATCGCCACGACAATGCTGTATTCCTATCAACAAAAAGAGCCTAAGTCGTTTGTGTCTCAATACATCAAACTAGGCTGCGAAATGCTTGTGTAATCATAAACGGGTATACATAAAAAGAGTAATTGGTTTAATATACTTAATGTCTACTGTGACTGATAAAGTCTAGCTAGAGTCAATGATACGAGATACTGGTGCGCATGGCATGCCGCATAGCTTAGTGCAAATCTCAAGTCTGTGCGTCAAATATTACGTTATAGGGAAGGGTAGCTCTCTTGAGAAACCTTAATACCGAAGTATTAAGCGTTCTCCTGGCGTACCTCAAAGACAAACAACGAGCTTAGAACAGTGCAGAATGGTATAGGCAAAAAGCCCTCATTCGTGCATGCTCTACTCTCAATGACACACAGACTAGAATTTACTCAATCAACTCCAGTTCTCAGGTATGTCGTGCAGCTTTTAACTAAAGCCAGCACTCATAGGAAACAATACCTTATAATATCAGACTCCTAGTCTAGCATTATCTAATCCAGCAGAACACTAATAATTAAAGGAAGCAGTACTTAAACAATATAAATGCCAACCAATGCTTCGTGATCCACTTATCTTAACAACTAACATACATGGGTTATATCAGACCTTAACGCACAATACAACTGGCCAGCATGAAGCTGATTTTGCAGAGTTAACCAGAGGGGATATAATATTAATAAAAGGTGGTGAAAGATATGAAAAAAAGAGAGAGGTAGGCAGAGGAAAAGATTCTCAGGTGCGAGCGGGGGACAGGTAGCAAGGGATGAGATAGATGCGTTCTAGAAACCAGATCTGAGGGAGAGAGTGGCGAGGAACTGTATATATACTCGCACTAGCTCGAGGCGCGTGGGAAAAAAGCGGTTACAAGTCCTCTAGCCACTAGCAAGGGAGCTAACAGCATGGTAAGGACCTCTCTTAACCAACCCCCACGAGGCAGCCAGCCGTGACGTCATCGAGCGGGACAAAAACACTGCGCGCTCCCTCTCACTCTGTTCTACTCTCTCTCTCTCTCTCCCAGATCCCATCATTACTAGTTAATGATAAAACATATACTTTACAATTAAATATATAAAGCCTTGACATGGGTGAAAACAAAGAGCCTTTCTGGACTGCCCATGACACAAGCTTTCATATGAAATAAAGCACACTCTAATACATAAACTGTAGCCCCATCCACTGCCCTGGCGATCCTAGCGAGTCACTGTAGGACAAGCCATGCGGTTCTAACGGAGTGGTTAACGTCACACCCCCCCCCAAGATTTTTCTCAGAGGCCCCAAGGCTCACAAAAATCTGATGGTTAGAACCCATGCTATATCTCCACTTCCCATCACCCAGCGGCAGTAAAATATCTGGCACAGTTCTTCAACAAAACATTTTTCAAAATTATAACCCTCCCCAACACCATAGGTTAAATTATATGTAGTTATGCTCCTCAAGAGCGAGCTTCTCTAGCCCAGCATTCTGAGAGGAGTGCAACTCAGAATTACTGCTATAACATACTAAAAAAATTCAACTATCAAAGAAAGAGTTTTTATTTGATTTTTATGTTTATAATTTGTTTATTTCGGCTGCACTATAGGGGCAAGCCTATTTTTTTTTTTTTTTATACCAAACGCTCAACTCCTGCTTTACGACCCAATACGCTGGGCTACAACCGCGAGCCAACAAGCACCAAACGCAAAATACCATTCAAACTAAAGCAGGAGGCTACCCGTGTGTCAATCTACCCAGGATCATCTACCCTCGAAAGACAATCTGCAATCACGTTGTCACAACCGGCAATATGGCGTATGTCCAGGTTATATTCCTGTAACATTAGCGACCACCTGGTCAGCCTCATATTCCGATTGTGAAACTGGTTCAAAAACTTGAGAGGGTGATGATCTGTGTAAATTACAACGACTGGTCCATAGGCTGGAACATAGACCTCGAAATGCCTCAGTGCAAGTACAATTGCCAGCAGCTCTTTCTCGACAACAGAGTAGTTCTTTTGGGCTAAATTGAACTTCTTCGAGTAGAAACTAACAGGATGTTCCAGCCCATCATCGTCCTTTTGCATAAGGACGGCACCAGCCCCCACACCACTAGCATCCGTTGCTAGTTGGAAAGGTAGGTTAAAGTCAAGGGCCCTGAGGATCGGGTGAGTGCACAACAGGTGTTTTACTACGCTAAACGCCTTCTCACACTCAGGCGCCCATTTGAATTTCTTATCCTTCGCTAAAAGATCTGTCAAAGGTGCTAGAGCACAGTAGAGTACCCCTTAATGAAGCGTCTGTAGTATCCGATCATACCTAAGAACCTCATGATCTGCTTCTTGGTGGCCGCCCGGGGAAAGTGATCAATCGCAGCTATCTTGTTCTGTGGGGGGCACACCTGTCCCAACCCCACCATGAACCCAAGATACTGCACGGACGCCCGCACGAAATCACACTTTGCCAGGTTGACCACCAAGCCAGCCTCACTAAGCCTCTTGAACAGGAGTTCTACGTGCTCACAATGACTCGTAAAGCTGTTGTCATAGATAATAACATCGTCGAGGTATACTGTGCAATTAGGAATGTCTGCCGTTATATCATTCATCAAACTCTGAAAGGTAGCGGGTGCGTTCTTTAGACCATAAGGCATAACGTTACAGCGGTAGGTAGCACCATCCACCACAAAACCACATACCTCTTTCGCTCGTTCGGACAAGGGCACCTGCCAGTATCCCTTAACCAAGTCCACCTTGGTTAGGTACTTTGCATTGCCTATCTTGTCCACACAGTCGTCGACCCGAGGAAGAGGGTATGGGTTGGTGGGCGTCAAACCGTTTAACCGTCTGTAGTCTACACAGAATCGCACCTTACCATCCGGTTTTGGTTGCAGCGTGACGGGAGATGTCCACTTCACCACCCCCTTCTCAATCAGCCCCCTTGTTAACATATACTCCAACTCCGCCCGGAGGGCCGGCAGTTTAATAGGGGGCACCCTATAGGGAACTGACTTGAAAGGGGGGTGGTCTCCTACGTCCACGTCATGCACCTCTAGGGTAGTGAGGCCTGGGTGCTCCGCGAAAACAGAGGGGTATGAACCGAACAGGCGCTCCACAGCCACCCGCTGATGCTCAGGTAAGTGTTGCAACGCTTCCTGAGCCGCCTGGTTCGTGGTCCCCGCCCACTGGTTCGCAGAGACATGATGATCCCAGTTATCCTTCACCTGAGCTTGACTGTCCCGTTCTCCTTCTCCACCTTGACTGCTAAACGTCATCACAGGCACAGTGAGAGGCTCAGGGGGGTGCCTCACATACTCCTTCATAAGATTAACGTGACATAACTGATTGCGCTTACGTCTGTCTGGAGTGGCTACCAAGTAATCCAGGTCCGATAGCTTCTCAACCACCCTATAAGGACCAGTGTACTTCGCGGATAAGGGGTGACCTACAAGGGGCAGTAGAATCAACACCTCCTGTCCCACGTGAAACTCCCTGAGTTTAACCTTGAGGTCGTACCTGTCCTTCATGAGGGCCTGAGAGCTAGTCAAATTACGGCCAGCCAACTCCAGACTGCGCAACATCCGTTCCCGACTGTCGAGGACATACTTGAGCATAGAACAAGGTTTTTCTGCACCCTCCCATATTTCTTTAACCATATGGAGAGGCCCTCTGACACGGTGTCCAAAGATGAGCTCATTAGGGCTGAATCCCAAACTTTCCCCAGGTACCTCCCGTGCAGCAAACAAAACATATGGCAGGCCAAGATCCCAATCTTTCCCATTCTCAAAGCAATAACAACGAAGCATAGATTTTAAGGTTGAGTGCCATCGCTCTAACACACCCTGGCTCTCCGGATGATACGCAGATGACACAACCGTAACAATCCCATGCCGCTGCATAGTTTGAACAAAGAGGTTAGAAGTGAAGTTGGATCCTTGGTCTGACTGAATCTCCCGCGGGTAACCATACCGGGAAAAATACACTAGCAAGTTTCGGACCACCGTCTTCGCTGACCCATTTCTCATAGGGTAAGCGTCAGGGTACCTTGTTGCTACATCCATGATGGTCAGGAGAAACTTGTTTCCGGCACTTGTAGGGGGAAGGGGGCCAACCATATCCACTATAACCTTACTAAAGGGAGGCCCACTGACAGGAATGGGGTGTAACGGCGCCTTAGGAATGCTCTGATTCGGTTTGCCAACCTTCTGACACACATCACACATTGCCACCCATGACATGACTTGTGCTCTCAGACCAGGCCACCAAAATAATTTCCCCAAGGCTGCAACCGTCTTACGGACACCCAGATGTCCCGCCAGTGGTACATCATGGGCCAACCTAAGTAGGCTTTCCCTGCAAACCCTCGGCACGACCAGCTGGTCTACCTCTCCTGACCCCCCCTCCCAATTCCTCTGCGGATCTTGGAATCGCCGGTATAATATGCCATCTATGAAAAAAAAATCTCCCGACTGTGCATCACTGTCCTCCTCCAACTCGACAGCACCGGTACCACATTCAAGAACCTCCGGGTCTTCCAATTGCAACTTACGAATGTCCGAAGGAGCAAGCCTATCCAAGTGTTTGCGAAACAACTCATGCCCCCCTCCTACATTAAATTTGGCCTCCCGTTGCTCTCTCTCTGCGTACCGTTGCTGTCTCATCGTCTTTTTAGGCCCATCCACTGCCTTCTCAGGAACAGTTAATGGGTCTTCTCTAGACTCGAAAATTGGTCCTAATAATGAGTCCCCGAGAATGTCCGCTGATACTGAACTCTCAACCGCATCAACTTTCAACCCCTTCTCGGTACCCTTCCTCCGCTGATCTAAAGACTGTTGACCAGAATGTGACTCCCTGGATGCAAGGGAACGGGTGACAACACACGCCATAGGTTGCCCCTGACACTTCTCAACCCACTCCTGCTCCTCCCTACTCACGTCGGCCGGCTTCTCGGCAACGACCAAGGGTGGAGCCTCAGAAGTAGGCCCCGCAAAGTCGTTGCCGAGAAGGAGGTCGACGCCCCCAACAGGTAACTTCTCCACAATTCCTACATCCAGGTCACGAGTCACACCATCAACTTCCATCTTCATTCTTACAAGCGGGTATGACCTTGTTGCAGTAACTCCCTGAACCACAACCACCCGCGCCGTATTTACAGGTTTACCAGTGAAATTCCTCAACAATGTTTGCGATGCCCCAGTGTCACGCAAAATTCTCACCTCATGTCTTCTACCCCCCCACTCCACACAACCGAGTCCCCTGTGGTCACTAAAGGCATCACGGACAGGGAATAAGCCTTCCGGATCCTTCTGCACTGGCAGTGTATTTACCTCGGAAGAATTGCCTCTAACAAACTCCGATGTCCTCTTGAACACTCCAATGCCGTGAGCAAAAGACACGGATGCCGGAGGAGGTCGAGTAGGGCACTCATTTGCTTTATGACCCTCCTTGTGGCACTTAAAACACATAAATTTCGGTTTCGGCTTATACTGTGATGTAACAGGCCCCTGACTTTTCTTATACAGCGTGGTGTTAGGTTTGAATTCAGTTTTAGTTTCATTGCTCTTTTGTTTAAATGTGTCGTAGCTACGGGGAAGGGGAGGATAACGGTCCCTAGCACTTGCATCGTACTTCTGTGAGGACCCGTAACCCCGAATCAACGACAGCCGTAGATCAGCCATTTCTGCTGCTTCTACTAGAGTTCTTGGGTTTTTCTCCTTTAAGTTCAAATTTAGATCACTGCCCGTGCTCTTAAAGAACTGCTCCAACATCATTAACTGCTTAATTTCATCAAATGTTGTGACCTTCTCAGATCGGAGCCAGTTCCCCATAGCATCGGACAAGTCCCGGGCGTGTTCCAAAAAGGTGCTATCTCTTCCCTTAGTTACACCCCGGAACTTCAAACGGTACGTTTCTGGTTTCAGTTCGTAAGCCCTCAGGACAGCCTCCTTGAGATCCTCGTACACAATACATAACTCCAAAGGTAACGCATCGTAGGCTTTAAGACCCTTGCTTATTAATCTAGAGGATACAAGTGCTGCCCATTTATTCTCTGGCCACTGGTGTTCCTGGCACTTCTTCTCAAAGCGTGTGAAAAATTCTGTTACACCACTCTCATCAAACACCGGAACCAGTTTCAATAAGTGCGAGAGAGACTGTTCATGAACACGGTTACCAGCCCCAAGTCGCTGTCCCGTTGTCTCTACTCGCGACTTCTCTACATCCATGTCGGCACAGTACCTAGTCGACTCAGCTTGGATTTTTGCTTGACTGATAGTTTTTCTCTCTTCTATCTTGGCTAATTCTAATTGCTGCTGAAGCTCACATTTTCTCTCTTCGATCTTAGCTGATTCTATTTGCTGCTGATGCTGAAGCTTAGCTAATTCGAGCTTAAACAATAATTCTGGAGATAACCCTTGAGGAGGTGAAGGTGCTACAATGTTTGAAATTACCGGTGGTCCCCCCAGGGGCAACACACCCTGCCAGTCACCACCCAACTGCGGAAGCGTACCCGGGGTCGGCAAACTACTGGGATGGCTGGGAGTCGAGTGTAGGGGAAGCATGGCCGAAGGGCTCTGAGCACTCAACCCATCTCGCTCACCAGTCACCCTGCCCAGTACACACGTTATCAAGTTATCCTTGGTCATGCTGCTAGTAACCGCATGACCGATAGCTGTGGCCAGGCATTGAAGACCGTACCGATTCATACCCTCCAACCGCTCGGCAGTAACAGGCCATTGCAAAAATATCCTAGCATCCTCCTCACAGTTCACCTGATTAACCATATCATCATACTGCTGTTCCTCAGTTTCGACATTACGTACTGTGTCTCCATTCTCCTCTGATCCGGTATAAGACATGATGCTCACAAAAATTTCCCACCTCAATATTCAGAAAAGAAGTACCCCATACTCTTATACCTCAATATACACACAAAAATTCTCGGAAATACTCAAGGGCTATACTATGTTGCGAAAAAAAAATATTCTTGCTGATCCCCGCAAAATATTCTTCAAAACAACAAATGTTCCCTGCTAATAAATGTAGGTTCACCAAATCCTAGTTCAGTCAGTGACAGGAGAAGGTTGTGTTAATCTGAGCTCCTGCCCGGACCACTTACCAGTGACCTTTAGTGACCATTACACCTACCTGTGTTTGGGGGCAGTGCACTCGTGTTATATAAAAGTGTTATAGCTCAGTTTTTAGCTGTTAGTTTACTTGTTTTTGTTTTTCTGTCCTTAGTTTCTTGCTCCTCGCTAAGCTTATTGGGATCATGGCAGGTATGGAGTGCGAGTCTCTAACTGATCTGCATCATCTTATTCTCCAGGTAAGAGAGGAGATGGTTGTGGTGAAGGAAGAGGTATTGGCTCTAAGGGAGGTTAATGTTAAAATTCAGAGGGAAGTGGATTTGATTAAAGACGAAAATCTAGCTTTCAAGCTTAGCCAAGAGGAAATAAAGTCAAGTAAGGGGAAAAGGGAGGAAGTTGATGAAAATTTTTATTCATGGCAGGTTGTTAAAAATACGGGTGGGAAAGTCACACTCAAGAAGCAGGATAGTAGAATAGGTATGAGTGTGACAAATACATTCTCTCCTTTGCGAGACGAATGTGAGGGAAAAGATAGTCAGGATAAGGGAGGGATAACCGAAGTGCCTGCCGCCGACTCAGCTCCAACCTCTGACGCTGTGCTACCTACCACCACCGCTACCCCCACCACCAAGGGAGCTTCTGCCACCACCGGGGGTTCTCCAACTGCAGCTGCTGGATCCTCCCGAGGGAAAGGTAAGTCTGTGTCCCGAGAAGGTAAGTCTGTGTCGATTGTGGGCGACTCCATGGTAAGACATTTAGTTAGGGCTACCCGCACTAAACTTAGGAAGGTTGTGTGTCTGCCTGGCCATGGAGTTGGGAGGGTTTTAGAGAAGATGGACCACATCTTGGAAGATAGTGGAGATAACCCCATTATCTGTCTCAGTGCCGGGAGTAACGATGTTGGTAAGGGTAGAAGTGAGGAACTGCTGCAGCAGTATCGGGATGTGTTAGATAAAGTTAGGATGAAGGGAGGGATCCCTGTAGTACATTGTATCCTACCCAGAAGAGGAGTTCCCAAGGAATGGACATCCAGGGCGATTGGTGTCAATTGCCGTTTGGAGAAATATTGCAAAGAAAAAGCAATACCATTCATTGATAACTGGGATAGTTTCTATGGGAGAGATGGGATGTACGCAAGGGATGGGGTTCATCTTTCACGGTTAGGGGTTTCTACATTAGCTAGTTCTTTAGATAGGGTGGTTGTGGGGTTTTGAACAGAAATATTGAGAGTGTAAATGAGAGGTTAAATGGAACAATTTTAGCGTCAGGCGAAAGCGATAAGGATATTCAGTCTCATGCTAAAAATGATGACTATATTGCAAATGATAGTAGTGATGGTGCAACGGAAGATGGAAATGTCGTTAGAAACAAAGGTAAATTAGGTATAAAGAAAAGAAGTAAATTGAGAGTATATTACACAAACTGTAGGAGTCTATGTAACAAAATGAACGAACTTAGAGACCTTGTTAGCAAAGAAAATATAGACATAATAGCGCTAACTGAAACGTGGATTAATACAGAAACCAGGCATTTTTTAGCAGAATTTGATATACCAGGATATAGTTTGTTTAAATATGACCGAACAAGTAAGAGGGGTGGCGGTATAGCAGTGTTTGTCAGGAGTACATTAAAAAGCTGTATTAAATCAGGTATTAGACTAAATTGGCGGTTAACACGTTCCGCGAATGAGCGCCTCAAATAACGATAATGAAAGTGTTTGGGTAGAGGTTAACGAAGGTAGTGAGACCATAGTTATTGGAGTTATGTATAGACCGCCAAATATGAGTAGAAATGACGGAACGTCATTATGGGAGGAAATTAAAATGGCATCAAGGTTTAGCAATGTGTGCATTATGGGGGATTTTAATTTTCCGAATATAGATTGGCAGCATCAAATAGGAGACTCTGGATTCTGAGGAGTTTATAGAGGTAGTACAAGATAGTTTTTTATTTCAATTCATAGATACGCCGACTAGGTAATAATATTCTCGATTTAGTTTTCAGTAACAATGAACATATGGTAAATAATGTAGAGATAGGGGACCACCTAGGAAATAGTGACCACAATTCTGTGTATTTTAATATACAATGGAAAGGTAATACCAGAGAGAATACAACATTAACCCGTACAGCCCCAGCGACGCGCCTGACGCGTCGGCGATGTATGTAACGCACAGCCCCAGAGACGCGCCTGGCGCGTCACCCTAATTGCGCCGACCGTAACCTCAGGTGTAGCCACTCGAGAGGGCTCAGATTTGTATGGGAACTGTGTACGTATCCCACGCAACTGTGCCGATGGTTGAAAACTCTCAAAGTCCACGTGCGTGCGCGCGAGCGCGCAATAACCTGTTTTTTTGGGATAATTGCCTTCAATTTTTTACTCTTATAAAATCCGTTTTCGGGGGCTCTGTAGGACCATTTTTTAAGCTTTTTGAGCGGTTTTTCGTGGTTTTTCCTTCATTCCTAACCCATTCGCTATTGTTTCTGGAATAAAACCATTTTTTGAAAACCGGCCGGGTTCTGGTGCGCAAACATTACAAAACTAGCCGGGGCTCCACGGGTTAATACCTGACTTTAGAAAAGCCAATTATGGTGGGTTAAGAAAAGCCCTATTAGCTGACCCTATGGTCAAAAAATTAAGTCGATCCAGGTGTCCAAATGAGTGTACCCCTTCTCAGGCACCTGTCATCTTAAGTCAGGAAGAGACGTCAACCTTGGTAGATACATACGATAATTTTATCAAGTCAGTATTCAATGCACAAAATAAATACATCCCCAAAAGAAAATTTAGATCAACACAGAACCAACCCAAATGGATGAATAATAGACTATTAGATCTTCTAGGACAAAAGAGAGGAATATATAGAAAAATTAGAAAAAGCGAAATTCACCTACTTGCTTACTATCAGAATCTATCAAGACAGGTACAAAAGGATATTAGGAAAGAAAAAAGAAATTATGAAATTAAGGTTGCCAATGACTCAAAAAATAATCCTAAAGCTTTTTACCAACTATATAAATCCAAGGTTAGAGATGTAATTGGTCCCCTTAAAACTTCGATAGGAGAAATGACAGAAAATTATTTAGAAATGTGCAGTACATTAAATAGTCAATTCTTTCCGTTTTCACTAATGAAAATTTGGCACAGTTTCCAGAAGTCCGTAAGGTATATAGCGATAGTATAGAAAATAGGTTAAGTACGGTTACTATAAGTAGAAATGATGTGATTAAGGAAATTGACAGACTTAAACCTCATAAATCGCCTGGTCCTGATGAGGTATATACTAGAGTATTAAAAGAATGTAGGGATGAGTTAAGTTACCCATTAACATTTTTATTTAACAAGTCATTGGAGACAGGTATAGTTCCAGAAGCTTGGAAGCTTGCAAACGTAGTTCCGATCTTCAAAAAAGGTGACAAATCAATAGCATCCAATTACCGTCCCATTAGTCTTACATCAATCATAGGAAAGCTACTAGAGTCAATTATTGCTAGTAAAATTAGAAACCACTTAGATACATTTAATTTAATAAATTCTTCTCAGCATGGATTCACTCAGGGACGTTCTTGCCTTACTAATTTGCTTAGTTTTTTCTCAGAGGTATATGAAGCAGTAGATAATGACAAGTCATATGATATAATATATTTAGATTTCAGTAAAGCTTTCGACAGAGTCCCCCATGAGAGATTGATGAGAAAGGTTGAGGCGCATGGAATAGGTGGGACGTTGTTGGGATGGATTAGGTCATGGCTAATTGGTAGGAAGAAGAGAGTCAGCATAAATGGTACTAAGTCAGAATGGGGAGCAGTCAAAAGTGGTGTCCCCCAGGGATCTGTATTAGGTCCTCTGTTGTTTGTTATATACATAAATGACCTTGATTTAGGTATAACTAGTAGGATAAGTAAATTTGCAGACGATACCAAAATGGGGAGAACAATTGATTCAGATAGAGATATAGAGTGCCTCCAAAGGGATCTAGATACCTTACACGAATGGTCAGTAAATTGGCAGATGAAGTTTAACATTGACAAATGCAAGGTATTAAAGATAGGGAAGATGCATACAAACGTTAAATATAAACTAGCTAATGTGGAATTAGAAAACTCGAATTGTGAGAAAGATCTAGGTGTGTTTGTTAGCAATGATTTGAAGCCTAGACAACAGTGTATAAGCGTTCGAAACAAGGCAAACAGGATTCTCGGGTTCATCTCAAGGAGTGTGAGTAACAGAACTGCTGATGTTATCTTAAAACTTTACTTGTCATTAGTGAGACCCCATATGGATTATGCTGTTCAATTTTGGTGTCCTTATTACAGAATGGACATAGATTCATTGGAGAGAGTACAACGTAGAATGACAAAAATGATCCATAATATTAGAAATCTTCCGTATAAAGAAAGGTTGAAGAAATTAGGCTTACATTCGTTAGAGAGAGGCAGAGTTAGAGGGGATATGATAGAGGTGTTCAAGTGGGTTAGTGGGATTAACAAAGGGGACATGACAAATGTACTAAAGCTCAGTGATAGCGAAAGAACTCGTACCAATGGTTTCAAATTAGATAAATTTCGTTTCAGAAAAGATATAGGCAAATATTGGTTTGGTAACAGAGTTGTAGATGGGTGGAATGGACTACCAAGTGCTATAGTGGGATTAAAAACGATAGGGAGCTTTAAGATAAAATTGGAAAAGCATATGGACGAGAAGGGTTGGGTGTGAAGGGGGATCAGCAGGGTTGGGCCAATCAGCGCTCTGCAGACCCCCGTAATCCTGCGTTAATCTCTAACCGTTTTGGTAAGATGATCCGCAGGGTATTAGAGTGTTGAGCCTATAATTGGACTTTGTAATTGGGGTTGTGTGGGACAGGGATCTGCCTTGCTTAGGCCAATCGGCTTTCTGCAGACTCCCATTTTCTTATGTTCTTATGTTCTTATTTGTTACGACTGGGGTTCAAATATATCAGGGCTCTTATTCATTGGACTAGTAATGGCATAAATGTTACAACGGAAAGCGCTAGCTCCAACCTCTGATGTATATTCCCAGTGAACAAAGAACACAAATACTCTACAGAGTTCTATATGCAATAATAGGCTATCAAACTCTCAATAAATGTGCGTCTACTCTAGGCTTAATGTTATGTGAAAACAGCCTATTACTACCTATAACCGAAGGTGCTTGGTTATGGTATGCAAAGTAAGGTAAGAGAAGTTACAGCTTACGTTACTTTAATCAATAAAGCACTCCTGCATGATGAGAAAGTGCACTAAAGTCCTTCAACACTAACAAGGAATCTTCTTTAAAATAGAGTAATGCTTTATCGGAAATGAACCCAAAAAGGCAGCAGCGGAACAATGCTCGTGCAGGCTATGCACACAAAAAGGCAGAATATATAATGCCGTCGGAGCCAAGAATATTCTAAACACTACAACAATAATAATAATCGCCACGACAATGCTGTATTCCTATCAACAAAAAGAGCCTAAGTCGTTTGTGTCTCAATACATCAAACTAGGCTGCGAAATGCTTGTGTAATCATAAACGGGTATACATAAAAAGAGTAATTGGTTTAATATATGTAATGTGAGATAAAGCTACTGATAGTCACTGGTGCGCATACGCATGGTGCGCATGCATAGCCTAGTGCAAATCTCAAGTCTGTGCGTCAAATATACGTTATAGGGAAGGGTAGCTCTCTTGAGAAACCTTAATACCGAAGTATTAAGCGTTCTCCTGGCGTACCTCAAAGACAAACAACGAGCTTAGAACAGTGCAGAATGGTATAGGCAAAAAGCCCTCATTCGTGCATGCTCTACTCTCAATGGCACACAGACTAGAATTTACTCAATCAACTCCAGTTCTCAGGTATGTCGTGCAGCTTTTAACTAAAGCCAGCACTCATAGGAAACAATACCTTATAATATCAGACTCCTAGTCTAGCATTATCTAATCCAGCAGAACACTAATAATTAAAGGAAGCAGTACTTAAACAATATAAATGCCAACCAATGCTTCGTGATCCACTTATCTTAACAACTAACATACATGGGTTATATCAGACCTTAACGCACAATACAACTGGCCAGCATGAAGCTGATTTTGCAGAGTTAACCAGAGGGGATATAATATTAATAAAAGGTGGTGAAAGATATGAAAAAAAGAGAGAGGTAGGCAGAGGAAAAGATTCTCAGGTGCGAGGGGGGGACAGGTAGCAAGGGATGAGATACATGCGTTCTAGAAACCAGATCTGAGGGAGAGAGTGGCGAGGAACTGTATATATACTCGCACTAGCTCGAGGCGCGTGGGAAAAAAGCGGTTACAAGTCCTCTAGCCACTAGCAAGGGAGCTAACAGCATGGTAAGGACCTCTCTTAACCAACCCCCACGAGGCAGCCAGCCGTGACGTCATCGAGCGGGACAAAAACACTGCGCGCTCCCTCTCACTCTGTTCTACTCTCTCTCTCTCTCCCAGATCCCATCATTACTAGTTAATGATAAAACATATACTTTACAATTAAATATATAAAGCCTTGACATGGGTGAAAACAAAGAGCCTTTCTGGACTGCCCATGACACAAGCTTTCATATGAAATAAAGCACACTCTAATACATAAACTGTAGCCCCATCCACTGCCCTGGCGATCCTAGCGGGTCACTGTAGGACAAGCCATGCGGTTCTAACGGAGTGGTTAACGTCACAGGTTATATCTATGTGTGGAGATATATATAGACTTAAGGTAAAAGGGGTTGACCTATAAGTATCTGTTTTAGACTATGTGTAACAGCAAATCTTAAATGATGGGTTAGGGGTGACTAGCAAGAGTTAATGGAGTGAACCTTCCTTAGTCAATGCCCTGAGTGAAGTGATCGACTAACCTCTCCTTGTCTAAGGGAAGAGTTGTCTACTCAGCCTTCTTTAGCTTGGTCAAGAGTTGGTTTGTATGTTAAATAGTGACATCCTGTGATATCTATGGGGATAAGATGTTTACAGTTAATGTTTACCATTAATGTTTACAAGTCGTAAATATAAACAATTTATATATGTATATCTCTGTGATGAGATTAACTTGGGGATTAATAATGTGTAGGTAAATACGTGATTAACTATAGGGGTTAATAGGTTATATATGGACATGGTTTATATATTATGGGGTATACTATATACATATAAAGTTATATATGATTATTTAGAATGCTGATGGAACAGAGGATGGTTCAATATGATAGTTAAATAGAAGCATATATATTTAAGTGTAACATGCATGTTACATATATACTGTATATATATATATATATATATATATATATATATATATATATATATATATATATATATATATATATATATATATATTTGCCTGCCTAGGCAAACTCTTTCGTCTCTGTCTATCCTCTAACGTCTTCCCTTCATGCTGGAAGTTTGCTCACATTCAACCTGTCCCAAAGAAGGGTGACCGCTCTCAACCCTCCAACTATCGTCCAATTGCTCTTATCTCTTGTCTTTCTAAAGTTTTTGAAACTATTCTTGCTTCCAAATTTCTTAAGCATTTCTCTTCTCATAATCTGCTCTCAGATCGCCAGTATGGCTTCCTTAAGGGTCGCTCTACTGGTGATCTTCTTTCATATCTTACTAACTCTTGGTCATCCTCCTTTCGGGACTTCGGTGAGACTTTTTCTATTGCACTAGACATATCGAAAGCCTTCGATAGAGTCTGGCATAAATCTTTAATTTCTAAACTACCCTCCTTCGGTTTCTATCCCTCCATCTGTGCCTTTGTCTCTAATTTTCTTTCCGGCCGTTCCATAGCCGCGGTTGTGGACGGCCATTGTTCACTTCCTCACTCTATAAACTCCGGTGTTCCTCAGGGCTCTGTCCTATCTCCTATTCTCTTTCTAATTTTTATAAATGATCTCCTTAACTGTACCTTAATTCCCATCCATTCATACGCAGACGACTCAACCTTGCACTACTCCATTAGTTTTTCAGAACGCCCCAGCCAGCAATCCCTCAACGACAAACGTAATGAAGCCATAGAACTCTTAAATTCTGATCTAAATACTATTTCCAATTGGGGCAGAGAAAACCTTGTTAACTTTAATGCTTCCAAAACCCAATTTCTCCATCTATCTACCCGTCAGGATCTCCCAGCGGACTATCCCTTATTCTTCAACAATACAAAAATCAACCCTTCATCTTCTCTCAATATTCTTGGTGTCTCTTTTTCTTCTGCTCTCATTTGGAAGGACCATATTACCAGTCTTGCTAAGGCAGCCTCCCAGAAGCTGGGTGTGCTCAACCGCCTTAGGGGGTTCTTTTCCCCTGTACAGCTTCTTGCTCTGTACAGGGGCATAGTGCGCCCTTGTATTGAGTATTGTTCACATGTGTGGGGAGGTTCCTCTCACACTGCTCTCCTAGACAAAGTTGAAAGGAAGGCCTTTCGTATCATTAACTCCCGTCCACTCACCAACTCTCTGCAATCTCTCTCTCTCCGCCGCAATGTTGCATCTCTCTCGCTATTCTATCGCTACTATAATAATCAGTGTTCCTCAGAGCTATCCCAGTGCATACCACCTCCTTTACGTAGGGCACATGGTACCCGTCTTGCAACTCAATCCCACCCCTACTCTGTGCAACTCTCCAACCCAAGAGTGAAACGTTACTCTCAAACTTTCTTCTACTCAACAGCTGAGCTCTGGAACTCTCTCCCAGAATCAGTCTTTCCCTCTTCCTATGACTTAAATTGCTTCAAACTCCGTGTGTCCAGGCATTTTGGCTCGAACGTCCCTTGATTTTGGCCCTGTCACTCTTTCAACTATGGGGGAGGCACTCGCTATAGGCAGTTATGCCTTTTGCCTCCCTCAATCACATAGAAAAAAAAAAAAAAAAAAAAAAAAATATATATATATATATATATATATGGTTTATATATATGAGCATATGATTATATATAAGTATATGCATATAACCCTACTATCTCTCTCTCACACACGCACACACACGTGTAAGCAACAGTGTTTTTATAGGCACAAAGGATAATTAGGCATGCTTACGAGTACATTTTTCATTTCTTAATCCTTAATACCAATCTTCCGATCATACCTAGCCTAGCCTACTTAAACCAACCTAACCTGAAACACTTTTTTAAAGTATTTTGAAAATGTGTGTACAACTAAACTGTCGGCTAAATCTGCTTTTACACGTATACCTACAAATATTACGAAATATATACCCATGAGCCCACCAATGAATGTACACACACACATATAATCATTGACCCAATAAATAGATAAAACACCTCAAGGTGTTCCTCTTAACACTCTCCAGCACATCCACATCATGATGCGTTATCCACCATCTATAACATAATGCTGTGCTATATTTTATGTTTGTCATGAATCTAGTTTATTACTCAAGAAGTACTAGGGTAATCGAGCTACTATTTTTATTATTTGTGAAGAGTCAGCCAGGGAATATGTGTGCAAATGTACAGCCTATTTTATCTAGCCCTTTTTAAGTTACAGAAGGGGACAGGATTTTTGGCTTAATTATAATTAATAAACTACTACTACTACTACTACTATTTTTTTTGTCTTGATTTTTGTTTAAAGCTGGCGAGAAACTGGCTTATCCTCATCTTCATTACTCAAGTATTAAGTTTGTTTATAGCCAATTATGGTGTTAATTAAGTATTAAGTTTGTTTATAGCCAATTATGGTGTTAATTAAGTATTAAGTTTGTTTATAGCCAATTATGGTGTTAATTAAGTATTAAGTTTGTTTATAGCCAATTATGGTGTTAATTAAGTATT
The DNA here is from genome assembly GCA_032716605.1 of Paralithodes platypus. Taxonomy (NCBI): domain Eukaryota; kingdom Metazoa; phylum Arthropoda; class Malacostraca; order Decapoda; family Lithodidae; genus Paralithodes; species Paralithodes platypus. The sequence continues at coordinate 5,685,795 of CM064525.1, read as the reverse complement.
AAGTTTGTTTATAGCCAATTATGATGTTAATTAAGTATTAAGTTTGTTTATAGCCAATTATGGTGTTAATTGTGAAAACCTGTCTATAATATGATGCAGAGACATAGGAGGTTCATATTATTCCATTAAATATCGAGAGATCAACTGCTAAGGGATTTAGCTGTCCACCAAGTTAAAAAAATACATAAATAACAAAAAATAAAGTATAGCCCAGTCGATGGGTCAGATCCTGAAATTACAGGAATACCCTCCAAGTAGGTCTCACTTTCAGCATAATCTCCAATAAACTTCTATTAGTTAACCCCTAGGGGATAATGCCGCGTTTTGCAAGCTTATTCTGGCTATCATTAGACGATTATATTAAGATTAGGAAGTGTATATGGAAGTCAGAGGGTCCATGGAAATAGTCTTTACCCGTTTAATTGCCACATATCCTCACTATGCTGTATACAATCGTCTAATGATAACCAGAATAAACTGTCATAATGCATCATGATCCTCAAGGGATTAATTGACCACTTGCGAGTTTCGGGCTATAAGGAAGTTGGCCCCAGAAATTTTGATATCTAACGGAAATGCAATTATAATAATATTGGTTTGTGATGGATAGGAAGTACGTTCAATTAGTTTTTTATGTATATACATATGCACTACAACCGTACTTTGGCTGGTAATTCTGATAAATATTGATATTTACAGATCCAACTTCCTTATAGCCTGAAACTCGCATTTGGTCAATTGGTATGGGAACTCAATGTCTCTACAACTCGAACTTCCTTATGGACTGAAAATCGCAAGTGGTCAATTGGTATGAGAACTCAATATCAAAGCTTATCATGTGAAAAGAACGTCCCTAGAACATTAACCCCTACTATACCGCGGCGATAATAATAATAATAATAATCTGGTCTTTTGTTTCTCAAAAGCGCCAGTTCTTCTGGAGGAATTCACTAGCGCTTGGGACCTGTTATACCAGTATTAAGAACAATGTGGTATTGTTCATATGCAGTATGAACTGCAACCATGGAAATGGCTGCAGCTAAAGCCTGTAATAATCTGTCACTGTGCCACTCCCAACATCATAACTTTTCTGGAAGAGGAAGGTTTTAGTTGCACTTTAAAAGAATCAACGGAATTCAACTGTCTCATCGCCAGTGGCAATTGATTATACAACCTAGGAACCACACAGGGAAAGGACCGATCATAGAAGGAGGACCGCTGGATGGGTCCCGGTTCCTCGAGACGCAGAGGATCATCATTGCTTAGTAAGATCCAAGATGGTATATATATATTATAGATCTTGGTAAGATCACACCCGGGTGTGCCAACAGACGTTTTAACAATTCAGCAAGATACTTTGGTTCACCAAACTTAAGAGCCTTGAAGGTCATGAAACACAGTTTAAATTATACCTAGTGATAATGTCGGACAGGTTGGAAGAGAGGTATCCTGATCAGGATTCGAACCCACTCACTCCAGGTATATTAGGGAGAGTTGGGCACCGTAACCACTCGGCCATAAGCAGATATAAGGTAAGCAACCTTAATTTGCATTTGAAGACCCAGGTTAAAATCTCGTGGAGGACTATGCCTTCATACACATGGCTTGTTTTATAGACTTCAGCCATGACTATTTTGTTTCCCTTATATCCGCTCATGGCCAAGTGGCTAAGGTGTTCAACTCTCCCTAATATACCTGGAGTGAGTGGGTTCGAATCCTGATCAGGATTCCTTAAATTCTATCCTAGCTGTAACCAGTAGCCTGTAGCCAGTACAACTCTATTATAAATGTTCGGAATTTCGGTGTGAGTATCCTAGGTTTGAGACCTTGGAGTGCCACATGTATTTGTTGATTATGAATATATAGAGTAGTAAGGGTTCTCGGTGAAATGATGAAAGGATACAATTTGTTACACATGGTGGCCGGAAAGCCAATGAAAATTCTTCATTAAAGGAAGTATTATCTAACTCGTGTCTTATGCGAGTTATCTTGGTAGTGAAGAATGAAGAAAAATCAGATGCCAGTTGAGCACTAGATGTAGAAGTGGGATAGGCAGTTACATTTTTCCGACCTAGCAAGTTATTCACGACTGCAGCTAAGTTATTTTTATCATTGGCACAGGAGTCTACTCTGTTTTGATAATACTTTATCTTTTGGGCTTTTACAGTCCGGACTACAGCCTTTCTCACAGATATATACTGTAAACGAGCCAGGTCTGTTCGTTGCGAACACCATTTTCGTTCACTTTCCTACGCTGTCTACGGAGAGAGTTAACAGATGGGCCGTACCAAGGTGTCTCGTTGTGCACAGTAGTTGACTTCACAATCTCGGGACAGTGATGGTCAAAGATAGATTGCAATTCCATGTTAAGTGTTTCAGTCAGTTCATCAGATGAAAGGCCAGAGACGTTGATTGAGTTACGAAGCTGGAGGACCGGAACCAGCCTCCCCAGGTCTTGAGGAAGAATGGGTGATGGGTGTTTACTTAGAATACTTGGGATAATATCCTCATCACCAAGTTGAACAGGGATACCAGTCAAGGTCATCTTTGGAAGCATTTTCTTGGGTTCAGTGACGCAATAGTCGATGTCAGTTCCAAGACGTGAATTGAGTGCGTTGCTTGCTTGAATCTTTGCTTCCTCGGATGGGAGCTTTATCACTACAGTAACGGAGTCCCTAGCGCCGCAGCTGTCCACTGGTATGGGGGCAAGAGCCTCATTTATGAAGTCAGGATTAGGAGGGACAGTACCGGGCTGGGCGTCTGGTTTTGTCTTAAATATCAAGACTTGTCAATTTTGATTTTTTTTTTTAGTTTTCCATTGTCCATGACTTCAACGGCCTTCTTTGTCGTTTTTTTTTAGATTCCTCTAGAGCCTCCCGGACTACTTCCACGAAAGAAGGGGCACTAGGGACAGCAACTCTGGCTTCCATATCATCTAAGCGCTTGATACCATCTTGAGAAGGGATGTTAGTGACAGCAATTTTTGATAAAACGTCATCAAGATGCTTTGAGATGTCCTGGAATATCTCGGACATTTTATTTGAGATTTCTTAATCAAGGCAGCCATTGCAGTACCACCTCCATCTCACATCGTGCATCCTTTTTAAAGTCGTGTAGTTACTCTAAACCCCAGAGCACTCAAGGTGGAACCATGAGGCACACTGCCTGGCTGCACTTGGGGCAGGTCATGGTGTTCGGTTAAAAAAGGAACATCAAACTCGATCTTATTCTAGCTATATATAGACAATTTTGTGAAGTTTAACACCTTACGAGCGGCCTATGCGGTTTATTTATATGTACCGCCCAGCGGGGTGTTTTTAGCCAAAATAGGGCTGTTTACGTGATCATTTTCATGCCTAAATAAGACCCAGAATGTAAAACAAGTATCTATCCCTGAAAGGGCATAAACAGAGCTTTCGAATGACACCATAACGATCCTTTTATGATGGCTAGTTTTCTTGCAATAACCGTGCAACGCGAGTGCAAAAAGCATGTAATTAGGCACTTTCCCCATACAATTCCGTATATAGCGAGTGAGAGAGGGAGGGAGGAGGTGGGATTCGTGTCAGTAGGTTCGCCGCGGTGGTCTGGAGCAGTCATACGCTCGCTACTCTCCTGCCACCACTTGTCTCTCTCTCTCAGCAACATTACGTGCTGAAATTGCCACACGACCTATGTCGAGCGCCGCCACATAGTCCAGCTTTATTTAACTCGACTTATGTTGCTCGCCGCTAATTAAGGGTTAAGATGGATCTGTGATGGTAAAAAGGGTTAAGTGAGATAGTACAAAGCCTGTTTATTGTTGGAGGCATATTTTTTTAACTAAATGTAATCGTCTAATAGTAGCCAGAATAAAGTTAAAAGGATGTTACCGGTAGTGAATGGGTTAAGAAAGCTGTAATGTTGATGACAATATTATTTTGTAGGTTAACGCTCTTTCTGATGGTGCCTATTATCACCCTAACCCATAAACTATGTTACTACTACTACTACTACTTTTAATTTGTCTACTACTTCTTCCTTACTTCTTCTTCTACTACTACTTCTTCTATTCCTACTTCTTCCTTACTCTACTACTACTTCTTCTATTCCTACTTCTTCCTTACTCTACTACTACTTCTTCTATTCCTACTTCTTCCTTACTTCTTCTTCTACTACTACTTCTTTTATTCCTACTTTTTCCTTACTTCTTCTTCTACTACTACTTCTTTTATTCCTACTTCTTCCTTACTTCTTCTTCTACTACTACTTCTTTTATTCCTACTTCTTCCTTACTTCTTCTTCTACTACTACTTCTTCTATTCCTACTTCTTCCTTACTTCTTCTTCTACTACTACTTCTATTATTCCTACTTCTTCTTCTACTACTACTTCTTTTATTCCTACTTCTTCCTTACTTCTTCTTCTACTACTACTTCTTTTATTCCTACTTCTTCCTTACTTCTTCTTCTACTACTACTTCCTCTATTACTACTTCTTCCTTACTTATACTATTACTTCTACTGCCACTACTTCTTCTACTACGACTTCATCTACTATTACTTCTCCCTTAATACTTCTACTACTACTTCTTCTTCTACTACTACTACTACTACTACTACTACTACCATCTCATTCACTACTTCTTCAGGAGCATCGCGTCATCATCCCGGAGGAGGAGTTGAGACAGAGGACCCACCGTCAGTCCATGGCCTTCTTCATCCAGCCCGACCCTGATGTGGTGATTGCCCCCCTAGATGGCTCCACCTCCTTCGCCGCCATCACCGCCAGGGATCACATTGTTAACAAGATCATCAACACAAAGCGAGACTGAAGACCCCCCCCCCCTTTCTACAGTTGCCCTCATAAGTTCTGTTCCTCGTCGTGATCTTATGTATGGAAGTAAAATTAATATGAATTAATTGCGATTGTGGTTTCTTTTAATCACCAGTTGACTAATCAAATGAGTTTATCACTGCATAAGAAACTACACTCGTAATTCAATCATGCGCATTATATTTATATGTATAAGATCACAAAGAGGAACAGAACTTATGTGGGCAACTGCAACCGTGGTCATTCTCCTTTCGGAACTTTGGTGAGACTTTTTCTAAGTAATGTATTCAGGTCTGCTCCTCTACAGAATTAGCATACCGGTACTGAACCTCATAGTGCAGTACCGGTATTTCTATACTGTACTGTAGCAATATACTGTACAGGAAGCTAAATGATGTGAGGAATGGTATTGTACACACTTAGAACAGTGGTTTTGGTAATTAAAATACACAATAGTTTGATGGCCACAGTTTTAGGTTGAGGCAGTGTTGTGAACTACATACTAGCTAGCTGGGTATTATTTAATGTATTTTTATTTAATGTAGCCTACTGTATGTACAGTATGTATATTTATGTTACTGTACGATATATATGGACCCCAGTATGGTTACCTCTCTAATGTGTGAGTCTGGAATAAAGCATTATTATTGTAGTACTTATTTTCTTATTCCAAATATACTACTACGGTGGGGGATAATTCGACAGTCATTTAGAGGTTCGTATACTTTATTTAACAAAACTTACTACTACCCTAGTAACTATTTCTCTGTTCGGGTCGAAATGAGTTCAAGACACAGATTGAATATTTTCGTCGACCCACTATAAAACCTCACTTGTAATTTCCCTCCACCCCGAGCCTATTCCATTCACCAGTACCCTCTGTCTCCGATCTTTCAGGAAGGCTTCTATCCATTTCACACATTTCTCCCCTATATTATAGCTTCTAACTTTCTCTATTAACCTTTTATGTGGGACCTTATCGAAGGCCTTCATAAAATCGCAATATACCACGTCTATTACATCACCATCTTCTAGAATTTGCATCCAATCATCTACCACCTTAATTAGCTGTAGTACCGTCGACCTCCCCGGCAAGAATCCGAACTGTCTCCCACTGAAAAGTTGGTTTGACTTCATATGATCCATTATTCCTTCTCTAATTACCGTTTCCATTAGTTTACACACAACACTTGTCAAACTGACTGGTCTATAATTCCCTGGGTCATTTCTCTTTCCCTTCTTAAATACAGCTGTTATGTTCGCCTCTCTCCAGTCCATCGGGATTTGTCCTGTATTAAACGATACCTCAAATAACATTTTCAATGGCTCTACTAACATCTCCCCTCCTTCCTTTATGATTCTTGGGTGTATCCCATCCGGTCCCGGTGACTTACTTCTGTTCATTTTTTCTATAGCCCTTCTTATTCTAGCATGGGAAAACTCTATTAGTTCCAGTGCCGGTGCCTGTTTGATGGGAATAGTAGGCACTGCATCCTCCGACTCCACTGTTAGTACCCCCCCAAAGTATTTCCCCAGCACCTCTGCTTTCTCCTTATCAGTCTCCGCTCTACTCCCATCATTCAAACCCCCCACCAGCTCTGGGATCCCTACTCTTCTTGTTAACTTTTCCTGAATGTACTTCCAGAATATTTTTGGATTATCCTTCACATTTCTAGCTATCTCTCTCTCCCTCTCCTTCACCCCCCTCCTTGTTTCCCACCTTATTTTATTGTTTATTTGTCTGCGTTCCAGATCCACTTCCTTAGCCTCTATACTAGACCCCCTGTTCTTTTTTAACAATTTTAATCTTTCCCACAATCGTTTCTTTCTTCTAATCAATATCCAAAGCTTTCTTTTCATTGGCAATTCTGGGTTAGTTCTTTTCCTCAATTTTGTTTTATCCTTATATTCCCTTACTGGTACACTTTTGGATACAGCATTCTCCAGTTTGACTCTAATTTTCCTCCACATTCCTTCAGCGTCTTCACCGTTCTAATATTCCCCCCAGTCAATGTCCAAACACCGTCTCAGCAGCTCATAATCTGCTCTATCATACATGTATATTTTTCTATTGCTTCTATTATCCCTCTCCGATTTAATGTTACAACTAAAGCTTATACAGGCATGGTCACTACGACCTATAGGGCTATCCACATTAACATGTTCCACTATATCCTCTTCATTGCTAAAAATCAAATCAAGTACACTCCCCTGCGTCCCATCTCTATATCTTGTCATCTCTACAATATGTTGCGTTAAAAAACAATCTCTCACTTTCTCTATAAACTTATTTTCCAGGCTACCCTGTCCCGCTGGAGTAGTACAATTTGCCCAGTTGATCCTTGGCAAATTGAAATCTCCAATCAAAATTTTATATTTTTTCTCTCTATTATCTATCTCCTCCATTGCTTTCAGTAGGTTATCATCCTCTCCCCTGCTATTATTTGGGCTTCTATATATAGAGGCAATTAGAATTGATCCTCTTACACATTTTACTTCAATACACAAATACTCACAATACTGCTGTCTCATATCCACCTCATTAACCTTGAGCTCTTTTCTTACATAAATAAACAGTCCTCTTCCAACCTCTGCTCTAATAGCATTTCTCTCATATAACTCCAAACCCTCCAAACTATATTCCACCAGTTCCCTTTCAATTCTAAAATTTTTTGGTCTTACTTCCTGTAGGGCTATGACATCAGGTTTTTCCTCTTCATCCTGCAACCTACATATCAGTTCTCTTTTCTTGTCCTGAGTAAACACATCCACATTACTAAACATAATCCTTAATCCATCTACCATTCCTTCAGCAATTACACCATCCCGCTCCTCCAGTCCGTACCCTACTCCTCTGTTAGCACTACTGGGTCTGCCTCTTTGTCTCCTGTCTCTCCCTGTGACACCTCCACCCCGTTCTCCTCCTCCGTCACAACTCTCATCACATTCTCTCCCCTCCCTGATCTCCCCCTCCTTTCTACTCTTATAAACCACTTCCTCACTTTTCCGTCCCTCACTCTCCAGTAAAAATTTCTCTTATCCTCCTCATCCAACTTTCCATTATTTTCATCAGCCTTTTCTTGTAATTCCTTAATTTTTTTCCTTTGTTCTATACTCAAATCCTTCTTTAGTCTTATGTGTTTCAGTTTATCATTTGTATTTAGCCTCCAACTAAAATTTGTCACAGTTTCCGCCACTACCCTAGTTTTAAACTGTACCCTTATAGGTCTCATCTCTCCCCTTTTATATCTACCTATCCTACTGATCTCCTCCACCTGCCCTTCCCATCCATATTCGTCCTCATCCACACCTTTCAAGACCTCCTTCACTGTCTCCATATCCCTCACTTTTCTCACTCCATTATCATTCATATGAGTCTCTATATCTCCATACAAGATTACACCCCTATCCCTGTCCATGGCCTCCCTCACGACACTCTCCTTGTTCTTCATGACCCCTACAACTGCACTCTCAAAACTTTTTTGGTCATATTCATTTCTTCCTTTTGCTCTTTCATAATATCCTCCAAATCCTTGACTTTTTGTTTACCTACCACCGTCCATGCAGTCGACTCCTTTACTTCCGTGAAACGTCCTTCGTATTCCTTCAGCTGCTCCTTCAATGCCATATTCTCGCTCCCAGTTCATCTACCCTTTTCAATACCATCTCTAGGCTCTCATTAACTGCCAAAAAAGGCCTGCATTCACTTCCTTCGCTAGGCCTATTCCCTTCCCCACCTATCACACCACACATTACACACAGTGCCTTAACTTTCTCACCAATATCCCCCTTCCATTTCTCCGTATCACTCATCCACTTTTCCAAATCCTTCACAACAATACTAACCTCTTCTAACTTCTTATCTGTGCTCTTAAATGCCCGTGCTCGTTGTAACCTTCCTTCCGCCTCCGTCATACCCGAAATTCCCTCTGCTATGTTTGTTTACAAACTCAACAACTCACAACCCTACCGCTGTTCTGTCACTACACACTCTTATTACACTATATATCACCCCTCCACCACACCAATATATCCTCCAAACACTTCACTAAATCCTTCCTCTTCTTGTTAGCCCCGTATGCACTCGATATCCTTGAATTAATTGACTATTCCCATAACATATGCCGGAGCCTCAAACTTGCGTCCGCCTTCCGCCATGGTGTGCCGCCAACGCCAACGCCAATTATAATTATTATGCTCTATGGAATTAAATTTCATTTTACCTAATACAGTAGTGTTTATAATAGTAAAAGCCAAAGGAAACTCCGTTAAACTAACTTTATTGAAGGCGGTAGATTGCTTGCCTGCCTAGCAACAACAACAACAACTTGTAGCCACACTTGCAGACAACAGGTGTTGTTATTACAGGACTTTTACTGAACAATGAGGGAGATGGTGATGTGCGCCACTCTGAAGCCATAGGAGAGTGATTTGTATGACTCCCCTGTAGCCAGGTAACGTAGGGTGATGGCCAGGCGTATACCAGGTGGGACGGCTTTCCTCCAAAACGTGTCGTGCTTCTCCACCAGTGGGCCAACACGTTCAAGCAGCTCTCCGAACATGACTCTATCCACCTGCAGGAAGTTTTTGTAGGAGGTGGTGTCTTCCACAGCCAACTCCTTCAGCAGGTTGTCATAGTGGCCGTACTGCCCTCGCCTCAACAGCCACTTCCGGGTCCAGACCTGCCTTCTCCATCTCCTGGGTGGCACCTGGGCATCCTACACATCCTGCAAGGCTTTGTAGAGGGCAACATCTAATTTTGCCTGATGTGCTGCCAGATCTACCTGCAGCTGCAGGACCTCGAGTTCATCCATGGTGTAGGGTAGGGTAAGTGGTGCTGACATGTGGCCGTGGCTTGGGAGGTGTGTAGAGTGAGGTGCAGGTACCAGAACCGGCCCCTTTTATATAGAATTGTGTCTGTCATTGTGGCGTCGTGTTCGGCGTGTCACACACGTAACACCATCATAAGTCCATCCCCCCTCGTCATGTTCCCCTCGTACAACGTCGGGGTACGGTTTTGACCGGCATGATTGCAGAGCCATACCTTCCACAAGTGGACTTGTTCGCATCAGAGGTGACTCACAAGTTGCCTCAATTCCTCACACGCTGGAGCCAAACTCCGGCGGGAGGACCGGACGCATTTCTGATAGACTGGAACAAATGGAGCTCCATTTATCTGTTTCCACCTCCAGTCGCATCCTTAATGTGCAACGTAGTTCACAAACTACGAGATTATCGGGGCATGGTCTCGATGATCGCGCCTCTGTGGCCGGCCCAAGTGTGGTACTACCAATTGAAGAGTTGGTGCGAGAACCGGGTGTCACTCCCGATCTCGTACTTTCATTGAGACACAATTGGAAACCTCAAGACCTCACTGACTTTTGCCTTATGGATATTCAGAAGGCCAAGTGGTTAGCACTGTTTGGGGACAGTGTGACTCACAAGTTGATTAATCAATATACCCCATCAACACAAAGACAGTACCAATCACATTGGAAGGCATATACTACCTGGATCGTAGAAACTGACCAACAGCAGCCCTCGTGGCCTTAATATTTAAATATTTGAATTACCTCTTCGAATAGCATTCATTGTCAGTGACTACATTAAGGAATCACCTCACGGCTATTCGGATGCCTTTTTTCGACTTAACTGGCCTTTCCTTACCTGAGGCGGAGGAGAAGGGGTTCATGCGTGCTGTTAAGGATTTCTATTTCATTCAAGTGTCACTGGTTGTAATTGAGGTATTGTGCTTGTTATGGTGGGTACGATCTTTAATTATTTATGATTGAACATCATATGCAATGTTATGAGCCCGGTATAATTAATTCGATCTGTAGACAGCTTAGTTTCATATATAGGAAGATATTTTTGTTCAAGAGTGTACGATTTAGAGTGTGGTGGTATTGGGAGGCTTCTTGCAACCTACCCCCCTTACATTCCATTCTACCCCCTATCCCCTACACCCGTAACCCTCATTCTCCCCCCCCTTTCTTCCAACCCCCTTGCTCTTCTTCGTTGCCTGACGTACGAATGATATTGATTATAACTAGGTAATAATGTATTTGGCTTTTCTAATCATAAGTAATGTTTACAAGATATATCATAGAGTTCTTGGTAAAAGTAATACTTTAATTCAGCAAGTATATAATGAGTTGAGATTAATACAGTTAGAGAAGTTGGTATCAGAGCCAGGTGCGCTAAGGGTATATAAGCCGCTAGTACCATAACAGCAAGGTAGTGTATTCTCCACCACCATCTTAAGCTGACCTGCCCTGAGTTTGTTTGTAAAAGAATCACCATGAGTTGAATAAGTATCGCCTAGGATTTTTTCTATGTTTATTGATTGCTTTCACTTACTCTCTTGGAGGGTATTTATATAACTATGTATTATTTTTCTTAAGAGTTTCTTTATTATTTCACATCAATGTTTCTCAAATTTGATATTTTCACTAGAAGTAACTTTTGTGTATAATTAATCATGTAAATAAATTATAATTATATTATACATAATCTTTACATTTTACCTTTATATGCTAATATATTATTCTTTTGATTGTTGGGATAAATCTAAGTCAGGTAACTAATTCTGAACGAGTGATGAGAAAGGAATAACTTTGGGGTTTTTAGGCTAAAACAGCCATTTGATATCAACTGATATTTGATGAACTTGCCAAATCTTTTCACCTACCAATGTTTTAGTGACTACAAAGAGAGTTGCTAGTTTTTGTGGAAGTTTAACATACCACTTATTCTTGACTGAAACTGATAGTCATATTTTCCGCATTTTGTGAGGCTAAATAATAAGTCTTCATTTTGTGGTGTTTAGTGGAATGTTTCTTTATGTTATGGGTTCGAACCCCGCTCGTAACGTAACAGTGCATGCTTCCGGCTTCGTCCCCCACCGCGCCAACTCATGCCCACCTGGTCTCTTGATTTAGCCCTCAATATGCTTCACTCCCATAGGTATTGTCATAATCCTGCATACGAGTTAAAGTTAAAGAAGGCTGTTTTTCTTATGGCCCTGGCCACGGGTAACAGGGTTTCTGAGTTGGCTGCGATGAGTTCTGAACCATCTTGCCTATGGTTCTCTAGGCGTGATATGAGTGTCCATATAGATCCTAGTCCTAAGTTTGTGGCTAATAACGAACATGCTAATAGTGTGTTCTCTGAATTTGAAGTCCCAGCATTCAAGCACGGCGTTAAACACCACCTACTTTGTCCAGTGAAAGCACTGACTACTTATAAGCAGGAATCTCGACCAGCTCAGGCCGGGTCCCTCTGGGTCTCGCGGACAGGTAAACGCCTTCAGAAGCGGCAGTTGGCAGCTTAAATTGTTCAAGTTATCAGGGAAAGTAACCCTGGTGCTCTAGGGTGGGCACACGATATTATAAAAATGGGCAGCATCGCTCCGATTTCTCAAGAATTACTCCCTAGATGATATGCAAATGACCAACTTGTGGTCTTCTAATCATACATTTATCACATGTTACCTGTCCGTGAATCTCATTAAACCTAATCTACAATGTATATAGCTCTTAGGCAGAAAGTCTAGATTTTAAGCTATTTCTTTGTGAAAAGAAGGGAGTGGGGGGGGGGGGGAATGTTCTAGCTAAGACCTCCTATCTGCCTCCTATGTGATGCACTGGATATGTAAGATAAGGCTAATGTGATAACCCATTCTTAGGACTTAAGACAGTCTAGTCAGGAAAAACTTGTGTTAGTACTTTAATTTTGACAATAACTACTTATTTTTGTACTTATTATTTGTTAAGAATTATTTATAAGTGCATAGTACAAACAATTTTTTAATAGAGTACCTGATTACGAATTATTATATAATCAGATATCGTATTTTATCAGTATTTTCCATGAAAAAATATTGATTATTTATCATATGCTAAATGTATAGTTTATGAGTATTGTTTCCTGCTGTTTTATCAAACATCAGGTTCAACACGCAGGCTAACCCTTAACCCTCGTCTAGCGGGGGGTTTTGGGCTATTTTGGGCATATTCAGGCCCTCCTGAATGATCAATCAAGTATCTGCATGAAAAGAAATGTATTCAGCAAAAAACTAGGCGCTACAAGCTTCAAAATGAGACCAGAACGAGCTATGTAGCACTCGTCGTTTTGATGCAGTGGTACCACCAACATGGGAGTTTAGCGTATGGCGGCATATTTTTTCCAGCTACGCTCACTACTGGCTACACTGCCGGCCTCTCGGGAACAGAGGGAGCGTGAGTCAGTGGGCGGCGGTAAGCCCTGGGTGTCGGCCGTGTGGCCTGCTGCGCTCCCGGCCATTTGCACTCGATTTTAACCCTTTAAAAGCCTTAATAATGCTCCTAACTTGCTGCTTTTTAGATACGGATTTAAGTCGGGCCCCGCTCTTTAAGTGTTAATAAACGCCACCTGTAACCTCTGTTCTATTTTTCTATTAAACATTGATCTTTTTGTGTGTTTTTGCATTGACCTTAGTAATGTATTAGTGGTTCTGATATTCTCGATGAATGTCCCCCTCCAGACTTGTGACATCGGGCGAATCTTCAATGATGAAGGGGCCACTAATAAATTTTAGGTTTGAGTCCCAAAGGGAAGAAGGAAAACCAAATATTTAGTAGTGGCCCCGGAATCTTTGACGATCTCGTCCCTCCCGCCATCCCCTTCCCATTCATCTGCTGTATTTTAGAAAGTCTTGATATATCAGTGAAGGACTTATGCGTCCAAATAAGAACTGGATGACGCACAGAATAACAGCAGACGCATGAGAAGCGCAACCTGCTAGATCATGTTTAATGTTTTAAATTTTTTATTTTTTACTGTTTTTTTCTAGTAGTGGTACCCACATCATAAGGACGAATCCGTGAGTGGTTTTGTTATATTTAAGAGCGTTTCACTCACAATGTTTGGGAATCGTATAATTTTACTCTCCTAGGCGGGTAGTTTGAACGGCGAGCCTTGAGTTCAAGGATTGGCCATTATCTTTATAAGGCGCATCGTCAATGATTCCGGGGCCACTTCTAAATATTAGGTTTTCCTTCTTCCCTTCGGGACTCACACCTATAATTTGAGCCTTTTACGGACACGTGCCTTGTCACCAGTGCCTAGGACAGCGTATCGTAAGGACTCTATGCAAAGTGCTGTTATGCCAGTGCTATCTCGCGAGCCCTGACTTAGAGAGAACTCAACTGCCAGTGCATTAACTTCTATCAAGCCTTATTGGGGTTTGGTTTACTACCACTAGAGCACACGTCAGTACAGCTTTCTCTAGCGACAGTAATTCCTGGTGATCGAGGCGAGGAATTAATATTGAGGTGCCACCATGGTGATTCAATAATAATTCTGTAGAGCCAAGATCTAAAGACCTTCGGTAAGTTAACTTGATACCACTGCTTTAGTTAGCTTACCGAATATATAGCTCAAATATTCCAGCTCTCAAAATCATTCCAGTGAACTGTATTTTAAAAGCTTTCCAACTGTACTGGTCCCTGTTCGGTCTGTCATAGTCTTAGTGATGGTGGCGTTTCTCCCGGTGCTCCTTCTCGGTGCAAGAAGGGCGGATGTGCTGGGAGGAGGGCCTGGGGCGGCTGGGGTAGCCCTTCTGGGTTTCCTTGTCACGGCGGTGGTGCAGCTTGGAGCAAGAAGGGCGCGTGGTGGTATAAGACTTATGCAAAGTCTTGCTTGCCTTCCCTTCCTTCAGGTCCTTTTTGTGTCTGTCGCTGCCAGGATTGTTAATGGTGACTATGATGTTCTCTCCTGGTGTTGGGGGAAGTGCGGTTGTGATGAAGGTGACTTGGGCACACTCTGGTGGTGTGGTGCTTGTGTCTTCTTTTCTTGGTGATGTGGTGGCAAGGGTGGTAGTGTTGGCTCTTGGTGGTGTTGTTTTTCCATCCTCTTTTTTCATTATTTCATTTATGTAATACCCTGTACCCGCAAAATCCCGCAACCACAAAACTACCCGAGTTGACGTCTGGGATAGCGTAAAATAGTCGTTGGTGGCGAAGTCTAAGAAACTCACCACATGAATCACCACGAGGCTATCACGTGGTTCTTTCAAGAAGAACTAAGGTTGCTATCCTATTGTACGTCCGTGGTAGTACAGTGGGTTAGCGTGCGAGTCTGGTAAAACTTACTGAAGCCCCTAACCAGGGTTCAAACCCTCGCCAGGCACCACCACTGGGCCTGGGGATTTTCAGGAGGGTTAAATTCCCTTCACACCCAGCATTTCAATACATACAATATATATATATATATATATATATATATATATATATATATATATATATATATATATATATATATATATATATATATATATATATATATATATATATAATATATACAATATATATATCTATATTATTAAATCAGTTCGTGTGTCTGTTTGTCTGTGTGTTCTTAATAGGCGGCCGCAGTTTTGGATCTGGGGAGCTGAAACTTTGCATGTGGGTGTCAATTGACCTGGGTCAGGTCATAGAGGGGGCGAGGCCACGATCGGAGGTCGTTTCGAGGCCGAAATTGATTTTTTTTTTAAAACAATGGCCGTTTGGGGCAGAAGGAGGCCTCCGATCGAAAAGGTGTATGGAATGAAAGTTGTTCGCAGCCCACCAAAATAGGGGTACAGATGAGGTCAGATCCAAAATCGGAGGTAATTTAGCGGCCGAAATCGAGGTCGCCGTTTAATGAGGCACAGGGAGGTCGAGGCCGGTGATTATGGTAGTAGTAGTATTGTGATGATTGTGGCAGTAGTGATTGATGATGGTGATTATGGTAGTAGTAGTGGTGGTAGTACCTGGGCAACGCCGGGTACCCCTGCTAGTATATATATATATATATATATATATATTATGTATTTATGTACACAATGCAACCCTATTTTAGTTCGTAATTTTGCTAAGTATAGATATAAACAACTCCAACTTCCTTATAGCCTGAAACTCGCAAGTGATCAATTACAGTGCCCATGCTAATATGCAGTATTCCCTGTTCCAAATAAGCAGGCACAAACTCTTGAACATTAACCTCTATAACTCACAAAGAACTAGAGTATTCGAGCTAATATTTCTACCATTTGGGAATGGACAGACAAGGAATATATAGGTGTCTAAATTTACAGCTCATTTACTCCTGCCCTTTTGGAGTTATAAAGGTTAGGGTTCATGATGTATGTCATACCTATTCGGAACGGGGTATAATAGGTATCATTGTACTGAAATGGTTTACTCCTAACTACCCCCACAGCCCCCGCACATTATGCAGTCAAAGAGGAGCCCTAATAAATCAAGTCCGGACCACCTCACTCGGATCGCAAGTTATGTGTGGTCAGCCTATCTATGTAAATGTGGTGGCGCCAACGTGTCTATATTAAGTGATAGTGGATAGTGGTCGTGGTGGGCAAGTTGTTGTTGTTGGTGTTGTTGTTGTTGTTGAAGATGTTGATGTTGTTGATGTTTTTCTTGTCCTTGTTGTTGTTATTGTTGTTGTAGTTGTTGTTGTTGTTGTTGGTGATGGTGTTAATGATGATGTTGTTGTTGTGAGCCATTGTAGTGTGTGGTGGTGGTGTGGAGCAGCTAATACAAGTAGCCTACACTGGCTTTGCAGGCAATAGGTAGATAGACCGGTAGATTGATAATAGATGTAGACACAAAGATAGATCCATATGATACAAAAAATATATATTTATATATACTGTATATCATTCTTCGAATGCCACCTAGTTAGTACAGTAAAAATATGACATGACCTCACACAAATTGCAACCAAAATTATTTCACTTTTATCGCATGCCTAAAGGTGTCCTCTTTGACATATAAACAGTCTTAATGAATATTCCAAGGGGAAAATCCTGAAATCCGGGAAATTCAAAATGGCCGCCATCTGCCCTAGTGAGTTAGTGAAAATAATTATATATATCTAAAAGCGCTACAATCTAGTATAATAGTAACTTTTGGGGAGTCGAAAGTCTCCCCAATAATCCCAAGTGTCACCATCATCATCATCATCATCATCATCATTAATTTTCAAAACGTTATGTGCCAAGCACACCTCCACTGACTCATACTCCTGTCGGGGGTGGGGGGGATTGGTAGGCGGGTGGTTGGGTTGGGGGTTGGGGTGAATACAAAGGAGTGCAAAGGAAAGCAAGTAACAACAGGTCGTGCGACCCTTCGAGGTTACTCGCCTGCAACAGAACTATTCAAAGTGTCCAACAGTATGTGAGAGTATGGGTGGGGATGCCTTTGATGCCCTAGCAATGTTTAGGCCTACAAGCTTTTTACTAGTGAACTGTGGGAATGAATATCCTGCTTTTGAGTTTATTTCGTATAATGAATCAAGACTTTTTTTTGTTCAGACAATGGAGGCCAATGCACAGTGTGTTATTTGCAAACAGTCTGTAGAAGAAGGTGGAGTGTCAGTTTCAACTCTTGGAGAGAAGGGAAGCTCATCTATTAACCAGGCCAGTTGTACAAGAGGAGATAACATTCACAGTGTACCGGGTGATAAGGTGCATAAAGACTGTCGCCGAAAATACTATAACATACAGCAGATAGCGAAGGACACCAGGCAACAAGAGTCAACCCCAAGTACAAGCAGAGAGAGTTGTACACTAAGATCAACTACAGGGAGATTCTTCTTCAGTACTGATTGCCTCTTTTGTGCCACACCAGCTAAGCTTGGAAGAAAGAGAAAGACATCAGATATTGTTCAAGTGAAAACAATTGAGTTCAAGGACACACTTTTGGCAACATGTCGCGAACGAGGTGATGATTGGTTAAGGCACGGATTCTGCATGTTCATGACCTACATGCAGCAGATACAGTTTACCATCAGACTTGCAGTGTGAATTTTTGCACAAAGAAGCAGATACCAGCAGCACATCAGAAAACCACACACACACAAGAATCAAAGAGGGTAAAGGTTGTCCGGCCTGAAGCTGATGAGAGGACACCAGCATTTTTAGAGGTAGCTAAGTATATTGAAGAAAATGATGATGAGCAGGTCACCATTAATGATCTCATAGATCTTATGCAGCAGAAGCTTGCACACACTGAACATGAAGCGTATGGTTACACCCACATGAAGGCGAGGCTGCACAAATAATTTGGTGAGAACGTACTAATCACTGAGATAAATGGGAAACCAAATGTGGTAACCTTCAGGACAACAGCCAGGATGGTGTTACAAGATTACTATAAGACAAACCAGCAACAAACAAATACAAACGAAGAGAAGATCAAGCTTGTGCAGGCATGTGCACGGCTCATCAAACAAGATATCAGAGAAATCAAGTTATCCCATGATACTTACCCATCAATTGATCACATCGAATCATCAGAGGCTGGCGTCAAATTTCTTCCGGATACTCTTCGTATGCTCCTGGAAGAACTATTTGTGGGGACCAAAACTCAAGCAAAACTGGCAGCAATTGGCCAAGCAATGATGCAAGGAACTAGACCAATAGTTATGTTAGCACCTCTTCAGTTGGGTTTGGGCGTGCAACTATATTACCACTTTTCATCACGGTACCTCATTGACACTTCATCTTGGGTTTTGTTGCTCGTACCAGGAAGTGCACCAGTTTGAACGAAATGCAGCCAGGTTCCATGGGACAAACATTCCTGATCTAACAACCGAGTTTGTCCAATATGTGGCTGACAATGTCGACCATAACATCCACACATTGGATGGATATGGTACATTACATGGTATGGGGATCATTGCAGCCATAACTCCTGAAACTAGGTCAAGACAGCCAATTCCCAAGGCTAAGGCTACTGCATTGGATGTAGCAATGGTCGGAAAGATACAAGTTCGGTACTATAAAGAGGAAAGGCATGACATGACGACACTGACATACCAAAAGCTTGTCAACCTTCAGACTCAGAATTGCTTTGAAAATCTTGATGTTCTGTGGAAGACATCAATTCTCTTTGGTTCTCCCAGACCTGCATGGTCAGGGATGATGCAGTTTGTGCATAGAGGTGACCACCCTGGCAAGTCAACAGTTATATTTTTGCCAATGATTGACTTGAATCCTAGTGACAGCACATGCATCTTCTCAACCCTCACATATGTTAGTGAGCATGCACGACGCCACAATGTCACCCCAATAATCACTTTTGATCAGCCACTCTGGTGGAAGGCCCTCAAGGTTATCAATTCTGAGCCAGAGGGAAGTGATCTGAAGCAGATTGTCTTACGTTTGAATGGCTTCCATGCAGAGATGAGCTTCCTTGGCTCCATTGGACAGCTGATGGCTTCATCTGGGCTGCAAGAATTGTTTCAGTTGATATATGCCACAAATGCAGTAATCCACATGATGTCTGGCAAAGCTGTTGCACGTGCAGTTCGTGCTCACTTATTGTTGATGCAGCCCTCAATGCACTCATGCTGGCAAATGTGTTCAATGTCCATCTACAAAAACTATCCGAAAATCCTGACGACAGTAAGGAAGGAGAATCAGATTTTGCTGGAGAGGTTGCAAGGCTACCAGATCATGAAATAAGAGATTTGAGCACAGATGCAGACCTGGAAGGGGCTTTCAAGATCTATGAGAAGCTTATGAATGGAACTATTTCTGCTGAAGAAGTGTGTCTGTCTGATGTTGTAGCGAGAATCAAAGATCGTCTTAAGAAGCACATCGAGTCCACCAGGATATCCTCTCGGACTTCAGCTCTCTGGGTTCAGTACATGGATATGATAGATGTCCTACAAAAATACATCAGTGCGGAGCGGACTGGAAATTGGCCCTTACATCTGCAGGCAATCCAGTATATGCTACCCTATCTGGCTGCTTCAGGACATAATCTTTATACCAAATCTGCCAGGATATATCTTTAACAGATGCACAACCTCAAGACTGATCATCCTGAAGTCCATCAACATTTCAAGGAAGGATTCCACGTGATTCGACGTAGTGATCGCTTTTGGGCAGGTCTCTCTCCTGACCTAATCATTGAGCAGGTTCTGATGAGAAGTTTGAAAACCAGTGGTGGGCTTACTCGGGGGAGGGGGATGACAGAACAACAACGTTTGTTGTGGGTACTATCGATGCCTGCCTGTGCAGAAGTAAACCAGGCAATGGAAGGACTCACAGGGGTCAACTACAACACTGGAGAGCAGAACAAGGACATGACCAAAGCAAGGCAAGCCTGTGACTTGAAGGACACACTGACAGTTCTCAGTTATCTACAGGAGCAAGATCCATTTGCCAGTGACCCTAGTCTGCGGAACATTGCCACTGGGGAGCATGCCCTTTCTAGTGTTAATGTTGATACAGCATGGTCGGTTGGCTCTGCGATACTGAAGTCTATGGATGGACTAACACCTACTGAATATGCCTTCAAGAGAAAGGATAAAGCTGTTACCCTTGGCATGAAGTGCTCTGTAAGGGTTGATCAAGATCATATTCAAGTTGACCCACAGCTTCTGTTCCAGAGACTGGTCATAGCTGCACAGAAATATGATGAACTCGAGCTAGCCCTTAAATATGAACTCTGTAGCTATCCCCCAGCCCTGTTTGATTCCTCTCTCATGCTCCGAGAAGCAAAGAAGCCAGCCCTCGCTGATGCCATTAGAGATCTTATTGGGCCTTATTGGGCCCCACCAGATTATGTACTAGAAGGTAGCCAGTATGTTTTGGATGGTGGAGCACTTATTCACCGCATTCCATGGGCCCCACGATCTATATATAAGGACATATGCTGCCAGTATACGGAGTATGTAAGAAAGAAGTATGGCAAGGCTGTAGTGGTGTTTGATGGGTATGATAGTAACAGTACAAAGGACATGACACACCACAGATGATCAAAAGGGAAGATTGGTGCCACTGTTACATTTACATCAGACATGATTGTCACAGTACAAAAGGAACAATTCTTGGCTAACAGGCAGAACAAGCAACGATTTGTTTCCATGCTAAGTGAAGAGCTGCAAAAGGCAGACTGTGAGACATTCCATGCCTCAGGAGATGCTGACCTGCTGATTGCCCAAAAAGCTGTGCAGTGTGCTATTACCAACAATACTGTGTTGATAGGGGATGACACAGACCTGTTAGTCCTTCTCTGTTACCATGCTAACTTAGACTCCCATGACCTGTTCTTTTGTTCTGAGTCAAGGAAAGGCACAAAGAAACCTCACATGTGGAACATCAAGGCTACAAAGCAACTACTTGGCCCAAACATATGTAAGCACATCCTGTTCTTGCATGCAGTGCTTGGATGCGATACTACATCTCGCCTCTATGGGATTGGAAAGGGAGCCTCCCTCAAGAAATTCAGAGAAAGTGATATGTTCCGAGAGCAGGCAGAAGTTTTTTATGCACATCCAGCTTCGAAGGAAGATGTAACAGAAGCAGGAGAGCAAGCGATGGTGTTTCTCTACAATGGGAAATCAAGTGACACCCTAGACTCCCTCCGATATCATCGATTTTGCGAGAAGGTGGCATCAAGCTCAACATATGTGCAGCCAACGATCTTACCACCAACATCAGGAGCAGCAAAGTATCACAGCCTGCGTGTGTACCTGCAAGTACAAGGATGGAAGGGATCTACAGATGGACCTCATCTGGCAGACTGGGGATGGCAGAAGTGTGAGGGGGGGTTTGTGCCAGTTAAAACAACCCTTCCCCCCGCTCCTCAGAAGCTTCTGCGGGTTATCAGGTGCAACTGCCAAGAAGACTGCAGCACCCTGAGATGCTCATGCAAAAAGAACAATATCGAGTGTACACCAGCATGTGGACACTGCAGGGGATCCAGCTGCACTAATTCAATACAGACACCCGGTGATGAGGTTGAAGATGACTGGTACGGAGATTGAAGAAGGCTTGTACGGTCACTGACGTCAGGCTAAAAATGGCATATATAATAGGATTATGTTAAGGCAATTTTTTGTACTTTCCCTCCATGTGATTCCTTAAGACTTTTGTTCTCGCATTTAGAATATACTAAGGATCCAAAATCCGTTGAGTTTGTTTTTGTTGCAATTTGTGTGAGGTTGACCACCATTTTTGGGTAAAATGCCTGTACTAATTGAGCAATGAACTCACTAGGCATTGTCCCCCTGTAGCATATTTTGAATATGGGAATATTCATAGTGCTATTTAATCAGGGAACAATGAGGGTATTTATTTGGCGTTTCGGTGGGCTTTGTGGTAATGCACTGATATTAGGTAGAGCACAAATTCCATCCCAATAATATCTTCCCATTGACATATCGGGATTCGAACCCGGGTCCATTGGATTACCAGCCCAGTGGCAAGACCACTCCACCACACCTCCCCTGAATGAATGCCTGAATGTATGTATGTTATTATGTATTAATGTATGTATGTCATGTATGTCCAGCAACCAAGCAGCAAGAACCAGTCTTGATATCACGCGGGCACACTGTGATCGAATTAATTAACCTTTTTAGTACCATGACGCCTATTTACGTTTAATTAAGGGGGGTTATTTTATATTTTATGTAATTTTTGTTATATATATATATATATATATATTACCACAAAGCCCGAAACGCCAAAAAAATACCCTCATCGTTCCCTGATTAAATAGCATTTTATGAATATTCCCATATTCAAATTCTGCTACGGGGGGGGGGGGGGGGGGGGGCAATGCCTAATGAGTTAATTGCTCAATAGGTGGCGTTCTGAGAGTGAGAGTCCGAGTTTAGGTGGTGAGACAGTGAAGCACTGGAACGAAGCATCTTCAGAGATGTGGCTGCTTCGAGCCGTGGGTGGGCAACCGTGCATCTTGCGAAGGCAAGATATCGGGGGCGGGTTGTATCCCAAAGTGCTTCACATGTCTCACTCCCTAGACTGGAACGAGACCTCACGGGCTTCGCCGACGCCGTTCAATGTACGGTTGAATGTACAGGCTCTCAGCCTTTGCCCGAGAGGGAGTAGTTGGAATATGGGGGAAAACAAAATAAATAAATAAAAATAAAAAATAAATAAATAAATATATATATATCTATCTATCTATCTATTGCCTGACGCCGTGATCCCCGAAGGGGTGGCCACGAACGAACCGCCCCCATGCACCTCTGTCCCCAGTCAGTCGATGCCCCTCCCCCCAACCAGCACCGCCTTCATTCATATACTTCCTCACTCCATCCTTCCACCTCTCTTTCGGTCTACCTCTCCCTCTCTGTCCCTCCACCTCGCTCTCGTACACCCTCTTAGTCATTCTCTTGCTTTCCATACGTTCCATATGGCCGAACCATCTCAAGTTGTTCCTTTTCACACTTTCCAGCACATCTACCTCCACACCACACCTCCTTCTTACTTCCTCATTAGTCTGTCTATCCCTCCATGTAACTCCACACACACTTCTTAAGTAATTAATTTCCACTGCTCTCACTCTTGGTCTGAGTCTCTCAACCAACGTCCATGCTTCGCTTCCGTAAGTCAGTGTCGGGATTACCAAACTGTCATGCAAGGACTTCTTCACTTCCATACTGACCACCCTATTTCTTGTTACTGCTTTCAGCGTTCCTACAACCCTCTTCCCCTGTTGTACCCTCTCCTGCACTTCTTCATCCATAGTCCCATCCTTACTCAACACACTGCCCAGATACTTAAAAGAGTTGACGATCTCCATAGCCTGACCGTTCAGCTTCACCCCACATTCTGTGACTTCACCCCTTTCGAAGACCATAACCTTGCTCTTCCCCGTATTTACCTTCAAATTCCGTTTTTTGCACACTGTTCCAAACTCATTTACCAGACCCTGCAACTCCCATTCATTATCATTCATCAGAACTGTATCATCCGCAAACAGCAGTATAAGTAGCTTCCACTCAATTCCCTCCCTTTTCAGCGATACACCAACATCCACTGCTCTTGATAGTATTTCTTTCATGACTCCATCCATATATACAGTAAACAACCACGGGAACATCACACACCCCTGTTTCAAACCAACATTCAGGTAAAAAAACTCGCTCTGCTCACTCTCCACACGTACTGCCGCCTTTGCACCCTCATACATGCTCTTCACTGCTTTCAGCAACTTGCCATCTACTCCGTATATTCTAAGTACTTTCCACAAACCTTCTCTATCCACTCTGTCATAAGCCTTCTCCAAGTCCATAAAGGCAACATACACCTTTTGTTTTTCTCCAGATATTTCTCCACAACACAATTCAGGGTAAAAATCTGATCTACACATCCTCTTCCCTTCCTAAAACCTCCCTGCTCGTCGCCTATCCATTTCTCCGTTCTCACTCTCACTCTCTCAATCACTACCCTACTGTACTGTATACCTTCCCTACTACGCTTAGAAGTATTCCTCGGTGGTTACCACACACTCCTCTTTCCCCTTTGCCCTTATATAGGGGGACTATTATGCCAGTCTTCCAGTCATCGGGTGCACTCCCCTTCTCCCATGCTAGTTTGCACATTTTCCATACCCATTCGATCACTATCTCACCACCATACCTCAACATTTCCCCACACACTCCATGTGTTCCTGGTGCTTTCCCCAACTTCACTCTTTTCATGGCTTCCCACACTTCTGACCTCCTGATCCTCACCTCCTCCTCCACTACTTCTCTTCTTCTCCCTCCCATACCATATCCAGCTATGTTTGCTGGCTCTTCATTCCTTACATTTAGCAACTCATTGAAGTACTCCCTCCATCTTTTGACTCTCTCTTGCTTCTCAGCTAGCATTCTCCCATTCTTATCTTTCACACCCTTACTGTTTCCCTTGCTACCTTCCCTAACTTTCTTGACTTCTTTCCAGAACAGTTTCTTACTCTCCCTCTATTTTACACTCAGATTCCTTCCAAATTCCTCATCTACTCTTTTCTTACTTTCCTTCACTACTCTCTTCACCACCCTCTTACTCTCCACGTACCTCGCTCGTTCCTGTCTCTCGAAATCTTTATTCCCTCTACTACCCAACCACTCTATATGCTTTCTTCTTTTCTTCCACAGCTATTCTTACCTCTTCTGTCCACCATGCTGTACCTTTCACTTCCCTCCCTCTTCTCCTCACTCCACACACCTCCTCACATGCTGCACATATCTCATCCTTAACCCTTGTCTAGCGGGGGGTTTTGGGCTTATTTGGGCATATTCAGGCCCTCCTGCATGATAAATCAAGTATCTGCATGACAAAAAAAGTATTTAGCAAAAAACTAGGCGCTAAAAGCTTCAAAATGAGACCAGAACGAGCTACGTAGCACTCGTGGTTCTCATACAGTGATACCAGTAACATGGGAGTTTAGCGTATAGTGGCATATTTTTCCCAGCTATGCTCACTACTGGCTACACTGCCGGCCTCTCGACAACACAGGGAACATGAGTTAATGGGCGGCGGTAAGCCCTGGGAGTCGGCTGTCTGGCCCGCTGCGCTCCCGGCCATTTTGCACTCGATTTTAACCCTTTAAAAGCCTTAATAATGCTCCTAATTTGCTGCAAATTGGAACCGGACTTAAGTCCGACCCCGATCTTTAAGGGTTAAACACCTTGCTCATCTCCTCCACTTCCTCCATAACTTCCAGGTCGAACCCAGCTAGTCGTCTTTCCCCTGTACTCCTCTCTGAGTTCCTCCTCCTACCGGTATATATATATATATATATATATATATATATATATATATATATATATATATATATATATATATATATATATATATATATATATATATATATATATACATTACCACCATATCAGATCTGCAGGCATCTGCACCATCTATAATAATTTTCTTAAGCAAACTGAACCCGTAATCCCTCCTAAGTTCAGAGAAAAACCTATTCCTGGGCAAAGTGAAAACCTCACAAAGAGACAAAAAAAGTAAGAAATAGCAAAAGTCAAAACTGAAATTGAACGATTAGATGAACAAACAGAGAAACAGCTACAAATCATGAAGGAAGCAGAAAACCAAATAAAAACCTTGGTAAACAGACACGAATCCCCCGAGGTAAGGCAAAACCTCATAGCAAATTGGCTTTCAGACATTAAGAAGGAAGAAGGCCTCTCTAACAGCATATGGGAGAAAAAGCAAACTTTCTTCCAAGACATGAACAACAACCAAGACAAAACTGAAAGTAATACGCACGTTTCTAATGCCCCAAGAAACATCAACAGGAAGCCAAATACTTATAGCAATACACATAAGAATACACATTATCAGAAGCAGAATACAGCAAAACCAAGCTATGCAAATTCTCAACATGAACCAACCCTCCAAAGTTTAGGCACTGCAATCTCCCAACTAAATGCAGCTGTTCAAGGTATACTCCAACCAAATGACAAGCCAGACAGCAGAGGTAATTTTTTCGGGAATCGGCATTGGCGGAAAATTCCAAAATAGACCCAAAAGTAATCAATCTTTCCACAGTAAATTTTAGTGACGTTGAACACTCTATACTTGCTAAGGGTTTAAAATTCTGTCCCACACCCAAGGATCAAAATAGAGAAGAGCTTAACAATGATATCGATTACTTTTGCCGAAAACTAAGGCTAAAAGAATACTTTCATGACAAACCAATGGAAAACATTTCACTGGTTAAAGGTAAGTCTTCTTGGGAACCTCCGAGTGGCCTAAACCAGACTTTGGACAAAACCATAACTTTCCTTAAACTTACTAAAACTATTACGAATGACCCCAAATGCAAAAAATCCAATCTTAAATATGATGAACGCAGAGCAATAGCTTCTCTAAAAAATCAAACTGACGTAACTATAAAAGAAGCAGATAAAGGATCAGCAGTCGTCCTAATGGACAGTATTTTCTATGAACATAAAATTATGGAAATATTGAACGATCAAGAAACATATAAAAGGATCCCTAACAATGTTGATAAAACCACCATCAACAAAATCAAAACTGTATTAAATAAATACGAAAGCTCCCTAACTAAAGATGAAATAAAGTACCTTACAAATTTCAAATATAAAACTAGTTTATTTTATGGCCTTTCAAAAATACACAAATCAAAATCCATAATCAAGGCTATCGAAGAAGGGAATTCAGAGTATATATATCGGTCCCGAACCCTTCAGATTTAAAGATGAGGCCTATTGTTGCTGGTCCTGCTTGCTCTACCCACAGACTCAGTCACCTCCTGGATAATTTACTACAACTTTTTCTAAAACTCATCCCTGCATACATAAAGAATAATCTAGACTTTTTAAATAAAATCCCTTCTCAGCTGAGTGACTCTGAAATGTTTGTGACTCTAGACGTAGTTAGCCTATATAGCAACATCCGTCATGAATTGTGTGTGACTCTAGACGTAGTTAGCCTATATAGCAACATCCGTCATGAATTGTGTGTGACTCTAGACGTAGTTAGCCTATATAGCAACATCCGTCATGAATTGTGTGTGACTCTAGACGTAGTTACCCTCTATAGCAACATCCGTCATGAATTGTGTGTGACTCTAGACGTAGTTAGCCTATATAGCAACATCCGTCATGAATTGTGTGTGACTCTAGACGTAGTTAGCCTATATAGCAACATCCGTCATGAATTGTGTGTGACTCTAGACGTAGTTAGCCTATATAGCAACATCCGTCATGAATTGTGTGTGACTCTAGACGTAGTTAGCCTATATAGCAACATCCGTCATGAATTGTGTGTGACTCTAGACGTAGTTAGCCTATATAGCAACATCCGTCATGAATTGGGATACAAAGCCATAAATTATTGGCTTGAAAATCATTATGAACAAACAAACCGTTTACCCTCTAGCCTGATTTCGGACGGGTGCAAATTGATCCTCGAAAATAACTCCTTTGAGTTTAATGGATCAAATTATCTACAAGTATCTGGAACAGCAATGGGAACGAAGTTTGCCCCAAATTATGCAAATCTGGTCCTGGGATATTTGGAGAATACCTTATATTATAAAATACTCTCCTCGTTAGGCGAATCCACTGCCAATAAAATAAAAAACAACTATATGAGATATTTAGATGATGTCTTCATGGTATGGGATGAAAGAGATGGTGATGTATACACGCTAATAGACTTGATGAATGAGCTTGATCCCAAAATTAATTTCACCTGTGATAAAATAGGAGATACGGTAACTTTCTTGGATGTTAAAATTATGAAGCAAACAAATGCAGTGATAACAGATGTCCACTATAAAGCTACTGACACAAAACAATATCTGGAATATAACTCGAACCACCCGAGACACGTAACAAATAACATTCCATTCAACTTAGCACGCAGAATTTGCACAATTGTTTCAGAACCTACTCTGAGAGATATAAGATTAAGTGAATTAAAAGACTTTTTATTGGCTCGTAATTATCCTAAAGGCATAATAAATAATGGAATAAGTCGCGCAAAGCAGATCTCCATCAGCGTACTACGCACCAGTGATAAAGCAACTGACAATACATCCAATGATATACTACCATACATAAGTACATACAATCCAAACTTCGATGATCATTTCAGTGGAGCAAAATCCGCAGTTGCCCTATTAAAAACCTCTCAAGAAACTAAGCATATATTTAAAGATGTTTCATTAATAAAGTCGAAGAAACAACCCAGTAACCTTAAGAATTTGCTAACCAAGGCCAGATTCAATACGGTACAAAATCAAGGGGTGACGAAATGTGGTAACCCAAGATGCAAATTATGCACACAAATAATAGAAGGGAATCAATTCAAATTTGTAGATACTAATTACACATTTGAAATTAATCATAATATGAATTGTTCCACGCTCAATTGTATCTACGTGATTCGTTGTAATGGCTGTAATTCCATCTACATTGGCGAGACTTCGAATCTTAGACTTAGAACAAACCTGCACAGGGACCACATTAGACATAATACAGGGCTATATGTTAGTACTCACATATCAAAATGTGCTAAAGATAAATCTCCTAATTTTAATATAATGCCCTTTTACAAAGTAAAGAAAGATGACGTTGCTTTGAGAAAGAGTAAAGAAAGTCACTTCATAAAAAAATTCAAGCCTCATTTGAATAAAGAACTATAAATAGACTCTGAACGAAGAACAATATTGGAACAAGAACGAAGTATTTTTTTTAACTATTATAACCTAAGGCAAACATTTTAATGTCTAAACCAGTGACTGGAAATCCACAGAAGAGTACAGAACAAATATCTGACTCTGGAGCCAGCCACTCTTGCAAATTTTTATAATAACTGAAGATCTACGAAAGTAGAGAAATGCATTTTAACACTTTTACATAAACATTATTTTAATATGTACACAACAGTCCGAGCCTTCTAATAAGATACTAGGACATACTTTTTAAACCCTTATTTTGTGCATGCAATATATTTTAGATGCAATTGAATTTTAGCACTAACATTTTTAAAACTTCGTACAGTGAACCTACCCTTTTCTACACACCTTTAGTGTGGAAGCATATTCGCATATATTTTTACCACAAGAATCAATATTTTTCATGTTTTATATATATATATATATATATATATATAATATATATATATATATATTGTTACGGCTGGATCGGCAATACATATTCGGGATTCTTGATCGTAGGACAGAAATGGCTTAAGTGACAACGACACGCTCGATTCCAGTCCCAAATACTATATGCTCCAGACAACAAAAGCACCAACGCCCTACAGAGTTATCGTCTACGGTAATGAGGTACCTTAACTCGGCGAAAGTGTACAACAGGGGTAGGCTATGAGGCTAAACTCCCTCAGACATTTATAGGTTACGTTATTACTAAAGAAATGCAATACTCAAGAAACTACGTTAATATTAAGCCTCTAATAATGTAGAATAGAAGCAGGCTAAAGGTATGACAGTGAAATGCTAAATGACAAATGTACACGCCTACTTGAAAGCGCGTGCACTACACTAACTGTCCCCTACTAACATGCACTAGCATGTAGCATACAAGATGTTCATGATCCAGTAGATACCTAATAATACACATGGGAGGAACATAAACAGTAGTCACTTATTATAATAATGAATCTATACTTGGAATAACTAAAAGGTTGCAGGCAACAGTACTGCGCCGGTAGCCTACTACCGCATAGGCTACTTCGCTTCTCTCACTCTGTCTCCCCTCCGAGTCCGTATGCGCCCTACGCAACAGAACTCCGGACACAGCAGCAAAACGACAGTGCAGTTAATTGATACATGAAAGTATTAATAGTGTTGTCTTGTGTGTGAGTAATGTGTATTGTAAAGTGTTATAGATATATACTTAAAGAGAGCTGCAATGCATAGTAAAATAAAGATATATCCCACTCATCATCCCCATGTGTTCTAGCTAGCAGGCCAAGTCACAGGAACAACGAGTACCAGCACCGAAAGCGAGAACCCAGGAGAAGACTGTAGAGAACACAAGGACAGATAAATTACGTTACTCTACTATACCGGCACTACGAGCGAGCTGTAGTCTCGGGTGCTACACTCGCTCCTGGCTCGGTATGCAAATCAAGGCTAAGTCCTCGTCCCTCTACAGACAACTCCTGGGCATGGTCGGGCTCTTACACATGGCACCAGTCTAGTCACAAATGGGATGATGAGCAGGGCATATAACTCGTGAACATGTAGAACGTTCACCAACTATCCTCATCAAGAAGATCGCTGTTCACATTAACCCCTTAAATCTAATACAAGTAAATATATGCTTGTCCTAAGAGTAATACGAGAGGTGAGTGCTGAAACTCCTTTAGGACCTCAAGGGAAGGTTATGCATTTAAATAGAGAGAAGAATGAAATGAGAGTAATGTCGTCAGAGAGAAAGAGTGCAACCGTGAGAAGTGGGGAGAGAGCAAGGGATGTTAGAATCTCAAAGGTTCTAGGCAACCTGATCATAGAACACGCAGCCAACCTCCAGGCAGTGTGCTGTACGACAACATGGGCCCAGCCCAGGCAGGCAACAATGGACTACCAACCCTATCGCGCCTAGCTATAAGCGCAAGGCTGCCAACCAGTCCATACGTCTGGCAACCACCCGGCCGGCAGCGCGGCGCGTTGCTACCCTCTTGCTCTGAAGCCTAACTCACTCTCTCTCTCTGAAATCCCATTGTCCTATCTATCAACTTCTCTATTGATACTACATATTAAATGGAAGGTCTCGACATGGCTTAAAACAAAACCCACCACTGGTTAGCACATGACGAGACCTTTGCAGAGATACAAAGAACATAGTTATAAGTTGTCACACTCAATATACATTGCGGCTGACGGTAGCCAGATCACGGGCGGTACAGTAGAGTACCAAGGAGTACAATCAGGTTGCGTTGCCCAGCACTGGGGTGCGTCACAGCCCCCCCAAGATTTTAGATAATCGACCTTAGAAGCATTATCAAAATCTGACAGGCAACCAACCGACCTGCTACCCTTAGCTGCCACTAATTGCAAAAGGTGCACAACAACTGAAGTGTGAATTATACATAAAACACAATATCGCATGCCTCATGCTACAACAATAAAGACTTACAAAACTAAAAAAAAGAAAGAGTTTTCTCGTTGATTTTATTGTTTTATAATCTTTTTGGACGGCGTTATGATAGCCTAATTTTACTCCTGCTCAACCCACACACCGTGCACGACTATCTTGGATCATCAACCCTTGATAGACAATCTGCTATCACGTTCTCACTCCCGGCAATATGCTGAATGTTGAGATTATACTCTTGGAGCATTAGGGACCACCTGGTCAACCGCATATTCCGATTGTGAAACTGATTTAGGAATTTCAAGGGATGATGGTCCGTATAAATCGTCACTACCGGGCCGTAGGCTGGAACATAAACTTCGAAATGTTTGAGCGACAAAACGATAGCCAGAAGCTCCTTCTCTATAGTCGAGTAATTCCTTTGTGCCGAATTAAACTTGCGAGAAAAGAAGCTCACTGGGTGTTCCAAGCCCTCGGAATCAGTCTGCAGTAACACTGCCCCGGCACCCACACCGCTGGCATCAGTCGCCAGCTGAAAACTCCTGGAGAAGTCTGGGGCCCTCAAAATCGGATGTGTACACAGCAGGTGCTTGACTAGGTCGAAAGCCCTCTGACACTCCGCAGCCCAACAGAACTTCACTGACTTCGACAGTAGATCAGTTAACGGTGCTAAGACAGTAGAGTATCCCCGGATGAAGCGCCTATAATAGCCTATCATACCTAGGAACCGCATGACCTGGCGCTTAGTGGTGGGCCTGGGAAACATATTGATAGCCTGTATCTTGCTCAGGGGGGGGCACACCCGGCCTAACCCGACCACAAAGCCAAGATACTGTACAGTAGCCTTTACAAACTCGCACTTCCTCAGGTTCACCACCAGCCCAGCATCGTGCAACTTCCCAAACAGGGTCTCTAAGTGCCTTAGGTGATTTTCAAAATCGTCATCATATACTATCACGTCATCAAGGTAGACCGTGCAGTTAGGGATTTCGTCACAAATATCGTTCATCAGGTTCTGAAACGTGGCAGGTGCGTTCTTAAGCCCATAAGGCATTACGTTACATTGGTAGGTCTTGCCATCTACCACAAAACCACAAACTTGCTTAGCTCGGTCCGACAGGGGTACTTGCCAGTAGCCTTTTACAAGATCAATTTTAGTAAGATACTTTGCATTCCCTATCTTGTCCACGCTGTCGTCAACTCGAGGCAAAGGGTAAGGGTTGGTAGTGGTCAAGCCATTTAGCCTACGAAAATCTATGCAGAACCGCACCTTGCCGTCAGGTTTTGGCTGCAACGTGACGGGTGATGTCCACTTCACATAACCTTCAGTGATCATCCCTCTCTCAACCATGTACTTTAACTCCTCCCGTAAAGCTGGCAACTTTACCGGGGGCACACGGTAGGGCACTGACTTGAAGGGCACATTATCACCAACGTCCACGTCGTGCGTTACCTGAGTAGTGAGACCTGGGTGTTCGGCGAAAACAGAGGGGTATGACCTGAACAGGCCTAGGACAGCAGCACCCTGGTGCTCAGGCAGGTGACTTACAGCTTGCCTAGCCTCTTGTTCAGTATTCCCCGCCCACTGTTCCGCGGAAATGACACAGTCCCAGCTATCCTCCTCAGCAGCATGACTGTCCCCACCTCCTTCTCCACCCTGGCCGCTGCAGGCCAGCACAGGGACAGTGAGAGGCTCTGAGGGGCGTCTCACATACTCTTTCATGAGGTTAACATGACATAACTGATGTTTTTTCCTACGGTCAGGTGTTGCAACGAGATAATCAAGGTCGGACAGTTTCTTAGCCACCACATACGGCCCAATGAACTTGGCAGAAAGGGGGTGTCCAGGCAAAGGTAAAAGCAACATTACCTCCTGACCCACCGAAAACTCCCGAAGCTTCACCTTGGCGTCATACTGGTGCTTCATGACCGCCTGTGCATTAACCAAGTTATTACCTGCCGCTGCCATGCAACCTATAAGTCTCTCCCGGCTCTCAAGGACATATTTAAGTACAGACCCCGGCTTCTCTTCGCCCTCCCAGATCTCTTTCACCATACTTAAAGGTCCTCTCACATTATGGCCAAAGACTAGTTGATTTGGACTGAACCCCAGGCTCTCTCCTGGGACTTCACGTGCAGCGAACAGAACATACGGCAGACCCAAATCCCAATCAGTGTCATGTTCTGCACAGTAACAGCGTAGCATACTCTTCAGGGTCGAGTGCCACCGCTCCAAGACTCCCTGACTCTCGGGATGGTAGGCTGACGACACTACAGAACATATACCGTGCAACTGAAGGGTTTGCTTGAACAATTTGGATGTAAAATTGCTCCCCTGGTCTGACTGCACCTCACGTGGAAATCCATAACGGGAACAGAACAATAATAAGTTTTTAACAACTGCCTTTGCCGAGCCGTTTCTCATGGGGTATGCGTCCGGGTATCTCGTAGCCACATCCATGATTGTCAACAGGAATTTATTGCCACTACTAGTAGGCGGGAAAGGGCCAACCAAATCTACTACAACTTTGCTGAACGGAGGCCCGGTGACAGGTATGGGAAACAAAGGTGCCTTCGGGATTGTCTGGTTAGGCTTCCCCGTTGTCTGGCAGGTCGCACACCCAGCCACCCATGCACAGACATCAGCCTTGACCCCAGGCCACCAGAAAAACCTGCCCAATGCCGCCAATGTTTTTGTTACCCCCAAATGACCCGCCACCGGCACATCATGCGCCAGACACAATAAGGACTCTCTATACTTATTTGGAACAACCACCTGGTCTACTACCCTCGCACCGCCCTCCCACTTCGATTTGGGGTCTAAAAATCTGCGGTACAATATCCTGTTGAGCCTAAAGAAATCTCCCGGCTTCGCATCCCCATCTTCCTCCAACTCTATGGCACCATTGCTATAATGAGCTAGGCTAGCGTCTTGCAGCTGCTGCTCACTAATGTCCCCGGGCGTCAATGCATCAAGATGGTTTTGTAATAAGACATTACCCCGGCTAGTAGGCTCTACTGCCTTAGTGGCTCTCGCTACAGCTCTTGCCTCACGCGAAGTCTTACCCAACTCTGCCTTGTTACACACCATCTCTGGGCCAGAGTCAACTCCCGTGTTTATTATAGGTCCAAGTACCGAATCACCGAGAAGTGCAGCAGAATCAATGTCCCTTTTCCTGCCCTTAGCAACCTTCTCCTGATCCTTCCTCCACTGTCCCCGAGGTTGAGTGCTAGGCTGTGCAGGAGCCGCAGAGCGAGATCGGGTTACCACACAGGCCATCTCATCCTGTTGGCACCTCCCAACCCATTCCCGATTCTCACCATCCACGTCGGCCGCCCTCTCGGCAACGACTAAGGGTGGAGTCCCGGAAGTGGGCACCGCAAAGTCGTTGCCGAGAAGAAGGTCGACGCCCTCAACTGGCAAACACTCAACGATCCCTACATCCAGCTCCCTGCACACCTCTCCCACTCTCAACTCCAACCTCACAAGTGGGTATGACCTCGTAGCATTTATACCCTGCACCACAACAACTCTGGCCGCATTTATCGGTTTCCCTGTGAAGTTCCTCAACAAAGTTTGCGAAGCCCCCGTATCCCTCAACAAGTCAACCCTCCGTAGTTCACTCCCCCAGCTCACAAACCCGTGTCCCCGATGGCTACAGAAAGTGTCCCGGACAGGTGTCGAGCCTTCCGTACGCTTCTTTACCGCGTGTGCCTCAGCTGCTGACAACCTACCCCGGGCAGTTGCTGCAGCCTTCAGAGACACACCGATACTGTGAACCAATGACACCGGCTTAGCGGGAGTGTTACTAGGGCACTCACGTGAATAATGGCCTAGCTTCTGACATTTGTAACATTTCACATCCCCAATGGGCTTCTTCCCTTGTGCGGGCGAAGAAGGGGCCTGACCTTTAGTAAACGGGAGAGGCTTGTGTTTGTAGGTGTTATTAGGTGCAATGCTTTTAGTGTGGTTATGTGTGTCATAGGATTTGTTATTATCGAAAACTCTGGTGGGTGGGGTATAGCGCCCCTTCTGCCCTGACTCAGCCCTCTGAGCGGCACCGCAACCACGAATCAATGATAATCTGAGGTCTGCCATCTTGGCAGCCTCCTCTACTGTCTTGGGACATTTTTCCTTAATGTTCAGCGTTAGATCGGTTCCAGTACATTTGTAAAACTGTTCCAGATAGAAAAGTTGCTTAATTTCCTCAGCCGACTCTGCGTGCTCGGACCGAAACCAGTTATTACATGCATCTGTTAAGTCCCGTGCGTGCTCCATAAAACTGACGTCGCTCTTCTTATTCACGCCACGGAACTTCAATCTATAAGTTTCGGGTTGCAGTTCGTAGGCCCGGAGCACAGCCTCCTTCACCAGTCCATACACGACACTCTCGTCCAGTGACAGTGCATCGTAGGCTTTCAACCCCTTACCCACTAGACGTGATGAAACTAATGCTGCCCATTTAACCTCCGGCCAGTCATACTCACGACACTTCTTTTCGAAACGAGCAAAAAACTCAGTCACTGCTGTCTCATCAAATGCGGGTACTAACTTAATTAAATGCGAAAGTGAGTCTGTAACCCGGTGCCCACCACCGAGATGACGCCCCGTGGTCTCTACTCTAGACTTCTCGACATCCATTTCAGCCTGGTACCTGGTTGCATCCTGATTGGCTTGGATTCTAGCAACCTCTATGCGTTCTATACTAGCCTGTTGTATCTGAGTCTCCTGCAGCTTAATCCGTTCTATACTAGCCTGTTGTATCTGAGTCTCCTGCAGCTTAATCCGTTCTATACTAGCCTGTTGACTCTCTCGCAACTTAAGCTTAGCTAGTTCTAGCTGAAATAACATCTCAGGAGACAGGCCTGGGGGGGGGAGAGCACAAAATGGGGGATCCACAACGAGACGTGTTTACGGGTAAGCCAGCTTGCCATTGAGAACCCTCCTGCTGCATCGTGCTAAGACTCGCTGGCTGAGGGCCCAGCTCAGGGGTAGAGTGGAATGGAGGCTTGGAGGGAACCCCCCAAGACCCCACTCCACCCACCGCCCCATCGCCATCACCCAACAAACATGCCACCAAATTCTTCTTGGGCCAACTGTCAGGACAGTCCCGCCCCAAAACCGTGGCTAAACAGCGAAGACCGTAACAATCAATAGCCTGCAGGCGCTGTTCGGTCAAAGGTGTCTGCAAAAATGCCCGGGCATCCCTCTCTCCACTTATAACACTCCCCTCCCTAAATATCTGCTGTACTTGCTGGTCACTAGGCTGTACCGTGTTATCCTCCCCCGTAAATGATGAGTCATTAGACATAGTGCTGGTTATACAATTGCTGTTCATAAACAAAAAAAAGTGCTTATTACTAATTGCAGTCTCGACTCACAAAATGTTAAAGATGCTTGAATGACTCTACTCTAGACACCTAACGAAACAATCTGCAAGTCCACCAATACAATAATGACACAATAAAAATTCCTCCAATATGCAAGAAAATTCTAGCCAGCTCTACTAGGTAGCATAGAATAGTTCTCCAAAAAACATGTGATAGGATACTACTGAATCTTGTGCAAGGTCGCCATTTTGTTACGGCTGGATCGGCAATACATATTCGGGATTCTTGATCGTAGGACAGAAATGGCTTAAGTGACAACGACACGCTCGATTCCAGTCCCAAATACTATATGCTCCAGACAACAAAAGCACCAACGCCCTACAGAGTTATCGTCTACGGTAACGAGGTACCTTAACTCGGCGAAAGTGTACAACAGGGGTAGGCTATGAGGCTAAACTCCCTCAGACATTTATAGGTTACGTTATTACTAAAGAAATGCAATACTCAAGAAACTACGTTAATATTAAGCCTCTAATAATGTAGAATAGAAGCAGGCTAAAGGTATGACAGTGAAATGCTAAATGACAAATGTACACGCCTACTTGAAAGCGCGTGCACTACACTAACTGTCCCCTACTAACATGCACTAGCATGTAGCATACAAGATGTTCATGATCCAGTAGATACCTAATAATACACATGGGAGGAACATAAACAGTAGTCACTTATTATAATAATGAATCTATACTTGGAATAACTAAAAGGTTGCAGGCAACAGTACTGCGCCGGTAGCCTACTACCGCATAGGCTACTTCGCTTCTCTCACTCTGTCTCCCCTCCGAGTCCGTATGCGCCCTACGCAACAGAACTCCGGACACAGCAGCAAAACGACAGTGCAGTTAATTGATACATGAAAGTATTAATAGTGTTGTCTTGTGTGTGAGTAATGTGTATTGTAAAGTGTTATAGATATATACTTAAAGAGAGCTGCAATGCATAGTAAAATAAAGATATATCCCACTCATCATCCCCATGTGTTCTAGCTAGCAGGCCAAGTCACAGGAACAACGAGTCCCAGCACCGAAAGCGAGAACCCAGGAGAAGACTGTAGAGAACACAAGGACAGATAAATTACGTTACTCTACTATACCGGCACTACGAGCGAGCTGTAGTCTCGGGTGCTACACTCGCTCCTGGCTCGGTATGCAAATCAAGGCTAAGTCCTCGTCCCTCTACAGACAACTCCTGGGCATGGTCGGGCTCTTACACATGGCACCAGTCTAGTCACAAATGGGATGATGAGCAGGGCATATAACTCGTGAACATGTAGAACGTTCACCAACTATCCTCATCAAGAAGATCGCTGTTCACATTAACCCCTTAAATCTAATACATGTAAATATATGCTTGTCCTAAGAGTAATACGAGAGGTGAGTGCTGAAACTCCTTTAGGACCTCAAGGGAAGGTTATGCATTTAAATAGAGAGAAGAATGAAATGAGAGTAATGTCGTCAGAGAGAAAGAGTGCAACCGTGAGAAGTGGGGAGAGAGAGCAAGGGATGTTAGAATCTCAAAGGTTCTAGGCAACCTGATCATAGAACACGCAGCCAACCTCCAGGCAGTGTGCTGTACGACAACATGGGCCCAGCCCAGGCAGGCAACAATGGACTACCAACCCTATCGCGCCTAGCTATAAGCGCAAGGCTGCCAACCAGTCCATACGTCTGGCAACCACCCGGCCGGCAGCGCGGCGCGTTGCTACCCTCTTGCTCTGAAGCCTAACTCACTCTCTCTCTCTGAAATCCCATTGTCCTATCTATCAACTTCTCTATTGATACTACATATTAAATGGAAGGTCTCGACATGGCTTAAAACAAAACCCACCACTGGTTAGCACATGACGAGACCTTTGCAGAGATACAAAGAACATAGTTATAAGTTGTCACACTCAATATACATTGCGGCTGACGGTAGCCAGATCACGGGCGGTACAGTAGAGTACCAAGGAGTACAATCAGGTTGCGTTGCCCAGCACTGGGGTGCGTCACAGCCCCCCCAAGATTTTAGATAATCGACCTTAGAAGCATTATCAAAATCTGACAGGCAACCAACCGACCTGCTACCCTTAGCTGCCACTAATTGCAAAAGGTGCACAACAACTGAAGTGTGAATTATACATAAAACACAATATCGCATGCATCATGCTACAACAATAAAGACTTACAAAACTAAAAAAAAGAAAGTTTTCTCGTTGATTTTATTGTTTTATAATCTTTTTGGACGGCGTTATGATAGCCTAATTTTACTCCTGCTCAACCCACACACCGTGCACGACTATCTTGGATCATCAACCCTTGATAGACAATCTGCTATCACGTTCTCACTCCCGGCAATATGCTGAATGTTGAGATTATACTCTTGGAGCATTAGGGACCACCTGGTCAACCGCATATTCCGATTGTGAAACTGATTTAGGAATTTCAAGGGATGATGGTCCGTATAAATCGTCACTACCGGGCCGTAGGCTGGAACATAAACTTCGAAATGTTTGAGCGACAAAACGATAGCCAGAAGCTCCTTCTCTATAGTCGAGTAATTCCTTTGTGCCGAATTAAACTTGCGAGAAAAGAAGCTCACTGGGTGTTCCAAGCCCTCGGAATCAGTCTGCAGTAACACTGCCCCGGCACCCACACCGCTGGCATCAGTCGCCAGCTGAAAACTCCTGGAGAAGTCTGGGGCCCTCAAAATCGGATGTGTACACAGCAGGTGCTTGACTAGGTCGAAAGCCCTCTGACACTCTGCAGCCCAACAGAACTTCACTGACTTCGACAGTAGATCAGTTAACGGTGCTAAGACAGTAGAGTATCCCCGGATGAAGCGCCTATAATAGCCTATCATACCTAGGAACCGCATGACCTGGCGCTTAGTGGTGGGCCTGGGAAACATATTGATAGCCTGTATCTTGCTCAGGGGGGGGCACACCCGGCCTAACCCGACCACAAAGCCAAGATACTGCACAGTAGCCTTTACAAACTCGCACTTCCTCAGGTTCACCACCAGCCCAGCATCGTGCAACTTCCCAAACAGGGTCTCTAAGTGCCTTAGGTGATTTTCAAAATCGTCATCATATACTATCACGTCATCAAGGTAGACCGTGCAGTTAGGGATTTCGTCACAAATATCGTTCATCAGGTTCTGAAACGTGGCAGGTGCGTTCTTAAGCCCATAAGGCATTACGTTACATTGGTAGGTCTTGCCATCTACCACAAAACCACAAACTTGCTTAGCTCGGTCCGACAGGGGTACTTGCCAGTAGCCTTTTACAAGATCAATTTTAGTAAGGTACTTTGCATTCCCTATCTTGTCCACGCTGTCGTCAACTCGAGGCAAAGGGTAAGGGTTGGTAGTGGTCAAGCCATTTAGCCTACGAAAATCTATGCAGAACCGCACCTTGCCGTCAGGTTTTGGCTGCAACGTGACGGGTGATGTCCACTTCACATAACCTTCAGTGATCATCCCTCTCTCAACCATGTACTTTAACTCCTCCCGTAAAGCTGGCAACTTTACCGGGGGCACACGGTAGGGCACTGACTTGAAGGGCACATTATCACCGACGTCCACGTCGTGCGTTACCTGAGTAGTGAGACCTGGGTGTTCGGCGAAAACAGAGGGGTATGACCTGAACAGGCCTAGGACAGCAGCACCCTGGTGCTCAGGCAGGTGACTTACAGCTTGCCTAGCCTCTTGTTCAGTATTCCCCGCCCACTGTTCCGCGGAAATGACACAGTCCCAGCTATCCTCCTCAGCAGCATGACTGTCCCCACCTCCTTCTCCACCCTGGCCGCTGCAGGCCAGCACAGGGACAGTGAGAGGCTCTGAGGGGCGTCTCACATACTCTTTCATGAGGTTAACATGACATAACTGATGTTTTTTCCTACAGTCAGGTGTTGCAACGAGATAATCAAGGTCGGACAGTTTCTTAGCCACCACATACGGCCCAATGAACTTGGCAGAAAGGGGGTGTCCAGGCAAAGGTAAAAGCAACATTACCTCCTGACCCACCGAAAACTCCCGAAGCTTCACCTTGGCGTCATACTGGTGCTTCATGACCGCCTGTGCATTAACCAAGTTATTACCTGCCGCTGCCATGCAACCTATAAGTCTCTCCCGGCTCTCAAGGACATATTTAAGTACAGACCCCGGCTTCTCTTCGCCCTCCCAGATCTCTTTCACCATACATAAAGGTCCTCTCACATTATGGCCAAAGACTAGTTGATTTGGACTGAACCCCAGGCTCTCTCCTGGGACTTCACGTGCAGCGAACAGAACATACGGCAGACCCAAATCCCAATCAGT
This sequence comes from Paralithodes platypus, assembly GCA_032716605.1. Lineage (NCBI taxonomy): Eukaryota > Metazoa > Arthropoda > Malacostraca > Decapoda > Lithodidae > Paralithodes > Paralithodes platypus. The sequence continues at coordinate 5,644,897 of CM064525.1, read as the reverse complement.
GTCATGTTCTGCACAGTAACAGCGTAGCATACTCTTCAGGGTCGAGTGCCACCGCTCCAAGACTCCCTGACTCTCGGGATGGTAGGCTGACGACACTACAGAACATATACCGTGCAACTGAAGGGTTTGCTTGAACAATTTGGATGTAAAATTGCTCCCCTGGTCTGACTGCACCTCACTTGGAAATCCATAACGGGAACAGAACAATAATAAGTTTTTAACAACTGCCTTTGCCGAGCCGTTTCTCATGGGGTATGCGTCCGGGTATCTCGTAGCCACATCCATGATTGTCAGCAGGAATTTATTGCCACTACTAGTAGGCGGGAAAGGGCCAACCAAATCTACTACAACTTTGCTGAAAGGAGGCCCGGTGACAGGTATGGGAAACAAAGGTGCCTTCGGGATTGTCTGGTTAGGCTTCCCCGTTGTCTGGCAGGTCGCACACCCAGCCACCCATGCACAGACATCAGCCTTGACCCCAGGCCACCAGAAAAACCTGCCCAATGCCGCCAATGTTTTTGTTACCCCCAAATGACCCGCCACCGGCACATCATGCGCCAGACACAATAAGGACTCTCTATACTTATTTGGAACAACCACCTGGTCTACTACCCTCGCACCGCCCTCCCACTTCGATTTGGGGTCTAAAAATCTGCGGTACAATATCCTGTTGAGCCTAAAGAAATCTCCCGGCTTCGCATCCCCATCTTCCTCCAACTCTATGGCACCATTGCTATAATGAGCTAGGCTAGCGTCTTGCAGCTGCTGCTCACTAATGTCCCCGGGCGTCAATGCATCAAGATGGTTTTGTAATAAGACATTACCCCGGCTAGTAGGCTCTACTGCCTTAGTGGCTCTCGCTACAGCTCTTGCCTCACGCGAAGTCTTACCCAACTCTGCCTTGTTACACACCATCTCTGGGCCAGAGTCAACTCCCGTGTTTATTATAGGTCCAAGTACCGAATCACCGAGAAGTGCAGCAGAATCAATGTCCCTTTTCCTGCCCTTAGCAACCTTCTCCTGATCCTTCCTCCACTGTCCCCGAGGTTGAGTGCTAGGCTGTGCAGGAGCCGCAGAGCGAGATCGGGTTACCACACAGGCCATCTCATCCTGTTGGCACCTCCCAACCCATTCCCGATTCTCACCATCCACGTCGGCCGCCCTCTCGGCAACGACTAAGGGTGGAGTCCCGGAAGTGGGCACCGCAAAGTCGTTGCCGAGAAGAAGGTCGACGCCCTCAACTGGCAAACACTCAACGATCCCTACATCCAGCTCCCTGCACACCTCTCCCACTCTCAACTCCAACCTCACAAGTGGGTATGACCTCGTAGCATTTATACCCTGCACCACAACAACTCTGGCCGCATTTATCGGTTTCCCTGTGAAGTTCCTCAACAAAGTTTGCGAAGCCCCCGTATCCCTCAACAAGTCAACCCTCCGTAGTTCACTCCCCCAGCTCACAAACCCGTGTCCCCGATGGCTACAGAAAGTGTCCCGGACAGGTGTCGAGCCTTCCGTACGCTTCTTTACCGCGTGTGCCTCAGCTGCTGACAACCTACCCCGGGCAGTTGCTGCAGCCTTCAGAGACACACTGATACTGTGAACCAATGACACCGGCTTAGCGGGAGTGTTACTAGGGCACTCACGTGAATAATGGCCTAGCTTCTGACATTTGTAACATTTCACATCCCCAATGGGCTTCTTCCCTTGTGCGGGCGAAGAAGGGGCCTGACCTTTAGTAAACGGGAGAGGCTTGTGTTCGTAGGTGTTATTAGGTGCAATGCTTTTAGTGTGGTTATGTGTGTCATAGGATTTGTTATTATCGAAAACTCTGGTGGGTGGGGTATAGCGCCCCTTCTGCCCTGACTCAGCCCTCTGAGCGGCACCGCAACCACGAATCAATGATAATCTGAGGTCTGCCATCTTGGCAGCCTCCTCTACTGTCTTGGGACATTTTTCCTTAATGTTCAGCGTTAGATCGGTTCCAGTACATTTGTAAAACTGTTCCAGATAGAAAAGTTGCTTAATTTCCTCAGCCGACTCTGCGTGCTCGGACCGAAACCAGTTATTACATGCATCTGTTAAGTCCCGTGCGTGCTCCATAAAACTGACGTCGCTCTTCTTATTCACGCCACGGAACTTCAATCTATAAGTTTCGGGTTGCAGTTCGTAGGCCCGGAGCACAGCCTCCTTCACCAGTCCATACACGACACTCTCGTCCAGTGACAGTGCATCGTAGGCTTTCAACCCCTTACCCACTAGACGTGATGAAACTAATGCTGCCCATTTAACCTCCGGCCAGTCATACTCACGACACTTCTTTTCGAAACGAGCAAAAAACTCAGTCACTGCTGTCTCATCAAATGCGGGTACTAACTTAATTAAATGCGAAAGTGAGTCTGTAACCCAGTGCCCACCACCGAGATGACACCCCGTGGTCTCTACTCTAGACTTCTCGACATCCATTTCAGCCTGGTACCTGGTTGCATCCTGATTGGCTTGGATTCTAGCAACCTCTATGCGTTCTATACTAGCCTGTTGTATCTGAGTCTCCTGCAGCTTAATCCGTTCTATACTAGACTGTTGTATCCGAGTCTCCTGCAGCTTAATCCGTTCTATACTAGCCTGTTGACTCACTCGCAACTTAAGCTTAGCTAGTTCTAGCTGAAATAACATCTCAGGAGACAGGCCTGGGGGGGGAGAGCACAAAATGGGGGATCCACAACGAGACGTGTTTACGGGTAAGCCAGCTTGCCATTGAGAACCCTCCTGCTGCATCGTGCTAAGACTCGCTGGCTGAGGGCCCAGCTCAGGGGTAGAGTGGAATGGAGGCTTGGAGGGAACCCCCCAAGACCCCACTCCACCCACCGCCCCATCGCCATCACCCAACAAACATGCCACCAAATTCTTCTTGGGCCAACTGTCAGGACAGTCCCGCCCCAAAACCGTGGCTAAACAGCGAAGACCGTAACAATCAATAGCCTGCAGGCGCTGTTCGGTCAAAGGTGTCTGCAAAAATGCCCGGGCATCCCTCTCTCCACTTATAACACTCCCCTCCCTAAATATCTGCTGTACTTGCTGGTCACTAGGCTGTACCGTGTTATCCTCCCCCGTAAATGATGAGTCATTAGACATAGTGCTGGTTATACAATTGCTGTTCATAAACAAAAAAAAGTGCTTATTACTAATTGCAGTCTCGACTCACAAAATGTTAAAGATGCTTGAATGACTCTACTCTAGACACCTAACGAAACAATCTGCAAGTCCACCAATACAATAATGACACAATAAAAATTCCTCCAATATGCAAGGAAATTCTAGCCAGCTCTACTAGGTAGCATAGAATAGTTCTCCAAAAAAACATGTGATAGGATACTACTGAATCTTGTGCAAGGTCGCCATTTTGTTACGGCTGGATCGGCAATACATATTCGGGATTCTTGATCGTAGGACAGAAATGGCTTAAGTGACAACGACACGCTCGATTCCAGTCCCAAATACTATATGCTCCAGACAACAAAAGCACCAACGCCCTACAGAGTTATCGTCTACGGTAATGAGGTACCTTAACTCGGCGAAAGTGTACAACAGGGGTAGGCTATGAGGCTAAACTCCCTCAGACATTTATAGGTTACGTTATTACTAAAGAAATGCAATACTCAAGAAACTACGTTAATATTAAGCCTCTAATAATGTAGAATAGAAGCAGGCTAAAGGTATGACAGTGAAATGCTAAATGACAAATGTACACGCCTACTTGAAAGCGCGTGCACTACACTAACTGTCCCCTACTAACATGCACTAGCATGTAGCATACAAGATGTTCATGATCCAGTAGATACCTAATAATACACATGGGAGGAACATAAACAGTAGTCACTTATTATAATAATGAATCTATACTTGGAATAACTAAAAGGTTGCAGGCAACAGTACTGCGCCGGTAGCCTACTACCGCATAGGCTACTTCGCTTCTCTCACTCTGTCTCCCCTCCGAGTCCGTATGCGCCCTACGCAACAGAACTCCGGACACAGCAGCAAAACGACAGTGCAGTTAATTGATACATGAAAGTATTAATAGTGTTGTCTTGTGTGCGAGTAATGTGTATTGTAAAGTGTTATAGATATATACTTAAAGAGAGCTGCAATGCATAGTAAAATAAAGATATATCCCACTCATCATCCCCATGTGTTCTAGCTAGCAGGCCAAGTCACAGGAACAACGAGTCCCAGCACCGAAAGCGAGAACCCAGGAGAAGACTGTAGAGAACACAAGGACAGATAAATTACGTTACTCTACTATACCGGCACTACGAGCGAGCTGTAGTCTCGGGTGCTACACTCGCTCCTGGCTCGGTATGCAAATCAAGGCTAAGTCCTCGTCCCTCTACAGACAACTCCTGGGCATGGTCAGGCTCTTACACATGGCACCAGTCTAGTCACAAATGGGATGATGAGCAGGGCATATAACTCGTGAACATGTAGAACGTTCACCAACTATCCTCATCAAGAAGATCGCTGTTCACATTAACCCCTTAAATCTAATACATGTAAATATATGCTTGTCCTAAGAGTAATACGAGAGGTGAGTGCTGAAACTCCTTTAGGACCTCAAGGGAAGGTTATGCATTTAAATAGAGAGAAGAATGAAATGAGAGTAATGTCGTCAGAGAGAAAGAGTGCAACCGTGAGAAGTGGGGAGAGAGAGCAAGGGATGTTAGAATCTCAAAGGTTCTAGGCAACCTGATCATAGAACACGCAGCCAACCTCCAGGCAGTGTGCTGTATGACAACATGGGCCCAGCCCAGGCAGGCAACAATGGACTACCAACCCTATCGCGCCTAGCTATAAGCGCAAGGCTGCCAACCAGTCCATACGTCTGGCAACCACCCGGCCGGCAGCGCGGCGCGTTGCTACCCTCTTGCTCTGAAGCCTAACTCACTCTCTCTCTCTGAAATCCCATTGTCCTATCTATCAACTTCTCTATTGATACTACATATTAAATGGAAGGTCTCGACATGGCTTAAAACAAAACCCACCACTGGTTAGCACATGACGAGACCTTTGCAGAGATACAAAGAACATAGTTATAAGTTGTCACACTCAATATACATTGCGGCTGACGGTAGCCAGATCACGGGCGGTACAGTAGAGTACCAAGGAGTACAATCAGGTTGCGTTGCCCAGCACTGGGGTGCGTCACAATATATATATATATATATATATATATATATATATATATATATATATCTATCTATATATCTATATGCTCAGGCCCAATCCCCATTTTGGGGGTAGCCGACTCAAGACAGAGCAAGAACAGGGAAAACACAAAAACAACATAAAACAAAAAATTAACACTGATAAAAAACACAAACTCACACACATCCAGGAGAAGACCCAGAGACCAGGGTTACCAAGGTCGCTCCAGCACTCCCCCGGCTCCTGACCACCCGGAGAGGTTCCGATCTCGGCAGGCAGACATGCAGCGGAGCCAAAGCCACAAGCCCTCCCACCACACTTCCAGGCACACCCTTCATATTAATCGTCTCCCCGGGCCAGGCGCCTGATGGACTATTATCTAGTCGAACTTGCGCCCGACCCCTTACTCCAAATGACCACGTGTTCACTCAACTATTCACAAGCATTCTCCATTCACTCCTGTCCACCACCACTTTCCCTGCCTGATCTATAGTCATTCCTCTATCATCCAAAGCCTTTCTTACACAGTCTCTCCATCTCAATGGGGGTCTTCCTGCCCTTCTATCTCCCCTTGTACCTGACTCACATATTATCTTTGTAAGCCTTTCATCTCCCATTCGTTCAACATGACCATACCAGCTCAGCACCCTTCTGTCCACTCTGGCTGACAAATGTTCCTGCTGCCCCACTCTCCTACGTATCTCTTCATTTCTCAATCTGTCTCTACGAGTAACTCCACACATACTCCTCAAGTAGCTCATCTCCATCACATCCAGCCCTCTTTTCTCCTTTTTCTTCAGAGCCCATGTCTCAGCCCCATACATCACTGTTGGCACAACAATTCCTTGATACAGTGCACTTTTTACTTTCACTCCGAGATTTCTCGTCTTCCACATACTTCCCATTGCTCCGAAAACCTTCCTTCCTTCACACACTCTCTGTTTTACCTCCACTTCCATACCTCCACTCCTGCTTATCGTTCCTCCTAGATATTTAAAACACTACTTGTTCCAATATTTCCCCATCCAGCCTCACATCTAGATTCACCCTATGCTCTCCCCTATTACACACCATTACTTTACTTTTATTGACGTTCACCTTCAGTTTCCTCCTTCCACAAACCACACCAAACTCTTTGACTACCCGCTGCAGTTTCTCATCAGAATCCGCCACCAATGCCGTGTCATCAGCGAACAGCAACTGATTCAACTCCCAATCTCTACCATTCTTTCCTACTAAACCCAATCCTCTTCCCATAGTTCTCCTTTTCACCTCCCTCACCACACCATCCATAAACATATTAAACAGCCATGGTGACATTACACAACCCTGTCGCAAACCTACCTTTACCTCAAACCATTCACTCAACTCACCATTTCCTACTCTCACACATGCTCTGCTCCCTTAACACCTTAAATCCTTAACACCTTCCACATTGCTTCACGGTCCACACGATCATACGCTTTTTCCAAGTCCATAAAAGCCCAAAATATCTCCTTATGCTTCTCTAAATACTTCTCGCATAACTGTCTTACTGCAAACATCTGATCCACGCACCCTCTTCCCCTCCTAAAACTGCACTGTTCTTCTCCTATTGCAACTTCCGTACACTTTATTATCCTCTCTATCAACACCCTGCCATACAGCTTTCCAACCACTGACAATAAACTAATACCTCTATAACTTGAACACTCCTGCCGATCTCCCTTCCCCTTGTACAACGGCACAATACATGCACTCTTCCAGTCTATTGGTACCATTGCCACAGCAAAGCACACATTGAAAAGTCTCACCAACCAATCTATTATCACATCTCCACCCTTCTTTATACACTCCACAGCAATACCATCCAAACCTTCTGCTTTTCCCGCTCTCATTTGTTTCACTGCTTCTTTCACCTCATTTTCCTCAATCCTTTCATTCATTCCCCGCCACCTGGGTGGCCTGGGTAACCTATCTCCATCCACCTCTGCTTCAATCACTGCTTCTCTTCCATCTCTTGTATTTAACAAAGATTCAAAATACTCAGCATATCTTTTCCTCACTTCAACTGGTTCCACTAGTAATTCTCCATTTTCATCTTTCACTGACTCTTCTCTTTTGTCCTCCTTTCCTTACTTTATTTACCTCCTTCCAGAACATCTTCTTTCGTTCTTCAAAATTCTCACTCAGCCTTTGGCCCCACCTTTCGTTTGCATCTTTTTTTCGCTTCTCTAATTTTCCGTTTTGCCTCTCTCCTTTTCTCCTTGTACCTCTCCCATACCTCAACACTACCATCCTGTAAAACCCTCTCAAAACACTGTCTCTTCTCCTCAACTGCCTTTCTCACCGTATCATTCCACCACTCGCTTCCCTTTCTGATACCTCTGCCTCCTACTTTCCTTTTGCCGCATACTACCTCTGCACTTGCTTTCACTCCTTCCTTAAACTGTTGCCATTCAACCTCTACTTCTCTCTCTTCCATCTCTCTCACTTCCATCCACTTTTCATTTAGTCTTTCCTTGTATTCCCTCTCTTTTTCACTCTTCTCTAACTCACTAACTTTTATTACCTCTCTTACTTCACGCTTGTCTCTTATTCTCCTGTAACTCTTAACTCTTATATATATATATACAGTATATATATATATATATATATATATATATATATATATACTGTATATACTGTATATATACATTATATATATATACAGTATATACAGTATATATATATTTTTTTCTATGTGAATGAGAGAGACAAAAGGCATAACTGCCTGCAGCGAGTGCCTCCCCTCGAGTTGAAAGAGTGACAGGGCCAAAATCAAGGGACGTTCGAGCTAAAATGCCTGGACACACGGAGTTTGAAGCAATTTAAGTCATACAAAGAGGGAAAGACTGATTCTGGGAGAGAGTTCCAGAGCTCAGCAGTTGAATAGAAGAAAGTCTGAGAATAACGTTTCACTCTTGGGTTGGAGAGTTGCTCAGAGTAGGGTTGGGATTGTGTTGCAAGGCGGGTACTAAGTACCCTACGTAGAGGAGGTGGTATACACTGGGAAAGCTCCGAGGAACACTGATTGTTGTAGTAGCGATAGAAGAGCGAGAGAGATGCAACATTGCAGCGAAGAGAGAGAGATTGCAGAGAGTTGGTGAGTGGACGGGAGTTAATGATACGAAAGGCTTTCCTTTCTACTTTGTCTAGGAATACGGTGTGAGAGGATCCTCCCCACACATGTGAACAATACTCAATACAGGGACACACTGTGCCTCTGTACAGAGCAAGAAGCTGCACAGGGGTAAAGAACCCCTTGAGGCGGTTGAGCACACCCAGCTACTGGGAGGCTCCCTTAGCGAGACTGGTAATATAGTCCTTCCAAGTGAGAGCATAAGAAAAAGAGACACCGAGAACATTGAGAGAAGATGAAGGGTTTATTTTTGTATTGTTGAAGAATAAGGGATAGTCCTCTGTAGGTTCCTGATGGGTAGTAAGATGGATAAATTGAGTCTTGGAAGCATGAAATGCAACAAGGTTTTCTCTACCCCAATTGGAAATAGTAGCTAGATCAAAAGCTAAGTGTTTTATGGCTTCATTACGTTTGCTTTCGAGGGATTACTGGCTGGGGCGTTCTGGAAAACTAATTGAGTGGTGTAAGGTAGAGTCGTCTGCATATGAATGGATGGGACTGGATGTACAGTTGAAAAGATAATTTATGAAAATTAGAAAGAGAATAGGAGATAGGACAGAACCCTGAGGAACACCTGAGTTGATAGGATGAGAAAGTGAGCGATGACTGTCCACAACCGCAGCTATGGAACGGCCGGAAATGAAATTAGAGACAAAGGCACAGATGGAGGGACAGAAACCGAAGGAGGGCAGTTTGGAAATTAAAGATTTGTGCCAGACTCTATAGAAGGCCTTCGATATGTCTAGTGCAACAGAAAAAGTGTCACCGAAGTCCCGAAAGTTGGATGACCAAGAGATAGTAAGATATGAAAGAATATCACCAGTAGAGCGACCTTTAAGGAAGCCATACTGGCGATCTGAGAGCAGATTATGAGAAGAGAAATGCTTAAAAAATTTGGAAGCAAGAATAGTTTCAAAAACTTTAGAGATACAAGAGATGAGAGCAATTGGACAATAGTTGGAGGGTTGAGAGCGGTCACCCTTCCTTTGGACAGGTTGAATGAGAGCAAACTTCCAGCAAGAAGGGAAGACGTTAGAGGAGAGACAGAGACGAAAGAGTTTGCCTAGGTCAGCACGGAAGCACAGTTTTTTAGTAGAACAGGAGGAACACCGTCCGGACCGTACGCCTTCTTAGTATTAAGCCCAGAGAGGGTAGAAAGTACATCTTTAGAAGAGATTAGGATATTAGGCATAAGTAGGAGAGAGGGGGGTGGAGAGGGAGGAATAGCACCTGAATCATCCAATGTAGAGTTTCTAGCAAAAGTTTGAGCAGAGTTCAGCTTTGTCAGAGGAAGAAGTGATGGTTGTGCCATCAGAGTGGAAAAGGGGAGAGACAGACGAGGAAGAAATATTGTTGGAGAGGTTTTTGGCTAGATGCCAGAAAGCTTGCGAAGAGCTAGAGTTCGATAGTTCTATCTATCAATCTATTGCATGACGAGGCCACTGGATGACCGAGGCCACTGGATCCTACCCCCTTGTAATCACTTGGGGGATGGTGCTGGGAATGGTCCCGGGGTAGACTGGAGCCGGAGTTCTGGGGGGGGGTGATGCTCATCTGCCAGCCAAACCTACCTAACTATGACTAAAATCAAAGAAAATAAACGTAAGTCCGATGAAACAAAACCGCACAGGACAATGACAAATGCCCCCCACAAACTCAGACTTGCTAGTGTGAATGTTGGTAGTTTGAATCTGCGTGCGAATGAAGTGGTTGAGATGTGTGAGAGGAGGCGAGTGGACATCTGCTGTACCCAGGAAACACTCTGGAAGAGGCATGGGGTACAGTGGATTGTCGGAAGGAGGAAAAGATATAGGATATACTGGATGGGTGTGGAGACTGATAAAGCGAAAGGAGGAGTGGGTGTTCTGGTGGCTGAAGAGCTGGCGGAAAGTGTGCTTCAGATTACGAGAGTTAGTGAAAGGCTGATTGTTTTGAAGTTGAAAGTTGGTGAAAGAATTCTGAATGTGATATCTGCATATGCCCCACAGGCTGGTTTACAGAAAGAGATAAAAGAGGACTTCTGGAATGACACCGTCAGTGTCATTTCAGGCCTCTCGGAGAACGAAATAACTATCGTGGGGGGGGACCTCAATGGTCACGTGGGAGCATCTGCAGATGGATACGAGGGGGTACATGGAGGAATTGGTTACGGAAGGAGAAATCTAGAAGGCGAATATATATTGGAGTCCTGCGTTGCACTCAACATGGTTGTGTGTAACACAAAGTTCAAGAAAAGACAGAGCCACCTGATCACATATAACTCTGGGGTCTCCAGTAGCCAGATAGATTACTTCTTGGTTAACAGGAAAGACTGGAAACTAGTTCGAGATGTAAAGGTCATCCCGAGCGAAGAATGTATCCCCCAGCATAAGCTACTTGTGTGCGACATGAGCTTATACAGAGATCCTAAGCGCAAGAAGGTTTACATACCCAAAAGGAAAGTGTGGCTGCTGAAGGACAAGGAAGTTAGGGATAGGTTTCATAATGAACTGGAGGAAATGAATAGAAATAAGGAAGCTAGGCCTAACGATGTAAATAGCCAATGGAACTTTCTTAAGCATAGCCTTATCGCTGCCACTGACAAAGTCTGTGGGAAAACAAAGGGTCACCCCAGGAATAAGACCTCTTGGTGGTGGAACGATGAGGTAGAACATGCTGTGAAAGAGAAAAGGAGATGCTTCAAAGCATGGAAGAAAGGAGGCAGCAGGGAGGAATACCAGGCAGCTAAACGAACTGCCAAAAGAGTTATTTACAATGCTAAAAATCGCATTAAGGACCTGGTCCTTGAACAAGTGTGTAACACTGACAATCCCAATGGGATCTTCAACCTAGCTAGGCGAGTTAAAAATGACAGTAGGGATATTATAGGTGAACAGTGTGTTAGAGATGATAATGGGAAGATTGTGTATGCAGAAAATGAAATCAGAGAAGCATGGAAGGTACACTATGAACGATTGCTAAATGTAGAGTTTGAATGGGATAAGGAACAGCTTAGTATCGAAAAACCAATATCTGGGCCCCCTCCTTTGATAGCACCAGCTGTAGTGAGCGACGCAATCAATAAAATGAAGGACGGTAAAGCTCCAGGTTGCTCCGACATTGTCGCTGAGATGATAAAAGCCTCAGGGGAGATTGGTGTAAACTTAGTCACTGAGTTGATAAACACCATTATTAAAGATGAGAAAATCCCAGAGGATTGGCTCAAAAGTGTAATAGTAAATATATACAAAGGAAAAGGGGATGCGCTAGATAGAGGAAATTATAGGGGCCTGAAAATGCTTGACCAAATCATGAAGGTCTGTGAGAGAGTCCTTGAGGGTTTGATCAGGCAAAGCATCTCTATTGATGATATGCAGTTTGGTTTTATGCCAGGACGTGGTACAACCGATGCTATCTTCATAGTCAGGCAGATACAGGAAAGATACCTACTAAAAGGCAGGGATCTTTACTTTGTGTTTGTGGACCTGGAGAAGGCCTTTGATAGGGTACCTAGAGATGTTGTACAGTGGGCTATGAGGAAACTTGGTGTGGAAGAGTGGCTGGTGCGTGTGATAATGAAGATGTATGAGGATTCGCGAAGTTCGGTGAGGGTGAAAGGTGTACTGAGTGATGAATTCGCAGTCCGTGTTGGAGTCCATCAGGGTTCAGTGTTAAGCCCCCTCCTCTTTATTATGGTCTTGGAGGCGCTGTCTAGAGTTTTTAGAGGCGGACTCCCGTTGGAACTGTTTTATGCAGACGATTTAGTCCTAATAGCTGACAGTATGCAGGATGCTGAGGCCAAATTCAGAAAGTGGAGAGAGGGCATGGCGAGCAAGGGTTTAAGAGTCAATATTAACAAAACCAAGGTTATGCATTGTAGTTTGAGACGAGGCAATGTGGAAAAGAGCGGTGCATACCCATGTGCAGTGTGTGGAAAGGGAGTGGGCGTTAACTCAATTCAATGTAGCATCTGTCGATGTTGGGTACACCATGGGAGTAAGCGCTGTAGTAGAATAAAGGGGCCCCTGCCGAAGGATAAGTCAGAAATAGAGAAATTTGAGTGCGTAGTGTGCAAAGGCGAGCTTGTGTTAAGTGATGATCCTGTGGCTGTGAATTTTGGAAATGAGTCTTTGGAGCTGGTGAACAAGTTTTGTTACCTAGGAGATACCATCTCTGCCGGTGGTGGGGCCGAGGCTGCCACTGTTGCTAGAATTAGGTGTGGCTGGGGGAAGTTCAGAGAATTGACGCCAATCCTGACCATGAAAAGAATGCCTCTCCCCCTGAAGGGAAAGGTGTATGCCTCATGTGTTAGAAGTGCAATGACGTATGCCTCAGAAACATGGGCCGTTAAAGTAGAGGATGTCAACAGAATGGAGCGTAATGAGATGAGAATGGTGAGATGGATGTGTGGGGCCAGGCTACAGGATAGAATAACAAATGTTGAGCTGAGGAGACGTTTAGGTATAAAGAGTATTAGCGAGGTGATGCGTACAAGTAGACTGGGATGGTATGGACATGTGGAGAGAATGGATGAACAAAATTGGGTGACAAAATGCAGGTCTGTGATTGTGGAGGGAGCTGCACCAAGGGGTGGACCGAGGAAGACCTGGGATCGGACTATACGCGCCGATCTCAAATCCAAGAACTTGACAAGTGAAGCAGCCCTTAACAGGGTTGCCTGGAACGCCGCCATTAGGACAAGAGACTGAAACTGCACTTATGTGTGGAACACTCAGTCTTAAAATGTTATGTATGTATGTATGTACGCCGAGAACCCCGAAGGGGTGGCCACGAACGAACCGCCCCCATGCACCTCTGTCCCCAGTCAGTCGATGCCCCTCCCCCCAACCAGCACCGCCTTCGTTCATATACTTCCTCACTCCATCCTTCCACCTCTCTTTCGGTCTACCTCTCCCTCTCTGTCCCTCCACCTCGCTCTCGTACACCCTCTTAGTCATTCTCTTGCTGTCCATACGTTCCATATGGCCGAACCATCTCAAGTTGTTCCTTTTCACACTTTCCAGCACATCTACCTCCACACCACACCTCCTTCTTACTTCCTCATTAGTCTGTCTATTCCTCCATGTAACTCCGCACGCACTTCTTAAGTAATTCATTTACACTGCTCTCACTCTTGGTCTGAGTCTCTCAACCAACGTCCATGCTTCGCTTCCGTAAGTCAGTGTCGGGATTACCACACTGTACGTCATGCAAGGACTTCTTCACTTCCATAGTGACCACCCTATTTCTTGTTGTTGTTGTTGTTGTTCTCCATGCTGCCTGGCCGAACAGCCCCAAGGCCCCGAGCAAGGCCAAGGCCATAACCGAGCGCCCCCACAGAACCCTACCCGCCGACCACAATAAAGCCTGGGTGACCGAAGCCATTCCATGGTGGGGAGCTGAGGAGGGTGCGGAAACGCCCGGGAAACCAAAGCCCCACCCAGGGCCCTGTGCCCCTCAGCAATTATGAAGAGAAAGTTGAGGGGCAAGGGAAAAACCCTATTTCTTGTTACTGCTTTCAGCGTTCCTACAACCCTCTTCCCCTGTTGTACCCTCTCCCGCACTTCTTCATCCATAGTCCTATCTTTACTCAACACACTGCCCAAATACTTAAAAGAGTTGACGATCTCCATAGCCTGACCGTTCAGCTTCACCTCACACTCTGTGACTTCACCCCTTTCGAAGCCCATAACCTTGCTCTTCCCCGCATTTACCTTCAAATTCCGTTTTTCGCACACTGTTCCAAACTCATTTACCAGACCCTGCAACTCCCATTCATTATCACTCATCAGAACTGTATCATCCGCAAACAGCAGTATAGGTAGCTTCCACTCAATTTCCTCCCTTTTCAGCGATACACCAACATCCACTGCTCTGGATAGTATTTCTTTCATGACTCCATCCATATATACAGTAAACAACCACGGGGATATCACACACCCCTGTTTAAAAACAACATTCAGGTCAAAGAACTCGCTCTGCTCACTCTCCACACGTACTGCCGCCTTTGCACCCTCATACATGCTCTTCACTGTTTTCAGCAACTTGCCATCTACTCCGTATATTCTAAGTAATTTCCACAAACCTCCTCTATCCACTCTGTCATAGGCCTTCTCCAAGTCCATAAAGGCAACATACACATTTTGTTTCTTCTCCAGATATTTCTCCACAACACAATTCAGGGTAAAAATCTGATCTACACATCCTCTTCCCTTCCTAAAACCTCCCTGCTCGTCGCCTATCCATTTTTCCGTTCTCACTCTCACTCTCTCAATCACTACCCTACTGTATACCTTCCCCACTACGCTTAGAAGACATATTCCTCAGTGGTTACCACACACTCCTCTTTCCCCTTTGCCCTTATATAGGGGGACTATTATGCCAGTCTTCCAGTCATCTCCCATGCTAGTTTGCACATTTTCCATGCCCATTCGATCACTTTCCCCAACTTCACTCTTTTCATGGCTTCCCACTTCTGACCTCCTGATAGTTCAGTGCATTTATTATTGATGAAAGAGTGCTTGACAAGTCGAAGAACAGATTTGGCTTGATTCCGGGCAGAAACATAGGAAGAATGAGATTCTTGAGTTTTAAGGCGTCGGTACCGTTTGAATACTTCCTCCTTGTTGTGGACAGCAGTATAACAAGCGTGAGTAAACCAAGATTTTTTTGCATTAGACTGAGAGACAGAAAATGGAATGTACGCTTCCATGCCCGAGAGAATTACCTCGGTAATGCGTTCAGCACTCTCCGAGGGTCCTCGGCCACGGAAGCAGAAGTCATTCCATGGGAAATCAAAGAAGTGCTGCCTGAGAGCCTCCCAGTTGGCAGCGCCAAAGTGCCACAAGCGCCGCCAGCTGGGAGGATCGGGTGGCCGTACTGAAGAGATAGGACAGGTGACGGAGATAAGTTATGGTCGGAGGAGCCCAAAGGAGAGAAAAGATTTACAGTATAAGAAGAAGATTTAGAAGTCAGAAATAAGTCAAGAATGATGGGCCGATCTCCGAAGCGATCCGGGATACGGGTGGGTTGTTGGACCAGCTGCTCTAGGTCATTTATGATAGAAAAGACATAGGCTTGTTCACCAGGTTGGTCAGTAGTGTGAGAGGAGAGCCATTGGCGGTGGTGAACGTTAAAATCTCCTAAGATGGATATTTTAGAGAAGGGAGAGATGGATAGAATGTGTTCCACTTTAGAGTTTAGATAGTCAAAGAATTTGGAAAAGTCAGTAGAGTTAGGGGAAAGATAGACAGCACAGAAATATTTAGTATGAGAATGACAGGATAATTTGAGCCACAAAGTTGGGAATTTAGAGGAGTCGAAATCGGGAACACAAGAGCAAATGAGTTTGTTGTGCACGTATGCACAACATCCGCCTTTGGCTTTGAAACTAGGATAGAGAAAGTAGGAGGATACAGAGAAGGGTCTGCTGGAAGTTGTCTCAAATACCTGGGTTTTGGTGAGGAAAAGAAGATCAGGTTTGTAGGAGGAGAGATGGTGTTCGACGGAGTTAAAATTAGAGGAAAGGCCGCGAATATTGCAAAAGTTGATAGTAAGAGTGACAGGCCGAGGTCCAGAGCATTTAGAGGGGTCGTCAGGGAAGGATCGGGCATGTGTGGGGGCATTTATGGTCCCCCCACCCCTGGGGACTCCGAGGCTGGGCCTGTGTTCATAATTTTAAATAATTTTGAAGGAGGAAGTGTGGTGTGCATGTTAAGTGTAGTGAAGTAGATAGGAGGAGGAGGTGTTTGTGAGAGCATGCTGGACTATTCTCAGTGTAAGTGAGGCACAAAGGGAATCAGTAAGAGAGGCCATTCAAATGAAACAGGAGTTCCAGCGATTCCTTATAAAATGCCTACAGCCTCTCCTGGGTATAGCCCTGTTCGAGTGGTGCCTACAATCTACCCCCATTCCCCCTATTAGTCACCTTGTACGACACACACGCAGTAGGACGCGTGGGGCATATTATTTTTTTCCTCCACCATAAGATGGAGGCCCCCTTACCCCCAGGGGGTAAATGTATATATGTTTCCATAACCCACCCAGGATTCGAACCCTGGACCTTGCGATCAACAGGCACTCGTGCTAACCACAACACCACACTGGCCACAAAAGAGGTCTTGCAACCTGGCAACTACTGTCACCCAGGATCTGTCTAGGTAGACATCCATCTACCAATAGACGATTTTACACAAGATACCCCCTACCAGTCAAGCATAGAGGCAGCTCCCAGTCCGTGGGAAATCATATAACCTTTAAAACTTTTAACCTTTTAACCTTTATTTAAAGGTTGTATATATGTTTATATATATATATATATATATATATATATATATATATATATATATATATATATATATATATATATAATTATATATACCGGTATATACTGTATATATATATATATATATATATATATATATATATATATATATATATATATATATATATATATATATATATACGGTATATATGTATATATGTATATATATATATATATATAAACATATATAATATGTTATATCGCGATTTTTATCAGGTTTGCTTATAGGTTCTAGTGAGTACTATCAAGACTGGAGATTTCAGAGTTCATACAATACATGCATAGAAGGCAAGCAGAGGATACATATAACACCGAAATATAATTTAAAGAACAGTTTTATTCATCTTAACTCTACGTACAGGTATAAGAGATAATAATGTTTTAAATTGAATAGATAAGTTTATACAACATGAGAAATACTCTTCTAGCACGATTGAGAATCTAGATGAAGCTCAGGTACAAAAATAGGCTTAGCTGTCCTCTTGTAAACAATACAATACATTTATGAAATACTGAATAGTCGAATAATACCCAGACGGTGATTTTATATTCAGATATGATATTAAGTTACACTTTAGTTGACAAGGTTTTATACTGAGTCAATATTTTGGGACTCTAAATTTATAAGGCACCTTGCACACTGGTGAGAATTTGGCAGAGTCGATATTTGGGTACTCTAACTTTATATATATACCTCGTCACTGGTATTGACTTATATATAGCATAGAGCTTACGGATACTCGACTATCCTGACCTTTGTATTAATCGGTGATGAAGTTCCGTTCAGGTACTCTTGATTTAGGGTCTTGAATATAATGCCTCAGTTATGACGAATTGGCACTATATCGGGCTAATGCGAGTAGACAATATGGCTATGGCCACTCTTGTCTTGATCGACTACCACTGACCTTTATAAGAGGTTCAAGGAACTCGGGGCAGTGTTTAAACCTTTCAGTTGCAAGAATCAAATAGTATGCTACAGAATCCCTCAATAGGGAAAATAACTCCTCAGACCTTGTGGGATATTCGGTATGCCGTTTATCACCAACTGAATGGGAGGGTAATCCTAGGACTTTCAACTTGGTATGCCAGTTATTGAAAAGCCCTTGTTACGACCTGGACTACGAATAAAACAAGGGCACTTAATGATTGGACTAGTAATAGGGCACTATGCAACAACGGTACGCTAGATCCAAACCCTCGAACTTATATGCCGGTGAACAAAACACCTATACCCTCCAGAGTTAATCTGCGATAGCGGGGTATCCTTAACTGGGCATAAATGTACTCTACTTCAGGCTAACCCACACTGGTATAGCCTGATAACAAACAAGATGCAAGTTACGTTAAAATGCATAAAAAGGAATCTATGGAAAGATCAATTAAATCACTGCAAGAATTAATACAATAAAAAGATGCTTCAATACAGTTACTCTAAACAACAATAAACTCTTCACTCCTATCTGAAAGAAAGTGAAGTATAGTCCTACAGCATAGACCTGGAAACTTCTGAAGAAAGTCTGATGCTCATAAGATGCTCGTACTAATCTTGAACTATATAAAGGCAGGAGGCAGGACACCACACGTGTAAATCGAATACACTAAAAGATAGGACATATAATGTTAACTGACACGAGAATACTATAAATGCGCAACGGTAGCAATGCTCGACACTAAAAGAAGTACTTCCTCATCAATGAAACAGTCTGCTATGGTTGTGCGACTCAACAACAACCTAGACTAATAAATGCTGTGAATAATAATGTGTACATATCAAAGAGCTTATATTAAATACTAACAAGTGTCTACTCGATTAATAATGTCTAGCTGGGATACTCTAGGTAAGGAACTGGGGTTGAGCAAGACAGGCTCGTAGCCTAGCGATGTCCTTAAGACTGCATCCTTTACGTTACGTTAATTGACTAGGGTGCTCTCTCGATAGATCCAGATCACAAGTATCTGGTTCTATCCTGGCGACCCTCTAAAGACAAGCAAAGAGGCAGCAAAGTGTGGAACTGGTACAGGCCAAAACCCTCAGTCAACACAATGCTGCACTCGCAAAGGACGCAACCGAAAAGACAACCCAGGCTACCACAGGACCGGTCGAAGTCGTGTAGGTATAAGCAAACCGTACACACATCGGAGACAACGACTACAGTTACCTTATCCCAGTCTAGCATTTAAAAGAGCAGAAACACTAACTCAATAATGGAGACACACAAAGTTCTTAACCTATACTAACTAAGAACCCTCAAACCTATTCTAAGTACATGTAAATATCTCTGAGGACGGCACATGCAATACAATGGGCCGGCTATGAAAACCGTATGCAGAACCCAAGGGGATAAGTAATTAAATAAAGGCGTGAAGTAATGGAAAAGAAGAAGTTCAGAGAGAGAAACAGTGATAAAGGTGGTGATCGGTGGAGAGTATGCAAAGGGATGTTAGAAGCACGCGCGCCAAGCCTGTCCTGACGAGGACAGCTCCTGGGGACCCTCACGGAGGAGGTAAGTTACACAGGAGCCCGCAGAGGCGCGATGGTCGGCCAATCATGGGCCGAGACGTCACAAGACAGCAGGTGTCACGTGACACAGCAGGACACGCCGTCCAATAGCGAGCGAGAGACAGGAATGCACCCGCACCTACAGACACTCACTACCTTCTCGCTCTGAAAGTCTTTCTCATTCCCACGCTGGTACTATCATCACTACTGTTGATATAAAATATAACCCGTTGTCACAGACGAAAACAAAGACCACCACTGGACTGTCTGTGACAATGCGATTACTAGGAAAGAAAGAACAACATTCTCTGATAACTGTAGCCCATTTCGATGTC
Organism: Paralithodes platypus; assembly: GCA_032716605.1. Lineage (NCBI taxonomy): Eukaryota > Metazoa > Arthropoda > Malacostraca > Decapoda > Lithodidae > Paralithodes > Paralithodes platypus. The sequence goes on along the minus strand of CM064525.1, from coordinate 5,625,395 downwards.
CCTGGCGAGCGCTAGTGGCTAACGAGAGGCGATTCTGCCAACGCTGGTAGACGTCACACCCTAGAATTGCTTACCCTGTTCAGTTTCCTTCAGCATAGTGATGACGTTGGCTGAGATGTCCCGGGTTTGGCGTGTGGGAGTATAAATGTCACAAGTGCGGTCAGAGGGTAATCCAGGGGATTAGGATGATCCCCAAGAAGCTGGTGGGTAAGTATTTTGGCCTTTGGGTGGAACAGGGGCGTAAGTGCTTACTCTGTTGGTGGTGATAGGAGTCCTTCTCGTCCTGGCTGAACACTATTCTTCTCTTTTGCTGTTGTCGGGAGGTAGAAGATATCCTAATGTTCTTTCCGGGTGTAGGAGGGCATTCTGGTGTAATAGTGGCGACTCGGGCTTCTCGTTTGGTGGTGATGACTGGCAGTGGAGTAATATTTATAGGTATGTGTTCCTGTTGTTACGATCCAGGTTCTCAAAGACACAGGGCTCTTCAACATTGGACTAGATAATGGCAAAAAGCAACAACGGTAACACTAGATCCAACCCCTGCCTTAAACACTGGAAAACAAAACACCATTACCGCCCTGAGTCGTGCCTGGACAACGAGGTATCCTATGACTCGGTAACTGGTGCACACACACTAGGCTGACGCTCAATGAAACAGCCTATTCTCAAACAGTAAAAGATTACTCGATTATGTTACACAAAGAAAAGATAGTTAACGTGATTAATTAACATTACGGTAGATACTCAAATAACTGGCACTCCTGTATTAAAGAAAGTGCAATGCTAGTCCTGCAACATCAACTGGAAACTTCTGAAATAAGTCTGATGCTGGGCAGATGTTCGTAAAGAATCTTGAACAATTATAATGCAGAATACGGGTCACAATAAATGCTAGGACATATAGTAATAATAGGCAGGCGAATAATAAAGACTGCGCAAAGGTAGTAATGCTCGACAACTAAAGAAATGCTTCGTGACACAACGCAACAGCCTACTCGGGTTGTGCAACTCAACAACAACCTCGGCTCAAAAGTGCAGTGAATAATAATGTTGCATACATATAATAATGGGGCTTATCTCTAACCAGTGTCTGCTCAGTTAATAAAGTCTAGCTGGGGTATCAAGGCAGGGCAACAATGGGCGAGCATGCGGCTCGTAGCCTAACGTTGTCCGAGGGTGGTATAATGAAGATTACGTTATATGACGGGGATGCTCTCTTGATAAATCTAGGTCTCTAGTACCTAGCTCTATCCTGGCGATCCCTCAGAAGTCAACACAAGAGGCAGCACTATGTTGTGAGGGATAGGCTATGGCCCTCTCACACCACAGCGCTGTGCTCGCAAAGTAAACCAACCCGAAGACAACTTAGGCTCCCACAGTACCTGTCGATGTCGTGCAGAGCTTAGCTAACACTGCACACATCGGAGACAACGACACAGTAACCTTACCCCTAGTCTAGCTTTAGATAACCAAGAAGAATCACTCAACACCCTGCAAGGGAGACATATACCGGTCTACAACCTTCCCGAGAGAGGACACATACGGAAAAGTCCGTCTCTCTAACCCTCAATAAAGCATAATACCTCCTTAACCTAATACATGGAAATATCTGAGAGCTTCGCGTACAATACGACTGGCCGAAGGTGAACGTCTATGCTGAAACCAGAAGGGATGTTGAGTTTAATAAAGATTAGAGAATGAGAAAGGAGAAGTCGAGAGAGAGAAATAGTATGCAAAGTAGCGAGTATGGGGGACAGAATTGCAATGGATGTAGGCGATACGCGTGTCAGGCAAGCTCTGAGCTGGTAAAAAACACGAGGCCGCGACGGGAAGGGACTAGTTGACCACCCGGCCGCCAACGCCGTCAGCGCCCAAGCGAGCCGCGTCATAGCTCACCTCGCTGCCGGGTGTACTCCCTCACACTCCCTCGCTCGCCTCCCACACAAGCAACATTTATATTATAGCGAATATAAAACATAAGGCGCGGTCACAGACCAAAACAAAGACCATTTCTAGACTGTCTGTGGCAACACGACACTAATGAAATAAAGCAGATCATTCTAGGACAACTGTAGCCTATCCCCCCATCCTGGCGAGCGCTAGCGAGCTGCAATGCCCCACGCAACCATTCTGCTAACGCCGGGAGGCGTCACACTGTTTATTATTCCTCGACAACGGGTGGACAATTGGTACACATGGTGCTTCCTTGGGTGTGCATTTCTTGGTTGGTACTTCCTCCTTTTCTCCTGTCTTCTTGCCTTTGTTATTTTTCTGTTCGGCTGGTTGTCGCGTAAGAGGAGGCAATTTTGGAATACGGGGCATGGTAGATATTCTGGTAAGCATCGGTTTCTTCTGTAGTATTTCTGTTTGTTTTGTTTTTGTTTCCCCTTGATTTGTTGTGGAAGCCGTTTTTTTTGGTGGTCGCCATTTTTTTTTATCTTCCTTCGTTTTTCTTGAGTTCCTCCTTGCTGCTGTATATTTCCCACGGATTGTGTTGTCTGCTTCCCTGGCATTTTCCTTTGGTGATGTAGGGGAAGATTCTTCGTTTTCGTTATCTTATTATATATATATATATATATATATATATATATATATATATATATATATATATATATATATATATATATATATATATATTGTATATATATATACTTAAGGTGTTGGAATAACGCGTTCCTTTGCGTCCGCCTTAGGAAATGAAGAAAGTGTATCATAAATAATCCGTTGACTATGATTTGATTAATATTATTCGGAGGTAGCTAAGGTAATTCATGTATCCCGTCCTAATAGAGATCGGCCAACCTCCGCCATGTTGATGCCATCAGTGTCATTTCAGTATTTAAAAATAAAAAACTATGTCAAACGAAACAAAAATGTTACAAAAGTGTGAACATAAATGTAATCTTGGCAAGATCTGTCTAGCCAAAGCTGTTGTTTAGCCTCACTTACACTCAAATATTGAAATATGTCCATACTAATAATAAACCTTCAGCAATATTGGCACAAGATACAATGATACATATATAGGCCTACTTAGAAAAGAAGACAGAATGAATTTACACAACATATGAAGAGGAGCATTTTATTGACGTTTGGCATATAGCTTCATTTCGCATATATGGCATTGGCCTCACGAACATATATGCAAAATGTTATCAATAAAGGGCTCCTCCTCAGAATGGTGCTTATATTCACAAGATATAATGTTTGGCCTTTCGATTCAAATTCCATTTTATCAAAAAATAAATATAATCCCGTTATTTGATTTTTACGTCACCAAAATTAATTCGAAAGAATAAGATGGCCGCTCTACCTTACTGCAGAATCTCTAAATGTTAAAACACATAATAACACACACAACAAAGCCACTCCAACAGCTTCATCTCTCTCCAACATATCTTCTCCTCTCTCAAAACGCTTAGAAAAGTAGATATGAGGCGAGGAGCCCTTGTAAAGGTTTATCCCTCAGTACCTTCACTATCACCATATACAGATAAATAACACACATCAAAGCCACTCCAACAGCTTCTTCTCTCTCCAACATCCCTTCTTCCCTCTCAACACTCTTAGAAAAGTAGATACGAGGAGCCGTTGTAAAGGCTTATCCCTCAATACCTTCACCTGACCTGAGCTGACCTATATCTGCCATGAGCGTAATCTATATGAGCATCACTGCATGCAATTGACCACTAGCGAGTTTTGGTCTATACAGAAGTTGGAGTTGTGACCATTAACCCGTTCTGTACCGGTGACGTCATTATTACTTGTTTTCAGCTACATTTAGACGATTTTATGAGGCTCAGGAAGAATATATGGTAGCTGAAGGGATTAATTGAGGTAGTCTGTTGTTGTTGTTGTTGTTGTTCCCCAAGCTGCCTGGCCGAACAGCCCCAAGGCCCCGAGCAATTCCAAGGCCATAACCGAGCGCCCCCACAGAACCCTTCCTGCCGACCACAATAAAGCCTGGGTGACCGAAGCCACTCCATGGCGGGGAGCTGAGGAGGGTGCGGAAACGCCCGGGAAACCAAAGCCCCACCCAGGTACCTGTGCCCCTCAGCAATTATGAAGAGAAAGTTGAGGGGCAAGGGGAAAATGTGACGCTTTGGCTTCCAATCTTGGTAGATTGGGAGGTCAATCCACGGAAAAGACGCCGTCACTTGAGATCTAGAAAATATATAAGTTAAAGGAACAGTCAGAGTAAGCTATGGGTATGGCAGAGATCGCTCAGTTCTCACTCTGATACACCAGCCCATCACCACTGAGGTAGTCTGTAATATATGGTAGCTGAAGGGATTAATTGAGGTAGTCTGTAATATATGGTAGCTGAAGGGATTAATTGAGGTAGTCTGTAATATATGGTAGCTGAAGGGATTAATTGAGGTAGTCTGTAATATATGGTAGCTGAAGGGATTAATTGAGGTAGTCTGTAATATATGGTAGCTGAAGGGATTAATTGAGGTACCGTAGTCTGTAATATATGGTAGCTGAAGGGATTAATTGAGGTAGTCTGTAACCTTTTAATTGATAGACGTCCTTCCTAAGCTGAATAAACTCGTCTAAAGGTTGCCAGGACTAATGAACTGGACGTCACCGGTACTGAATGGGTTAGTTTTTAGCAGAATTAGTATCTAAAATACGGTAATAATACATGTAAATAATACATGTAAATAATGCATAAAACCAAATGCATCATACTTTTTATCCACCAGAAACCTACATTATTATCATTGTTGCATTTCTGTTTAAGGGGAGATGGGTCGCTTTTCTGGGGCCCCTTTCTCCCTCATGTTTAGCATACCAGTTTTGAAATTTTAAGACGTTCGTTCCGTTAGTTTGGCGATTTTGAGACCTTTCACCCCATTTCTTTGTCAATAATAAGACCCTAATTAGGTGTCGATTTCTTCCTGGCGAGCGACAACGAGCCTGTAATTTGAGAAGGAATCGGCCTTCGACCGGGACATTTTTCTACCGAAAAATGTACAAATATATCTTGACAAGGGGTCTAGGGGGTGTTTTTTTAAGCTTAATGGAGATCTAGCCAGGAAACTTAAAACTATAGTTATTACATAAGTATATAGACCAAAAAACAAGCACTACCCCCTTAATATCGTTATTTACGGCTCCAACTTCATTATAGCCTGAAACTGAACTCGCGGTAAGGGGCCCATTATCCTCAGACTACCGTACTATCCAGCCATCCACCCGACCATTGACCATCCTTCTATAAGTAACGTGAGGCAAAGTATAAGTAACGTGAGGCAAAGTATAAGTAACGTGAGGCAAAGTATACAGTATGTTAAGGGGGGTCACCGGCTTTTTTTTTTATCTTTCTTTCCTTTTCTCTCTTTCCCTGGCTTGTGTATCCATTCGGCCCCATTCAGCCAACTGTTTTAAGACGTTTATTCCCATCCAGGTATCGTGGTCTTCCTGGCGAGCGATAGCAAGCCAGCATTGTATGGAGAAATCTGGCTTCGCCGGAGACATTCTTCTATCGAAAAATGTACAAATTTAGCTTGCTGTCAAGACAAAAATATATATATGCTGGCTTGCTACCGCTCGCCAGGAAAATATTGACACCTGGATGGGGGTCAACGTCTTAAAATAGTAGGCTGAATGGGGCCGAATGGATACAAGCCAAAGAGAGAGGGTGAGAAAGAAAAAAAGCGAGGTGGGCTCTATTAACGTGGTGTCACATGAACGATTTTTCCGGCAATTTTCGACGAGCAAGTATTTTCTCATACTATTTTGAGGCTCTTTCGCGTTGGAATCGGAAACTAGATTGAAGGTAAATGATGTTAGCGAGTTTAATTCTCACGGAACTTATATTTTCAAGCTACCAGACCGCAAAACTTGACGGAAAAATCGCTCTTGTGATACAGGCTTCGAACAAGTAAATAATCTTCACTCTAAATTGATAGGTATTATATTAACCCATTCAGTACTGGTGGCATCCTTTTCATTATATTCTGGCAACTATTACACAATTGTATTCAGCCTAGGAAGACTGTCTTCTAATTAGAAGGCTTCAGGCTATCTCTATCAATCCTTTTAGCTACCACATATCCTTCCTAAACTTCATAAAATCGTCTAAATGTAGCTGAAATAAATTAAATGTAGACGTCACAGGTACCGAAAGTGTTAATGAACTCGTAAATTTTCGCGATATTCAATGTACTAGTTTTTTTAATGTTTTAACCCCTTGAGGATTATGACGCGTGTTGACAGATTATTCAGGCTATCATTAGACGATTAGACGATGTGGGAGATATATGGGGAAAGACTATCTCCATACACTTATGACCTCCATATACCCTTCCTAATTTGAATGAAATCGTCTAATTATAGTCAGAAAACAAAACATAAATGCGTCATAGTATCTTGAAAGGGTTAACATGTAGTCATACAGGCAAGTTGAGGATCAAAGACGAAGATATCTTCTCCCCAACTACCAGAAGATATTAAAAAAAAAAAAAAAAAAAAAAAAAAAAAATAATAATAATAATAATAATAATAATAATTAAAGTTGCAAGCAACGTTGTGCAGGGTTCGAGCGGGGTTGCACGCAGGGTATTGTGTTGGATACAAGGGCTGTGCCACATATATCAAAATATCATATATCTCATCGGGCATGGAGAAAGTACAGAAGGAATATAGTGTAGCCATTTTGGCTATGGCCACTTAGACCATTAAGGAGTGTGACCATTTTGGTTAAAGCTATTAATCCTGTACGAGTTGTTGTTGTTGTTCCCTAAGCTGCCTGGCCGAATAGCCCCGAGTCCCTGAGGAAGGCCATGGCCACGATCGGGCTTTCCCACAGAGCTCTCATTGAGTGTAGATTGTGTTGTTGGCGTAAGTGGTTGTGTGAAATGCAGTCTTCTATTATGTGTTTAATGGTATGGGGTGCTGTGTTACATCCCGGGCAGGCATCGACAACGGAGTCATCCAGTCTCTTCTGATAGCTCAGGAGAGCTGGATGGTGTCCGCATCTCAGCCTGGCCAGGTGGACTCTGTCCTCGCGAGGAAGGGAGGATTCGGAAGGATGGATTTCGGGAGGTCGTGCTTGCAGCTGCGTGTTGTCTGTGAGTGAGTGGATGGATCGGCGAGAGATATGAGTATGGATGTGCTTCTGGAAGGTGGTTCGGGGTGGGAGAGAGGGCAGTAATTGTGTGTGATACCGTGTGCTGGGTGTTGTTTTGATATTTCTTGGTGTCTGTGGGTGTGTTGCCATGTAGTTTAGTGGGTGGTCTTGGTTCGTGGAGGCAACTGCCAGGAATTGAGTGCCTCTCATGATCACTGATCTTATGTATTGTTTATATACTGTGGTGGTAGTTTCTTTGTTGTGTCCAAATTTTGTGTGAGCAAGTGACCTGAGGGCGTTAAGTCTGGGTGTCATTTCTTTTTAATGTTTGTGGTGTGCTGTTTGAATGTCATATGAGTATCATATGGTACTCCTAGGATTTTGTGTGTGTGTGTATGTGTTAGGGGTGTGTTGTTTAAGGTGAGTTGAGGGATGTATTTGTGTTCTCCTGTCCAGCTTGTGAGCAGGGTTGCGGTGGATTTGGCTGGGGGTAGATTAAGTCTGTTTGTAGTGCACCAGCCATGTAGTGTGTTAAGATAGGGTTGAAGGAGATCTGTTGCTCTTTTTGGGTCATGGTGTGTGCATGTGGGTGTTATGTCATCTGCATAGGAGGCTAAGTTTATTTGGGGCGTATTGGGTGTAGTTATATCGTGCATGTACAGATTGAAGAGTGCGGGCGATAGGACGGATCCTTGTGGGACTCCGTTTGGAAAGTTTCTGATTTTAGATGACTGACCGGCAAAAGATACGTTTGCACATCTGCCTGCTAGGAAGTTGGCCAGCCACCTTTTTGTGTTGTTGTGCACGTTTGTGTTGTAGATTTTGTTTGTTAGGTTGTGGCGGGGGATGGCATCGAAGGCTTTACTAATGTCGAGTGTGGCTAATAGTGATCTGTGTGGTGGTCTAGCTGAGTTGATGCCATCAAAAGCTCTTTGTGTAAGGTCTGTGAGAAGAGTGTTTGTGGAGTGCAGTGGCCTAAAGCCATGTTGTGTTGGAGCTAGGGGTAGGTCGGGTGTAATTAGTTGTAACACTAGGCGTTCCATGACTTTGGAGGGGGAGCAAAGGAGTGTGATGGGGCGGTGCGAGGAGGGTAGCGTGGGGTCTTTGTTGGGTTTGGGGAATGTGGTGATGAGACCATGCTTCCAAATGTCTGGTATTGTGTTGTGTGAATAACTGTAGTTTGATATGTTAGTGAGTGCTTGTATGCCTTGTGGTCCCAGGTGTCTGAGGTGTATGTTGCTTATGTTGTCTAGGCCACAAGCGGGTGAGTGCTTGAGATTGTTGATGATATGCTTTGTCTGGTGATTGGTGAAGGGTGTATAGTCAGGGTCTGTGGGGAATTGTCTCTTACGTCGGATGACACGTCGGTCGTCTTTGTGAGGTTTTAGGTGACTGACATGTGAGAAGTGATTGATGAGAGTGTTTGCTTGTTGTTTACATGAAGGAGTAGAGTCTGTTGTTGTGATTGCAGCATGTGATTGTGTTGTGTTGCTGTTGGAAAGTGTGATGCTGTTTAGTGTTTTGTAGAGTTTTTTGGGGTTTGTTTTGTGATCAAGTGTTTGTAGGAAATTATTCCAATTTAGTTTTTGTTGTTCTTGTATTTTGTTGTTAGTTTGGGTGTTGAGTGCTTGGATTTGTTGTGTGATGTCTTGTGTGTGGGGTGCTGGGGAGGGTTTCAGTATGTTGCGTTGTCTGATGAGGTTTTGAATTTCTGGTGTGAAGTTGGGGTTGTGTCTTTTTCTGTTACCTCTTGGAATGTGTTTCTTGTCAGTGTTTTGGATATTTTTATTGAGTATGTGTACAGCATTGTTGATGTTAGTCATGGGTGTACTGTTTAGAGTTGTGAAGTGTTGTTCTGTCTCATTTGTGAATGCTTCCCAGTTAGGTCTTTTATAATTGGTGTATGTGTGTTTGTGGTTAGCTGGGGTGAGTCTGGTTTTGGTGGTGATAATGATCGGGAGGTGGTCAGAGCCTAAGGTTCTGACCACCCTCCAGGATGTTGTGGGGGCGAGTTCTGGGGAGCAAAAGGTGATGTCTGGAGATGATGGGTTATAGAGGGCTTGGTGAGGAATATGGGTATGTTGATGGATGTCGTTAAGGATGATGAGGTTAACAGTTTGGTTTTGTAGTACCAGCCCTCTATCTGTGTCGGGGTTGTCGACAAACCAGGCCGACGTCTTGGCATTGAAGTCACCACCCAGGATGATGTGTGGGGTGTTTGTGATGTGTTGTAAGTGTGGTCTGTATTCATTTGGTACTGTAGGGGATGTATGTGTTTATGATGGTTATGTTGGAGAAGTTGCCAGTGCATATTTTAATTGATTGTATTTCTGTTGTGTTATCATTTGGGGGGAGGAGGGATTTGGTTTGTACACTGGTAACTATGTATGATATTTCTTTGTGTACCAGGGTGATGAGTCCACCGCCTCCGCCGACAGCCCGGTCTTGTCTGATGGTGGTGAAATCATGAAATGTTTTTTTTTTTTGTGTTGTGCGGAGTTTTGTTTCTTGTAAGATGGCAATGTGTATGTTGTGTTGTTTGATGAAGTGTGAGAGTTTCTTTGTGTTGATGCCATCTATGTTCAATTGGAGAATGTTAATGTTATGTGCACGATGTATGTTGGGTGCTGCTGCACGAGGATGGGGTGGGGGTGGGGGTGAGGGAGGGGCTGGGGGTTGGGATGGGTGAGGTGGGGTGGGGATTGGGGAGCAGATGGGGGTTGGAATGGATTAGGATGGGGTGTGGTATGTTGAGTTGAGGATGTGGATGGTATGGGAAGGTTAGGTGGGTTAGGGAGGAGAGGTGGACAGGTTTTAGGGGAGGGATTTGACTGGGAGAGGGAGGGGCATGAGGAACAGGTCCAGGTGTTCGTGTAGTGTTTCTTGGAGGCAAGTGTTGTGCAGGTGAAGTGGGTCCAGTTCCTGCATGAATTGCAGAGAACTGAGCCATTAGTGTGGCGACTCGAAGCGATGGGTTTTGAGCAAGTTGGACATATGTATGTGTAGGTGGGTCCTGGGTTGCTCTCAATGTCTCCGGCAAGAAGTCTTCGAGAAATGACAGCCGGAGAGTCATTTCTCGGTGTAGGAAAAACTGTGTGATGTGTGTGTGTGTGGTGTGAGGTGTGGAAATTCCCGGCGCGACCGAAGCCGCTCCAAGGACTCCTGTACGAGTAGGCATAATTGCCCGAAATTGCCTTCATTCCCTGCTCATTTTCATGCATAAGCAAAAGCCAGGGCGTAATACAATTATGTATTCGTGAAAGTACGGTAATAGCTTTCAAATTACTCCTGAATCATCCCTGTACGACGTCTGGTTTTCTTGTAAGGATCTTGCAAACGAAGGGCAAAATTGCTAAAAAATACCAAATCCGATAGGCCTAGGCGAAATCGCTAATAATTACCAATTATTTTCTGTTTTCGCTATGTGTGACGCTGCACATAAGTGAACTCTCTCTCACACAAACCTCAGTGTCGTGGCGGGGCCTGTAGGCTCCGGCTGACGTCCATCCGTGCTGCTTGCAAAAGCTGGCCTGGCTCACAGGCTACAAAATAGCCGGAAAATCGTCTCCGTCATATGAGGGGCCCCGCGGGAATTGGGTTAAGAAGTGTGGTTGTTTTGATTATTTGATAGGGTCACCATAAGGGTAATGGTGTGGCATTTGTTCTGTACAGAAGCTTGGCCTTTTTGGTTGGGGCTTCTTAGGAATGTGACCTTTTTCGTTAGCCATGGAGAAACTGCAGAGGTACAAATTATTATAAGCAACCTCATGTTAAAAATATTGTATTGATTGTATGCGTGTATGCCCCGACAGAGGATATACTTGAAAGAAAGAAAGAGGAGTTCTGGATGAATGTGGAGGCGTGCCTGGAGAAGTTTGACAAAAACGAAAGAATATTTCTGATTGTGGATATGAATGGTAAGGTGGGTGATAGGAAAGTTGAGGGAGTGGTGGGAGGGTGGGGGGTACCATCAGAGGTGAATGGGAATGGTAGTGCACTTGTGGACGTATGTGTGGGGAGGAGGCTGTGGATAGCCAACACCTTCTTCCGACACAGAATGATCCACAGGTACACGTGGAAATGGATGTTGATGATGAAGGATAAGACAGTGGTGGAACAAAAGTCATTGATTGATTATGTATGTGTGGATGAACGAATGAAGAAATCTGTGATGGATGCTAGGGTGTATAGGGGTATTGGAGGGGGTCTGTCTGATCATTATGTAGTGGTAGCTAAGGTTAGGATACAAAAGAAGTGGGTGAGGAGAGCTGGAGGGAGGCGAGAGGAGGGTGGAATGGTGAGGAGGGTGGAGAGGTTGCAGGAGGAGGAAGTCAGGGAGGAGTACAGGAGAGCAGTGGAAAGACGACTAGGTGGGTTCGACCTGGAAGTTATGGAGAAAGTGGAGGAGATGAGCAAGGTGTTTAAGGATGAGATCTGTGCAGCATGTGAGGAGGTGTGTGGAGTGAGGAGAAGAGGGAGGGGAGTGAAAGGTACAGCATGGTGGACAGAAGAGGTAAGAATAGCTGTGGAAGAAAAGAAGAAAGCATATAGAGAGTGGTTGGGTAGTAGAGGGAATGAAGATTCCGAGAGACAGAAACGAGCACCTGAGTGTAAAATGGAGGGAGAGTAAGAAACTGTTCTGGGAAGAAGTCAAGAAAGTTAGGGAAGGTAGCAAGGGAAACAGTAAGGGTGTGAAAGATAAGAATGGGAGAATGCTAGCCGAGAAGCAAGAGAGAGTCGAAAGATGGAGGGAGTACTTCAGTGAGTTGCTAAATGTAAGGAATGAAGAGCCAGCAAACATAGCTGGATATGGTATGGGAGGGAGAAGAAGAGAAGTAGTGGAGGAGGAGGTGGGGATCAGGAGGTCAGAAGTGTGGGAAGCCATGAAAAGAGTGAAGTTGGGGAAAGCACCAGGAACAGATGGAGTGTGTGGGGAAATGTTGAGGTATGGTGGTGAGATAGTGATAGAATGGGTATGGAAAATGTGCAAACTAGCATGGGAGAAGGGGAGTGCACCCGATGACTGGAAGACTGGCATAATAGTCCCCCTATATAAGGGCAAAGGGGAAAGAGGAGTGTGTGGTAACCACCGAGGAATATGTCTTCTAAGCGTAGTAGGGAAGGTATACAGTAGGGTACCGGTAGTGATTGAGAGAGTGAGAGTGAGAACGGAGAAATGGATAGGCGATGAGCAGGGAGGTTTTTAGGAAGGGAAGAGGATGTGTAGATCAGATTTTTACCCTGAATTGTGTTGTGGAGAAGTATCTGGAGAAGAAACAAAAGGTGAATGTTGCCTTTATGGACTTGGAGAAGGCCTATGACAGAGTGGATAGAGAAGGTTTGTGGAAAGTACTTAGAATATACGGAGTAGAGGGCAAGTTGCTGAAAGCAGTGAAGAGCATGTATGAGGGTGTAAAGGCGGCAGTACGTGTGGAGAGTGAGCAGAGCGAGTTCTTTGACCTGAATGTTGGTTTGAAACAGGGGTGTGTGATGTCCCCGTGGTTGTTTACTGTATATATGGATGGAGTCATAAAAGAAATACTATCAAGAGCAGTGGATGTTGGTGTATCGCTGAAAAGGGAGGGAATTGAGTGGAAGCTACCTATACTGCTGTTTGCGGATGATACAGTTCTGATGAGTGATAATAAATGGGAGTTGCAGGGTCTGGTAAATGAGTTTGGAACAGTGTGCGAAAAACGGAATTTGAAGGTAAATGCGGGGAAGAGCAAGGTTATGGTCTTCGTAAGGGGTGAAGTCACAGAGTGTGAGGTGAAGCTGAACGGTCAGGCTATGGAGATTGTCAACTCTTTTAAGTATCTGGGCAGTGTGTTGAGTAAAGATGGGACTATGGATGAAGAAGTGCGGGAGAAGGTACAACAGGGGAAGAGGGTTGTAGGAACGCTAAACGCAGTAACAAGAAATAGGGTGGTCAGTATGGAAGTGAAGAAGTCCTTGCATGACAGTGTGGTAATCCCGACACTGACTTACGGAAGCGAAGCATGGACGTTGGTTGAGAGACTCAGACCAAGAGTGAGAGCAGTGGAAATGAATTACTTAAGGAGTGCGTGCGGAGTTACATGGAGGGATAGACAGACTAATGAGGAAGTAAGAAGGAGGTGTGGTGTGGAGGTAGATGTGCTGGAAAGTGTGAAAAGGAACAACTTGAGATGGTTCGGCCATATGGAACGTATGGAAAGCGAGAGAATGACTAAGAGGGTGTATGAGAGCGAGGTGGAGGGACAGAGAGGGAGAGATAGACCGAATGAGAGATGGAAGGATGGAGTGAGGAAGTACATGAACGAAGGCGGTGCTGGTTGGGGGGAGGGGCGTCGACTGACTGGGGACAGAGGTGCATGGGGGCGGTTCGTTCTTGGCCACCCCTTCGGGGATCACGGCGTCAGGCAATAGATGATAGATAGATGTTAAAAATATCTTATATATTTTTGTTTACTTGGCATTCCTCTTCCTCTATGTATCTAGCAATTTAACCCCCTCAAACTCCTTATGACGCGATGGTGTGGTAATTACCCCGGGCCAAAAAGCTCTAAAAGACGATCGAGTGATAACTCAAGCGAGCTTGAAATACGCAGGCGTTTCGTTCATGGTTACCCCTTCGGGGATCAAGGTGTCCGGCAATATATACCGGTAGGCTATAGATAAATTCATTTTTGGGCTATTTCTTCCATTTTATTTATCCTGTTAAAGTGCTTGATTGATTGTTGTGCTAATGTAGTTAGTATTTGGTGTAATTTCACATATTTCAGCTAAATCTGGAGAGCACATGCAATTTATTTGTGCATGTTCAGTAAGTATTGCTGGGGAAAGGGTTAACGTATTCATCTTTTGGGGTATTTATTCTGTTTTTATCCTGTTTCTGTGATTGATTGAGTTTTGTGCTAATGTAGTTGGTATTTGGTATAATTTTACATATTTTAGATAAATCAGAAGGGCACATGCAAAATATTTGGGCAATTTCAGTTAGTATTGCTGGGGAAACGGTTAACATACAGTATTCATCATAGGAAGGGAATAGGATGTGTAGCTCAGATCTTTGCCCTGAAATATGTTGTGGAGAAATATCTTGAGAAGGGACAAAAGTTGTATGCTGCCTTCATGGACTTGGAGAAGGCCTATGACAGAGTTGATAGAGAAGGTACCGGTATGTAGAAAGTACTTGGAATATACGGAGCAGATAGCAAGTTGCTGAAAGCAGTGAAAAGCATGTATGAGGGTGCAAAGGTGTCAGTATGTGTTGAGAATGAACAGAGCGAGTTCTTTGATCTGAATTTTGTGTTAAAGAAAGGGTGTGTGATGTCCCCGTGGTTGTTCAATATATACTGAACTGTATATGGATGGAGTCATAAAAGAAATGCAAGGATGAGCAGTGGATGTTGGTGTACCACTAATAAGGGAAGGAAACGAGTGGAATGACAGAGTTGATAGAGAAGGTATGTGGAAAGTACTGTACTGAGAATATATGGAGTAGATGGCAAGTTGCTGAAAGCAGTGAAGAGTATGTATGAGAGTGCAAAGGTATCAGTACGTGTGAAGAATGAACAGAGGGAGTTCTTTGATCTGAATGTTTGGTAAAGCAAGGGTGTGTGATGTCCAGATGGTTGTTCTATATATACAGTATATGGATGGAGTCATAAAAGAAATACAAGGAAGAGCAGTGGATGTTTGTGTACTGCTGTTTGCTGATGATATGAATGGGAGTTGCAGGGTCTGGTAAATATTTTTGGAACAGTGTGCGAAAAATGGAAACTGAAGGTAAATGCGGGGAAGAGCAAGGTTATGGTCTTCGAAAGGGGTGAAGCCACAGAGTGTGAGGTGAAGTTGAACGGTCAGGCTATGGAGATTGTCAGCTCATTTAAGTATCTTGGCAGTGTACAGAGTAAAGATGGGAGTATGGATGAAGAAGTGTGGGAGAGGGTGCAACAGGGGAAGAGGGTTGTAGGAATGCTGAAAGCAGTAACATGAAATAGGGTGGTCAGCATGGAACTGAAGAAGTCATTGCATGACAGTGTGGTAATCCCGACACTGACTTACGGAAGCGAAGCATGGACGTTGTTGGAGAGATTCAAACCAAGAGTGAAAGGGATGGAAATTAGTTACTTGAGAAGTGTGTGCAGTTACATGGAGGGATAGACAGACGAATGAGGAAGTACGAGAGAGGTGTGGTGTGAATGTACTGGAAAGTGCGAAAAAGAACACCTTGAGATGGTTCGGCCATGTGGAACGTATGGGAAGCGAGAGAATGACTAAGAGCGTGTACGAGTGAGGTGGAAGGACAGAGGGAGAAATAAACCGAGAGAGAGGTGGAAGGATGGAGTTAAGAAGTATATGCGTGAAAGCGGTGCTGGATGGGAGGAGGGGCGTCGACTGACTGGGGACAGAGGTGCATAGGGGTGTTTCGTTCGTGGCCAATCCTTCGGGGATCAAGGCGTCCGTCAATAGATAGATAGATAAATTCATCTTTAGGGCTATTTCTTACATTTTCTTTATCCTGTTAGTGTACTTTATTAAATTTGTTGGTAATGTAGTTGGTAATTGGTGTAATTTTACATATTTCAGATAAATGATGTCAACAGAATAACAAATGATGAGCTGAAGAGACGTTTAGGTATAAAGAGTATTAGCGAGGAGATGCGTACAAGTAAACTGGGATGGTATGGACATATGGAGAGAATGGATGAACAAAATTGGGTGAAAAGATGCAGGTCTGCGATTGTGGAGGGAGCTGCACCAAGGGGTGGACCGAGTAAGACCTGGGATCGGACTATACGTGCCGATCTCAAATCCAAAAACTTGACAAGTAAAGCATCCCTTAACAGGGTTGCCTGGAACGCCGCCATTAGGAAAAGAGACTGAAACTGCACATCTGTGTGGAGCACTCAGTCTTAAAATGTTATGTACGTATGTATGTATAAATCTGAAGAGTAAATTTTTTTTTTTTTTTTTTTTTTTTAATAGACAATGAACGGAGGAAGGAAAAACACAGATAAAACAAAAAGGTCCATGTGCCTAAAGGCATCCTCCATTCATAAAATGTTTGTAACAACTGGATTTAAAAACATTTGTAGATTGTAAGTTTGTGAAAAGCAATTCGAGGGAAGTGAATTCCAAAGAGTAGTAGTTCTAGGGATAAATGAATTTTGATAAGCAGAAGTTCTGCATTGTGGAGGAGAGAGTGTAAATTCATGGGCGCTCTCAGCTGCCCTAGTTCTACGGGGAAAGATGTGGAGAGGCGGCACAATTGAAGCAAGTTCCTCGGAACAATTGCTGTGAAAATATCTGTAGAATAATGCAAGGGATGCAACGTTTCTTCGTATGGATAATGTAGGAAGGTCCTGTGTGATTGCAGGGTTATTGATTAATCTAATAGCTTTATTTTGAATTTTGTCCAACTGCCTCAATGCAACCACTCCACTTCCACTCCACAGAGGTGAACAGTAATCCATCTGAGAACGCACATGACTTATATATATTACGGCCAACTGCTCGTCAGTGAAGAATTCTCGAACTCTGTACAGGAGTCCCAGTTTTTTAGAGGCATTCTTAGCAATGCTTCTAACATAATGTGTCCAGCTCAAGTTAGTAGTTAATGTTACACCGAGAATGTCAATACTAGGGGAAGTGGGAATATTTATATCATTAACAAATATATGGGAGTCAGTGAGATTCTGTCGGTTAGAAAATTGAATGTACAGTACTTGGTTTTCTGTGCATTAAAGGAAACTAGATTCTTTTGTCCCCATTCTTCAATTCTAGAAAGGTCCTGGTTCAGAGAAATTGCAGTGCTTATTTTTGAATTTATAAGATCGGGA